>JASVEL010008255.1:0-307413 GCA_032618575.1 Nicotiana noctiflora
CCCTTTTAAGATTCTCAGAAAGATTAGAGAGGTGGCCTATATGCTTGCTTTGCCACCAAGTCTATCGGGAGTTCATCTAGTGTTTCACGTATCTATGCTCCGGAAATATGTTGGCGACCCATCGCATGTGTTGTATTTCAGTACTATCCAGCTTGATGATGACTTGACCTATGATGTGGAGCCTATAGCTATATTGGGTCGTACGGTGAAGAGATTAAGGTCCAAGGACATTACATCAGTAAAGGTTCAGTGGAGAGGTCGGCCCGTGGAGGAGACCACTTGGGAGACCGAGCAGGATATGCGGAGCAGATATCCTCACTTATTTGAGTCTCCAAGTATGTTCCTTGACCCGCTCGAGGATGAGCGTTTGCTTAAGTTGGGGAGAACTTGATAACCCGGCCCATCGTCACGAGAGTTACCATCCCGTTATCCCTTCATTTATGTGTTTCATGTTTCTATATCTGTGTTAGAGTATATTGGGTGAATTGGGATTAATTCTGGTTGAAAATAAAGCATATAGCCTTTTTGAGTGAAGCTTGTTTCTGAAAAGTCAACCTGAAATTGACTATGTGGTTAGAGGGATCGGAATCGAATTCTGATGATTCAGTTAGCTTCGGGAGGTGATTTGTGACTTAGAGGAGCGATCAGAATTGAATTTGGAGGTCCAGTGTAGAAATAGGCTTGAATTGGCTAAATTGGAATTTTGGTGAAATCCGATTGATAGGTGAGATTTTTTCCGGGAGTCGGAATGGAATTCCGACAGTTGCAGTAGCTTCGTCAGGTGATTTTGCATATGTCTACAAATTTCAGGTCATTCGGACATCGTTTGGTTGGGTTTTTGATAGAATATAGGTTTCGGAAGTTTTGGTTGAATCTTAGGCTTGAATCCGCCTTAATTTGATGTTTCGTGTGTTTAAGGGTATGTTTTTAGGATTGGAACAAGTTCGTGTGATGATTTAGAGTGGATTTGTATTTTTGGTTGAGGTCCCGGAGGCCTCAGGATGTTTTCGGAGGCTGAAACAGATGAATTTTGGAGTTTTATAACTGCTGGTATTTATTGCAGCCGTGTTTTTCGCTTCTGCGGATAGAGGACCGCAGAAGTGGCTCCGCAGAAGTGGAATATTTCTTGCAAAAGCGAGTTTGTGGCTGGCAATTGTAATTCCACAGAAGCAGTAGTTTTGTCGCAGGGGTGGGCTCGCAGAAGCGAGCCGTTGTTCGCAGAAGCGAATTTTAGCGATTGGGGGATCTTCGCAGAAGCGGAAGGAAACCCGCTTAAGCAGTCTCGCAGGTGCGAGACCTAAACCACAGAAGCGGTGAAGGACTTTAGTGGCAGGTCGTAGAAGCGACCAATTAACTACAAAAGCGGTCTCGCTTAGGCGAGCTATGTATCGCAGAAGCGAAAGTACGTCAGAGATTAATGAACAAAAGGGTTTGAAATTTCAGAAGTTATAACGCATTTGGGGCTTTGAACTACGAGGCGATTTAGGCAATTTTGAGGCGAAAATCGAGGGGATTCATCATGTAAGCACTCATGGACTCAATGTATGTTAGTATATTCATAAATTATGGAGTTAACCTTTGAAATTGAAAGAATTAAGGTGTATCAATAGGGGGTTTTTGCTCTAAGCCTGGGTTATTGAAAATCACTGATTTGATGGGCAAACGGGGTCCGATTTTGATAAACTTTTGTATGTATGGACTCGTGGAGAGATAAGTAATCTGAAAATATAACTTTTGTACTTTTTTGAGAAGCGGACCCAGGGGTCGGGTTTTGGCAACTTCGTGATTTTTGGTGTAATTCGAGTTATTTCGATTGGGTTATATTCCTTTAGCCTATTTTGATGTATTCCTATTGGTTTTGATCAGATTCTGCACCCGGGGAGGCCGATTCTCGTGGCAAAGTCATTGTGGGCTAGATTTTGAGCTGGTTTGAGGGGAGTAATGGGTGTGGATGATGAATTGAGGGTTTCAAAACCCTGGTATATCACTATGAGATGTTGTATTGAGGCGAGACACGTACTCTATTGTGAGTGCGGGGTCGATTGTGATTGGGGACTATGGCTTAGTCTGACTGTGTAGTTATACTGTGTTGTTGGCTATTATTGAGCCGATAAACCTCCTACTTGGATGGTTGTGGATATCTTTGGGCTATGAGCCAGTTATTTGGATCCCGTGAGGATTGTTATCATAGCTTTTGTGATTATAGCATGTTATTCTGATATCAATCCTGAGCTAGACACTGTCTAAAGTGGTTTTCCAAACTCCGATATTTCTAAAACACTATTTTCTACTGTTATTGATAAAAAGAGATTTCAAATGATATTTCTGTGCATGTGAGGCTTGCATGGCATGTAACTGGACTGATAGTGAATCGAGCTGCGCGCCGCAGCATATCATTGATATTGCGCTTAGGTTGTAGGAGCCCCTTCGAAATCTGAACCCCCACAGTGAGCGCGGGTACCCAAATGGATCGGGCTACTCGTAGCGGTCATGTTCCTGCATTTGCATTACATTTTGATATACCTATTGTACTGTTAGCTGATATTGTTGATTCTAAGACTGTTAATATTACAAATGGTAAAAGAGATTATTGTATAACCTTGCTTAGTGCATTATTAGGTGTTCTTAGCTTCGCTGTCTTACCCGTGCTTATTACCACTGAGTTGGAAGTACTAACACGACTCCCTGCATCTTGTGTGCAGATCTAGGTACATCACAGTAGGGTTGATTTCCCCAGCTGGTCCAGTGATCATTCCGGATTGCTCAGGTAGTTGCTAGCGTCCACATGACCTGATATTTTTGTCTATCTCAGTTGTATTAGACTTTTCCATATGTTGTCATAGACAGTTATTCTCAGTATTATTGTTATATATTCGGTAGAGGCTCATGTCTTATGACTCCAGATCTGTGGGACATATTATACGGTGTTGGGTTTTCCAGATCTGTGGTTTTCCAAACTCCGATATTTCTAAAACACTATTTTCTACTGTTATTGATAAAAAGAGATTTCAAATGATATTTCTGTGCATGTGAGGCTTGCATTGCATGTAACTGGACTGATAGTGAATCGAGCTGCGCGCCGCAGCATATCATTGATATTGCGCTTAGGTTGTAGGAGCCCCTTCGAAATCTGAACCCCCACAGTGAGCGCGGGTACCCAAATGGATCGGGCTACTCGTAGCGGTCATGTTCCTGCATTTGCATTACATTTTGATATACCTATTGTACTGTTAGCTGATATTGTTGATTCTAAGACTGTTAATATTACAAATGGTAAAAGAGATTATTGTATAACCTTGCTTAGTGCATTATTAGGTGTTCTTAGCTTCGCTGTCTTACCCGTGCTTATTACCACTGAGTTGGAAGTACTAACACGACTCCCTGCATCTTGTGTGCAGATCTAGGTACATCACAGTAGGGTTGATTTCCCCAGCTGGTCTAGTGATCATTCCGGATTGCTCAGGTAGTTGCTAGCGTCCACATGACCTGATATTTTTGTCTATCTCAGTTGTATTAGACTTTTCCATATGTTGTCATAGACAGTTATTCTCAGTATTATTGTTATATATTCGGTAGAGGCTCATGTCTTATGACTCCAGATCTGTGGGACATATTATACGGTGTTGGGTTTATTTTACAATTTATGCTAAAGTACCGTGTTTCTTTACTATGAAATATTGCTTTTAAAATACATTGAGAGCTGATTGATCGGTATTGTATGAGATTGGTCAGGCTGGCCTAGCAATGTGCTGGGCGCCATCACGATCGGGTTTTGGGGTCGTGACACAGAGCCATCATGATTATTCCCTCTTCAGTAATAAGTCCAGTTCTGGTTTGGTTGTCATCTTAATCTATGTGGATGATCTCTTGATTACTGGCTCCTCTCCTCAATTAATTTAGGATGCCAAAGTTGTCCTTCAAAATCACTTCAAGATCAAGGACCCGGAGGGGTGGGGGATAAGATACTTACTTGGTCTTGAAGTTGCAAGGAGTAAACAAGGCGTTTTGGTTTGTCAAAGGAAATTCACGCTTGATCTCATTGCCACACTTGGCCCTACAGGTTCTAAACCAGCCTGCACACCCTGACACACAAGCTATAAACTCACTAGTGTAGAGTATGATAAATCTAATGCTCATGGAGCTGTGGATGCTGATGAGTTACTCAGTGATCCAAGCAACTATCAGAAATTAGTTGGAAAGCTACTATACCTCACTATGACAAGTCCAGACATCAGCTATGATGTATAAAATCTGAGCCAGTTCATGCACAAGCCAAAGAAGTCACATTGGGAAGGAGCAATAAGAGTGGTAAGGTACTTAAAGAATGCACCGGGGCAGGAGATTCTGCTATCATCTCAACCTTCTGACCAGCTCACAATGTATTGTGATGCATATTGGGCTACTTGTCCAATGACTAGAAGATCGGTGAGTGGATATGAAGTAAAACTAGGAGACTCTCTTATCCTCTAGAAGTCCAAGAAACAAAATACAGTGTCAACGAGCTCTACAGAAGCTGAGTATATGAGCATGGCCAATGCTATAACAGAGGTAGTCTGGTTGACAGGATTGTTTAAGGAACTGAATGTTTACCTAAAACTTCAAATAAAACTCTAATGTGACAGTACAACGTCTATATAAATTGCTGCAAATCCCATCTACTATGAAAGAACAAAACACATTGAGATCGACTGCCATTTTGTTCGAGAAAAAATTCAGCAGGGTTTAATACAAACTGCATGTTTCTACAGACTTGTAGATTGCAGGTGTGTTGACAAAAGAATTGGGGAATGCACAACATGAATTTCTACTATCCAAGCTGGGAGTGTACAACTTGTTCACAATGCATAGCTTGAGAGGAAGTATTTAGGATATAAATTTAGTTGAAATAGTTAAGTAGTTATGATGTAAAGGGTATTTATGTAAATAGTGGATTGGTTAGTTTAGGCGGTTAAAATAGTATTGATACATTATAGGAGTATTAGGGATATAGATTTAGTTGAAATAGTTAATTAGTTATGATGTAAAGTGAATTTATACAAATAGCGGATTGGTTAGTTTAGGCGGTTAAAATAGTATTAATACATTGTAGAAAACTAGCCTTCTAGGGCCATTTTCTTTTGGTTTAGTTCTTCTAGCTCCTGTCCCCGCAGCCTTCAATTCAATACAACAATTTCCTCTTCTTCTTCTCTAAACCTCTCTTCTCTGTGCGACTGAGCTTAGCTCAAGCATGGCAATTACAGTCTTCGACAATGTGTTGAATGAGTTTTCATCTTAAAAAGTGTATTTTTTTAACGGAAAAGGTCCAAATATGCCCGTGAACTATGCGAAATAGGACAAATATGCCCGTCGTTTATAGTTCGGCCCAAATATGCCCATTCCGTCAAATAGTTGGGCATATATGCCCTTATTTGACGGAAACTTGATTTTGTTTTCTTTTTTTAATTTATTGATACCAAATTAACCAAACCCAACTTAAAAATAACCCACCCGACCCATGTCCTATTTTGACGGGCATTTTTGTCCTATTTCGCATAGTTCACGGGCATATTTGTGCTATTTCGCATAGTTCACGGGCATATTTGTGCTATTTCATTACTTCACGGGCATATTTGTCCTATTTTGCATAGTTGGGTGTCACTGGGCCAAGGCCTCAATGTTCCTCTTGCTTATCATCTCACTCACAAACAGTTTGCGAATTGTAAATAACCTTATGTTATTTGGTAAACTTCAAAACAAAACAACGTAGCTACTAGTTTGTAGCCATCTATTTGATCTTCAAAACTAATAGTCACAACTTCAAAACAAAATAACTGTTGTAAGCTAATTGAAAGGAAATTATGACCAAATTAAAATAAATTCAAAATAGAGATAATCAGTAACCACAATTGTAAGCTAACAGTCACAAAAATAACGAGCTAACATCTAGTATTATACTAACATCAACAGCAGCATTACTGAATAAGTAGTTAAACCAAGATAGCATTCACCAAAAATGTTAATTATTTATTTAGTAGTGCTGCTGTTGATGTTAGCATAATACTAGATGTTAACTCGTTATTTTTGTGACTGTTTTGATTTGGTCATAATTTCCTCTCAGTTAGCTTACAGCAGTTGTTTTGTTTTGAAGTTGTGACTATTAGTTTTGAAGATCGCATAGATGGCTACAAACTAGTAGCTACGTTGTTTTGTTTTGAAGTTTATCAAATAACATAAGGTTATTTACAATTCGCAAACTATTTGTGAGTGAGATGATAAGCAACATGAACCTTGAGGCCTTAGGCCCATTGACACCCAACTATGCAAAATAGGACAAATATGCCTGTGAACTATGCGAAATAGCAAATATGCCCGTGAACTATGCGAATAGCACAAATATGCCCGTGAACTATGCGAAATAGCACAAATATGCCCGTGAACTATGCGAAATAGGACAAAAATGCCCGTCGAAATAGGACATGGGTCGGGTCGGGTGGGTTATTTTTAAGTTGGGTTTGGTTAATTTGGTATCAATAAATTAAAAAAAGAAAACAAAATCAAATTTCCGTCAAATAAATGCATATATGCCCAACTATTTGACGGAATGGGCATATTTGGGCCGAACTATAAACGACGGGCATATTTGTCCTATTTTGCATAGTTCACGGGCATATTTGACCTTTTCCGTTTTTTTAATGTGACATGCCAAATGGATGTGCTTTATTTCTTTGATTCAAAAAGCAATAGTTAGGTGACTCTATCGTCCCAAACAAAATAAAAGTACCCTCGGTAAGATATTTCTATAAGTTGATGACCGTCCATGAAAATGATTCGAGTTTTATACATGAAAAACAAATAGGACCACTTGTTTTGCACATCTTATCGACTTACTGTATGTCTGATGTCTCGGATATTTTTTCACTCAGGACTCAGTCGGTTTTATGTATCAGATAGAATAATCATGATATAAGATTTTAGTATTTGCTTTAATCCATGTATTGTTATTCCATGTTATTAGCTATAAAATAAGCCGACAATACACAAATCAGAGTGCAAAATCAATAAATGAGATGTAAGTTGAAATCTGAAAAGTGTTATCAATCCAAACTGACTAGAAGCCCAACTAATTTTTTTTTTGTTTTTTTTTGCACACAAATGGAAAGAATTCAATTAGGTGGAATATGGAACACAATTGAGGGTCAATCTCAACAGTGAGGTGACTGTTTGTTGACAATGCTGAGGCAGTAGGATCACAATATTAAAGCAATCTTGGTCATTCATCAGCACTTGATGCTTGAAGCTAAATCTTCTTTGCCACAACGTCTAAGACATTCAATTACATTCTTAGTACAATGACCTTTAAGCTGAATTCCTTTCCCTACCATTAGACTAGCAAGCTTTGCAGCTTCAACAAGATGATTTTCCTCACATAGTCCAGCAATAAGTATAGAATAAATATCAGAATCTATAGAAGATACGCCTGAAGACTGCTCAATTGCGTCAATCAAGTGATATCCATCAAGTATCCTTCTCTGCTGACAAAGCCATCTCATTATTGTAATTGAGGTCAAACCATCAGGCTTTAGTCCACCAGCCAACATTCTCCTAAAACACATTTCTGCCTCCTTGAGTTTTCCAATCTGAAACAGTGATAAAACTAGAAAACTGTAACAAGAATCATATGGAATACCACATTTAGCTACTCTGTTGATGATTTGATGAGCTTCCTCCATATGCTCATCTTTGCAAAGACCACGAATCAAAGTACAGATAAGTACTCTATTCGGTTTACAACCAAAATCCCTCATTTGGTCCAAAATACTTAATGCCTCTATCGACTGACCTTTCTCAACAAAATTCTGAACCACAGTAGTATAAGCAACAACGTTTGGCTTACACTGCCCACCATCTTTTTCCATTTCTCTTAATAACTCGAGCGCCCTTTCCAAACTCCCGAACCTACAAATCCCATCAAGAAAAGCTGAATAGGTCACCGTATTTGGCACGCATCCATGTCCCCTCATAGCTTTTGTTAATCCACAAGCTTCTTCCAACCTACCCACCTCAGATAAGAATCCGGAACCAAAGTATTGTTAAATTAAAAATTTATATCGAAAATAGGTTTAAAAAAAAAATAAAAACATAAGTATATACAACGCCATAGTAGATGGCGTTGAACATAACGGACGTTTATGTTCAACGCCATCTACTATGACGTTGAACTAATCTGTCAGGTTCAACGCCATAGTAGGTGGCGTTGAACCCATTATTAAAACCCTACTCCCGTCTTCTTCCTCACACTTCTTCTTCTTCTTCAAATTAAAAAACACTTCGGTCCCCCCTCTAACCCCACGCGACAGTCGGCAAAAAAAAAAAACAAAAAAAATTTTTTTGGTCCCCCCGGGTTATACATACAAGTCCCGTTATAGTTTTACGCTATTGGCTTCGTGGGTAGACGAATTTGGAAGCTTTATATTAATATATTTCATCCGTAAAAAGGTATGTTTATACTACTATTTTTTAGTTTCCGAACTAGTTTGTATTTTAGATTACTTGTTAGTTTCCGAACTTGTTAGATTAGTTGTTAGTTTCCGAACTTGTTATATTACTTGTTAGTTTTAGTTTTAGTTAGTTTTAGTTATTTTATGTTATTTTCCGAACTAGTTTATATTTTAGATTACTTGTTAGAAATGTTAGTTGTTTATTCATATTTGTGTAATTTATATTAGTTGTTAGTTGTAAAATAGAGACCTTTTTAGCGTAGTAAAACATAGACTCTTTTTAGGATAGAAAATTTTAGAGCCTTGTAGCGTAGTAATGTGTAGTATTTAGCTTGTAATTTTGATACACAAAATTAATTATTAAAAATTATCGAACCCGGGAGCTCAAAAATTATTGAACCCGGGAGCTAAAAAATTATTGAACCCGGGAGCTCAAAAACATCGAGCCCGGGAGCTCAAAAATATTTAATTTAAATAATTTAATTATTCTAAATGTATTTTATAATTATATGCGTAACATAGCTATTAATAATAGTTTGGTGTCGCTGGGCCTTAAAATTGAGTTATTAAAAATTATCGAATCCACAAAATTAATATGTAGTATTTAGCTTATAATTTTGATACACAAAATTAAGTTATTAAAAATTATCGAACCCGGGAGCTCAAAAATTATTGAACCCGGGAGCTAAAAATTATCGAACCCGGGAGCTCAAAAACATCGAGCCCGGGAGCTAAAAAATATTTAATTTAAACAATTTAATTATTCTAAATGTATTTTATAATTATATGCGTAACATAGCTATTAATAATAGTTTGGTGTCGCTGGGCCTTAAAATTGAGTTATTAATAATTATCGAATCCACAAAATTAATGTGTAGTATTTAGCTTATAATTTTGATACACAAAATTAAGTTATTAAAAATTATCGAACCCGGGAGCTCAAAAATTATTGAACCCGGGAGCTAAAAAATTATCGAACCCGGGAGCTCAAAAACATCGAGCCCGGGAGCTCAAAAATATTTAATTTAAATAATTTAATTATTCTAAATGTATTTTATAATTATATGCGTAACATAGCTATTAATAATAGTTTGGTGTCGCTGGGCCTTAAAATTAAGTTATTAAAAATTATCGAATCCACAAGCTCAAAAATATCGATCCCGGGAGCTCAAAAATATTAATTTAGACAATTCAATTATTCTAAATGTATTTAATAATTATATGCATACACATAGCTATTAATAATAGTATGATACCGCTGTGCCTTAAAATTAAGTTATTAAAAATTATCGAACACGGGAGCTCAAAAACATCGAGCTCGGGAGCTTAAAAATATTTAATTTACACAATAAAATATTTAAAAATGTAACTTTAAATTATAAAAAAAATACATAGCTATTATCAATCAATTTATACAATTAAATTATTAAATGTGTAACTTTTACAAGTTATTAAATTTTTTAATTTTACAATCGACGACATGGATGCGCCCATACATCCTGGCCCTAGGAGCTTAGAGCTATTAGGCCTACAGCCGCAACACCGATCTGAGTATATCTGGGACGGACAGTTATTGACCGACACATTCCGGGGTCGGCGGATTGATATAATGTGGGATTTCCTTAGTGCCCGAGATTTACATCCTAGAGTCGTCCATCACTTGGAGGTGATGAGATTCTACAGGATTATTCGGATTGGCCGGATACAGCTGGATTACTCATTGATCACGACCCTTATTGAGCGGTGGCGACCGGAGACGCACACCTTCCACCTTCCCATTGGCGAGGCCACTATTACGTTGCAGGACGTAGAGGTTTTATACGGCCTGCCAGCCGATGGGTTACCTGTTCTTTTTCCGTCGGGCATGAGGCATTTTCCCCGCGAGATGTATTGGGATTTGCTAGAGATGCTGACAGGTTTGAGGCCGGAGGGCGTTGATCATAGGGCTGGGATCAGTCGGGTACAGTTAACCCCTATTAGACAACGTCTGGAGCAGCTCCAGCCTCATATTACTGATGACTCAGAGGAGGAGGTTGTGAGCCACTACACTAGGTTGTTGCTGCTCCTTTTATTTGGGGGTGTCTTGTTCCCGAACACTTCGGGTAATCTTGTTAGCCTCCGGTTTCTACACCATATTACACAGTTCGAGGATACAGCTACATACAGCTGGGGTGCTGCTGTCCTCGCATTCCTATACAGGCAGATGTGTCGGGCTTCTATGGGCACACAGAGAGATATCTGCGGCTTCCTACCCCTTCTACAGGTGAGAACATATTCAATGAAAATATCTGCCCCAGTTAAATCTACCTAAATATAGTTTATCTCACAGTATACATCAACTTTCTATGTTAGATTTGGGTTTGGGAGCGATTTGTGCAGATCAGCCCACTGTTTCCACTGATACCAGTTGACGTCGCATTACCAGACCTTCCTTTAGCTGCCAGGTGGGTCATGCGGCGTGGATATACGCGGGGATTTGATACCCATCATAATCTTCCAGCCGTCAGGGATGTGTTAGACTTCCTAGAGGATGCACAGGTAAAAATCTAACTAAACGTACCAGTTATTGTTTAAATTAGTGTTACGAATACTAACCATTTGTGTTGTTGTTTGATAGTTCATCTGGACACCCTATAGTGAGGAGTTGCTAGCTACCCTCCCAGGGATACTGTACTCTAGGCCGGGCTATTTGGAGGTCTTCTGTCCCTCTCACATGCCTAGATATAGTGGAGCATCATGCCTCAGAGCGAGTTTATCGTCAGTTTGGCATGCTGCAGCCTATACCGCCTCATCCTTCATGGCATCCTACACATTATGAGAGGGATGATCGTAGCAGGGTGGACGACACCTTTTAGGCTGGCTCCAGACTCAGCTGGGCATTTGGGATAGCCGAGGTGATTTGATCCCACCTCCACAGCAATATCCTATTGCAGGGTATCTAGCATGGTATCGTACAGTGTCCCGTCTATTTGTCGGCAACCCAGTGCATCGGGTAGATGGGCGGTACGTCTCATACGCCGGGAGACACGAGGCTCTGGTAAGTTTTATGTTATATTTAATAATGTACATATAATGTTGTGAGTTAAACCTATTTTACATTATTTACTTTTGTGCAGGCCATTGGATTGCATACCGTCCACCGTATGGTGCGGGAGATGCAGGATTATGCGCACGATCCAGCGGCCATTATAGATTATGGTCGTCGATTCATGGCAGTGGCTGCCGAGACACTAGAGCGTGCCAGATCGGATCAGCGCTTGGCACATGAGGATGATTATGTTGATCCAGCCACATACCAGCGAGGTCGTGGTATTCCACGACTTGCTGGTGCCAGACGACCTGCTGCCCGACGACCAGGTGCTGCCCGGCGACCTCGTGCTGCCCGAGGACGTGGTGTCCAGCAGGATGCTCCCGATGAGGCCGGTGATGCTCCCGGTGATGAGACGGACATTCCGTCTTACAACCTTGGTATATACGACACTGCAGGCCCTTCACAGATGACCCCGCATGGTCCATTAATGATCACGGGCTCTGATTTTCAAGCAGCGGATTGGGGTGCATACTACCCTGGCCCATCTACCACATCTGAGGGTGCACCGACCAGGGATATATCCAGTGGCCGCCGGCTGAGTTTTGGGAGCTCTTCGCATGGTCAGGTATGAGTTTATTACTTCTGAACATGAAATTTCTTTTAACTATAACTTATTTTATTTATTACATTATAATAATCTCCTTGTTCGGGCTTCAGTTGACGATGCGGCAGATGACTACATACAGGATCCAGACGCTATGATGGTAAGATAATAAAACTATTAATTATAAATTATTATGTGCTTTTATAAACTAATTTTTACTTTATTATATAGTATTCTGCTGGACCTGACAGCACGACTGCTGCATGTCATCCTGAGCCACATCCAGCTATTAGGAGGAAATTTGATGATGATGATCCTGATAGCGTACCTGGACGGGCGGGGATGCGCCTGAGGCCGACGGTTGCTTTGAAGCACACACATTGCGGGACACATACAAGATAGTTACTTTATATCTTGTATATGTTGTAAATAATATTTTTTGTAAAAACAATTTTTAATTAAATATATATATATTAAATTTTTAGTTCATCATTTGTTTTATTATTTCGTTTTTTAGTTCATCATTTATTTTATTATTTCGTTTATTGTTTAGTATTTAATTATTTCGTCTATTAATACATAATATTTAACTTAAACTTAAATTATTAGAACACAAACACAAACACAAACATAACTTAATAAGAATAAAAAACATACAAATGAACTAAACACATAATAGAAATTATTTATTCCACACTTCCATTTACTCTACGTTCTAATCACTTAAATTATTTAAGTAATTGTTATTTAATATGATACTTAGCGGGCAATATAAATAAGTTCTTATAATTCATTCGAGGTGGTGAGAAATGCCGTAGAATTTAGGCCCGAGTGGTGAGAAATGCTAGAGAATTTAGGCCAAGAGGTAATACAACGCCACCTATTCGGGCGTTGTACTGTTCCAGACTGTACAACGCATGAATAGGTGGCGTTGTACATAAACTCATATACACAACGCCACCTATTGTGGCGTTGTATAATAACGGAGATATACATATATTACATTTTTTTTAAAACACATATAAACGTTCTTGTTTTTTAATTTAACAACACTTTGGTTCCGGATTCCCTCAGATAACCCCTTAATCATCACAACAGAGGTGATCATATCAGGATGAAGATCACTCGAATCCATCTCTCTCATCAAACACATAGCCTCATCAATATCACCCTTCTCGCACAATAATCGAATAACTACGTTATACACAGTCGTGTCTGGCCGACTGTTGGACTCTTTCATTTTCCTCAATACCCACAAGCCCAAGGTGGCATCTTTTCCCACTCTACACAAATTCAATATCACCTTAAACATCTTAGCACTTGGAACATAATTATTCTGCAGCCTATAAGCCTCAATGAAATCTTCAATAATTCGTGGTTCGCGATCAAATCCAAGCAATTTATAAGCTCTACTGTACATGTAACTGCTGTGTCTATAGCTGGGATGAAGTTCAGACCAAATGAAGAATCTGAGACCAATATGAGGATCATCAATGGCACATTTCTCTAATACTTCATTAACACATTTAGCATCTAGTTTAGTCTTAACCGTGTTCAGAGACTTCTCCAGACCAGACCCATTTTTACTTTTCAGCAAATGACTCAAGAATTCTCCAGCTGATGATGAACAAGTGGTGAAAAAATGGACCTTCTCGAGTAAAAATTTTGGCTTAGTGGTCAAGAAAAGGCGAGAAATTGATGGAGGAAGCATAATTTTCTCATAAGGAATTGAATTTTGGATACGATTAGCGGAATTGTAAGAAAGTGAATCAGCTGCTTGTATGATTAGAAATATGCGGTAAATTTGTAGACCTCGATTTCAAGAACTGAAAATTTACAAAACACAATAATAAAAATCTCATCTTTGTGGCCTTTTGTATTTTTATTTCACACTCAAGAGGTGGTAGACTAGTACTGTATCTAAGAATTTGTAGCCATTATAGGAAGCAAATAAGAATGCAAAAAAGTAATCAACTTCAATAAAAATCAAAAGGAAATATGAAAAAGTCAAATCTTTCTGAGCATGACCAAATTCAAAAACATAGAAATTACTGAAGAAGAAGAAGAAGAAATTAGAGTTTTGAAGAGGAATGACATAGAAGGATAAACAAAGAGTGGAACGTGTAACTTGATTTTCGCCGGAGAAGTTCGCCGGAAGAGATGGAGAACAGAGTGGCCGAACTGGGGAACAGAGGGGGAAGGCGCAGTCAGGACTGGCCGAGGAAGATAAATTTGGGCCTGGGTTCTAAAATAGGGGGCCCAATTAATCAGACTCAAATTCGTTTCTGTGAAACCATGAGCATCCTATTTGACTGTCTCTATTTAACTTATACTCAGTAACTTACTTTTTAAATTTTTTAAATTTGTACTCACTATTTAAATAATTTCAAGCCTTTTTTTCTTCTTTCTTCTTCTGCGATTAATAGTAATTTCATATGATATTTATGAAAATATTATAAAATTATTTATAATGTTTTAGAATAGTGAGTTGTTGTGGCATTTTATTTTTAATATTGCTTAGGATTTTAGAGTAGTACATTTAGTTATTAAATCGTATCTTGGATTGTTAAAATGCAAAGAATCTTGGCAATTTACACTTCAGGCCTATTTGGCCTAAGTCATGAAAACGTTGGTTGAACTTCAGACCTTTTGGCCTTAGTCCATCTGAAGTGTAATTTTTCACTTCAGACTTATTATCCTTAATTGCATGAAACCATTGGTTGCACTTCAGGTCTATTTGACCTTTAGTGCATTTGAAGTGAAACTTTTTACTTCAGACTTGTTGGCCTTAAGTGCATGAAATAATTGGTTGCACTCCAGGCCAAATTGGACTTTAGAGCATCTAAAGTGTAATTTTTCGCTTCAGACTTATTGCCCTTAAGTACAAGAAACCATTGGTTGCACTCAGTGGTGGACCCAAAATTTTGTGCAAGTGGGTTCAACCTTAGAAGTATATAACTTTAGTCGTAAAATATTATAGTTGTCAAGTGGGTTCAAATAAATATTTATACAAAATTTCACAGTTTTAATCCTAACTGATACTATACACAGTATTATTTTTTGATAAAGCAGGTTCAGTTGAACCAGCTAACCACTATTTGGATCCGCCATTGGTTACACTTCAGACCTATTTAACTTTAAGTGCATCTGAAATGTAATTTTTTCACTTCAGACTATTTATTTTAACTTCAAAACCATTAAGCCTAGAGTTGAAAGTAAAGTGGATAGGCTTGTAAATTTTTTTGCAAAATAAATATAGATTCAATTGTAACCTCAAAATCGAGTATAAATTAAAAAAAAAACCCATTTCTGTTATCCTTGGCGAACTATAGGAAATTTGGGCTTGTGACTGCTGCCTAATCTTTTTTTTTTATTTTATGAGAAAACTATATTTTTTGCAAAAACAATAACCAACAAGGTATAGTTGTTGTATATATATTATACATTTTTTACTAACGAATGCAAAGTACTGGCTGATAGGCTAATTTTGGATTTTGCCCTCCTTTTATTAAGTGCATGCAGGCACTTATTAATGGATTTAAGTCTCTTTGATTTAATTACTTATTTTGAATTATTAAATGTTAGCAGTTATAAGTTCTCAATCAAAATAACATTTGAATTTAAATAAGCGAATTTTGATTAATGCTATTGATTGTATTAAATAAATATAGTATATTATGGGTGTGTCTGGTACGAAAGAAACTTCCGTTTTTTTAAGTATATCAGACTTAATATAGTATATTAATTCAAAATTTTTATTACAATTCTTATTCACTTTGTCTAAATTAGTTTTGTCGTAACTTCCCCATGTGTCCTTTTCTTAAAGCACCACTTGGCTTAACTACATTGCAAATTATCCTCTTTATAAGGTTAGTTATTTTATGGATTAAATTATTTTCTTGTATATTTAGGAAACCCATAATTTTCTATAGGTTTAGGAAAATTTATTGTCCTAATAGATTTGGGAAAGGAAAATCTATAACCCTTGTCAAATTGGGAAACCTTTTTCTTATATGTTTGGTACCTTTTGGGATCTATATATAGGGATTGTAGTTGGGGATCCTAGAGATTGTACTGCATTTTTTTCTCATTCATAGCGGAAAACTCTCTCTGCTTTTGCCCCAAGGATTAGGCTTAGCCGAACATCATTAAATCCGTGTGTTGAATTTTCTTCTCTATTTGTTTTGTGTGTGATTGTGTGCCAGATAACCCACGATATATCACAACAATTGGTATCAGAGCAAGGTTCAGATTTCTACATATAATCTAGGGTTAAGATGTCTTCATCATCTTCAACAAAGTACGAAGTAGAGAAATTTGATGGTGGCTCTACTTTCAGTGTATGGAAGATTATGATGAAATCATCCTTTGTGTTACAATGGTTATGGAAAGCAGTTGATGAGTATTTTTATGAAGAGATGACAGAGACAGAGATGGCAGACCTGGAGGAGAAGTCTTTGAGTGCGATCTTCATAAGAGTTACAGAAAGCGTTCTTCGAGAAATTGCTGAAGAAACTTCTACAGCAAAGGCACAGAAGAAACTGAAAGATCTGTATTCTAAGAAATAGCTAACAAACCGCCTCTACCTGAAAAGGAGTTTATACAATCTCTGTATGAATGATGGTACACCTGTTAAAACTCACATTGATGAGTTTAATTCAATTATACTGGACCTAAAGAATGTGGATATCACAATTTAGAGTGAGGATCAAGCCTTGATTGTGTTATATTTTTTACTATCGTCTTATGATACTTTTGCCGATACGTTGATGTCACACCTCCTTTTTTCGCTACTGAACCCTATGAAGGGTGCAATAAAGAGAGTTTTTTCAATTAAAGGACAATCGAAATGGGATTATTATGAATGATTCAGAGTCGCCACTTGGGAGATTAATGGTGTCCCAAGTCACCGGTTGAATCCCGAACCGAGGAAATTATGACTCTGTTAACAGTTAGCGAATCAGAAATTCGAGTAAGGAATTTTGTTAATATGGGAGAAGGTGTTAGGCATTCCCGGATTTTGTGGTTCTAGCATGGTGTCACACCTCCTTTTGGCGCGCCTACCCCGAAGGATAAACGTACAAGGGAGTTTTTTCCAATTTAAGTGACAATATTCGAAACGGGATTATTTTATTTATTTCAGAGTCGCCACTTGGAATAAATTATGGTGTCCCAAGTCACCGATTTATTTAAATCCCAAATCGAGGAAAATTACGACTTTTCAAATGAAGTCTGCGGACCAGAAATTCTAAGTAAGGAATTCTGTTGACCCGAGGGAAGGTGTTAGGCACCCCCGGATCCCGTGGTTCTAGCACGGTCGCTTCAATTATTCTAAATGGCTAAAATTATCTGATTTTAAAAAAAATGTTTATAAATTATATGCTCTAATTAAACTTCAAACCGCTCTTTTAATTTGACACCGGACCCAAAGAAGACAAAAAAAAATGTAATTACAAACGGAAATGGAGTTTTGACAAAAATAATAAAAAAAAAAAGTATCCGAGTTACTTACTTTGAAACTATGCTGATTAAAGAAAACATTGTAAAAAAAAACTAAACTAAAAAAAATCAATTTATTTAACATGATATCTCTTAAAATTATTGTCAGTTAAAGAATCATACCAAATGATGTGTTATTTCCTAGCTTTTAACTTATGGCCGGGGATTGAACGAAAAGATGTGGACTAGTAGGAAAATTGACCAAAATATACAAGATAGAATTAATGCATCTTGGTTAATTATAAAAAGTAAGATTGTTTACTATCCTTAATCCGCTAAATTCAAAGACTGCTCAAATAAAGGGGAAAGCCTAAGAATGTATGCTATGGTAATAGAATGTTTTCATTTTTTACCTTAAACCAATTTGATCGAGAATCCAAAAAAAACGATTATTTGCAGTATTATAACAAGTTAAGTTCCCTGAACACGTTTGAATTGCTAACTTACAATTATATAAAAAAAAAATAGATTCTAGTTTGGTCATACCAATTAATTTGATTGTTTCATTAATGCTAACATAGGTAAGCTGAATCACCCTTCATTCCAAATTTGCGTATATTCCAAGGAAAACAACCATTGATGACTTACAAAAACAAAATAGTTCCATGTGAATCTAACAGTTAAAATTTGATGTTCCAATTAACAGAAAAACACACCGTTTAAAATAGTTCCATACGAATAAGCTTTCAAAAATGGTGTTCCAATTAACAATTCATAGTGTTATTCAAATCAAACAAATTACATACGTATCTCTACTTATCAACTTAAGCGAAACTGCACCTATACATATCCAAATTAACATATAACTGCAATCTGAAAATCGACTCGTTCCGATCTTATTTGTGATTATATCAACTGCTAATTCGAGTGTGTACCTGAATTGGAAAATGAGAAGAAGGAGATGGTAAGTCAAACAGCAGCAGACAGCAATTAATCCAATAGCAACAAAATCAGCAACAGTTCGGAGTTTCAAAACAGCAGAAGATCGACAATAGAACGAAACACCCAAGACACTTGGTGGAACAGTGAACTACAACCCCAAAATCAATATGAGAGTAGTAACAAACAAATCACTGGTAGAAATGCACAATGAACCAGAAAACCAAGAAGTATGTCATTGTTCTGCCAGATGATTTCAATGTGTGAATGTGCTTGCTTCCAGTGGGTATATCTGTGAGTATGTCACTGTATGTGTGTGTGTAAACAGTGTGTATATCAGAAGAGTATATCACTGTATGTGTGTGTGTTTTTTGTGTCTGAAAACAGTGAGTTCTCTGTATGTTTTTGTGTGTTCTCTTCTAGTGAGTGTCTATTGTGTTTTATAGCCTAGAGATCCAAAGCAACAACCCTTTCTTTTTCAGTTTCAGATCTGTCCAGCACCTATTATTCCCCTTTTTCAACCTTTTTCAGCTGTATATTCCCTAACATGTGCATCATCTTAACTTCTAATCACTACCCCCATGTTATCTTTTGTTTTTCCAGCTCTAAAGAGCATTCACAAGGGTTTAATACACTAAGAACTATCATGACAACTCTCTGTCCAGTCCTATTTTTAAAATGAAAAGGTGTATTGGCAAGCATGTTTCTGTTCAAAACATGTGACATAGTTCCCATGTGCACTACACCTCTTAGACAAACCATCTGTTGGCTTTCAGATTTTAAGTTAAAAATCCAACACAGCTACATCCAATTCAATGAACTAACAGAATCAATCAACAGAATCAAGCAAACAAGAGAATAGTTCAATTCAAACCAACATGAATCAATCTGCCCGGGATTCTCAAACAATAATTCCGTGAATTTAAACAACAACATTCGTTGAGTCGAATCACAATATGTGCGATTGACATTCAAACAAACACAGGAACAGTGAATCGGGAAATCTCAGCCAATGCCGGACTTGTGCTCTAATATTCTAACAAACGAACCTACGAATCTAATCGACGACATTCAAACAGTCGATTACAACTTGTATAATCGATAACATAAAGCCGACAAACAAATTCACAATTTATAACACTCAAAGCCGAGAGAAAAGAAGAAAAAATGAAACAAATACGAAACTAAATGTTCGACGACGCTAATCGACGCGAACCTGTATTCAACAACATTGGTAATCAAATAGACAAAACAGAACTTTAGAATTGACAATTCACTAAAACAGTGTTCTCGGCCAAAGAAGAGAAAAGAGAGAAAAAAAATGAAGCTAACTAATCGACGACGCTAATCGACGCGAACACGTATTTGACAACATTCGATTACACAATTACGATATGTGCAATCGATAACCGATAATCGACAAACAGTGATAATACACATTCTCGGGCAGCATGTTGGATTTCAACATCAAACAAATCGACGATATTAACAATGAAGTGAATTCGATTCACAATTACATGTTAACAACGAAGAATAACAAACAAATCAGAGAAACAACAAGTCGACCAAATAAAACGGTCCCAAGAGATGAAGAAAAAAAAACAGAGAATTGATAACTGTCCGAAGAAATATCAACAAACGAACGACCATAATCAAAACAAACAAAACAACAAGGAAAGAAAGGGAATAAAACAGTACCTCCGAACAATTCGAAACGAAGCAGTGGCCGGCCACTTGAATTTTCGTATTTGGAATCGAATGGACCTTAATTGAAATGTTTTCAAGCGAAAACAAATCAATTAAGGTCTATTAGACCCCAATTTCTCTGAAAATCCGAAAGCACATCCCTAATTCGAAATTTAGGGTTCTTACAACTTGGTTTTGGGGCTTGATGGTTTGGAGAAAGATTCTGGTGAGGGGTTGCCGGTTTTGTGCCTGTCGGCATTGGTTGGTCGGAGAAAAAGAAAGGACGGGCAGTGGAGGCTGGCGGCGTGGACGAAATCAGTAGGGTGGTCATTTGGAGTGAGTCAAAAACAATGAAGAACGACGGGGCTGGTGGTCGTCGAGCAAGGAACTGTGATAACGGGGCAAGGCTGGTCGTTTGGAGAAGCTTGCCGGCGGCTGTGAGGGGCTGGGGGTGTGCGGCCGATGTTGGGTGGCGGCTGGTGTGAGGCTGGAGAGTGAGAGAAGAGAGAAGGAGAAATGAAGAGGAATAATAGGGTTTGGGGGGGGTTTGACACATTAAAATTGAAATAATCAATCTCAACCGTTAGATTAAAAAATCCAACGGCTGTGATCGATTTGTCAAATGAGATGGGGATGGGGCAGACGTGTATTGGGTCTTTATTGGGCCTTGGATTAATTTGGTCTAGTTTTTGGTGTTTGGGCTTGGGAAAAAAAACAATGGCCTGGTCCGATTCTAAATTTCTTCTCTTTTATTTTATTTTCTTTTCATTTTATTTTCTAAAAAAAAATAAAAATAAAAATACAAACCTAAATTTAAACTTGACTAGTTTATCCTACAAGTATTAATTAAATCTAAGTAGTATTTATCACAAATAATTAAATATCCAATTAAAAGAAAAATCACACAATTAGACATTAAAGACTAAAAAAAGCAAAAAAAATACATATTTTTGTGATTTTATTTTGTAAAAATAAACTTAAACTACCCCTAATTGCAAAGTCCCACAAAATGTAAATATGACCTATTTTTGTATTTTTATTAATTTAAACACATATAATCATGCATATACAAATGCAAACAATTACCAAAAATAACACGAAAATTCACTAAAACACACATCGTAAAAAAATAGATAATTTTTGTTTTGATTTTGTGGGAGTAATTCATGTTAGGCAAAAATCACGTGCTCACAGCTGCCCCTCTTTGCGTAGAAACATGAAGAGTTTTCGTGCAAAGATAATGAGCAAATACGAGCGATTTTTGCCCGTTTGAATACTCCGTGGGAAGCATTTTGAAAAAGTTTGACCGAGCCTTTGCTTCGGAGGCCTCCTACATATCCTGGGCTAAACAGGAATCAGGTCAATGTAGTTCAGGAAGTTTTGGTAGCTGGGACTACCGTGGACTGACACTTTGCTGTTACTGTTGCTATCGTTGCTGCATGCTGCTGTTTACTGCTTACTGATCTCCTTATTACACCAAAAGAAATTAAAGTTGAACTAGCTATGCTATCAAACTATGAGTTACAAGATTCCTATCTATGATTCTCTTGAAAACTTGATCTTGAATCTTAGCCGATTTGCTGTAGACCTCGATCTGAATCTTGATGCTCAACAAGCTGTACGTGCTTGTTTATTTCTGTAACATTGAGTGAAACGGAGTCGGCGGAGCTTGTTACTTCAATCATTTTCTGAGCAATCCGCGCCTTTGTTTACTCCAACGTTTGAAATCTTTTCTCTCGGTTCTTTTCTTCTTTTCTTCACTCTGGATTGATGTTCCATTTGTAGGTTATCTCGATCCTTGCATCCCGAGATCAAACCTATTTAGACAACAAAACAAACAAACGAACGAAATTTTTCTGCCCCAGTTTTGCTAGGAAAATTTCGTGAGTTAGTTGTGACACAGAAAGTGATTAAAAGACTCTTTGGTATTGGGTAAGAAATCATGGTTTCACAAACGTTCAACGGCTTTCTAGCCGGGATTTTGTAGAAAGGTTTCACGGCTTTCTGGCCGGAATTCAAACAATATCTAACGATTTTGGCCGTCAGATCCTCGGTTTTTTGGCCGGGGTAAAAATAAATGGCTCCGCAGTTTTCTGACTGGGAGATCCTCGGTTTTCTGACCGGGAAGAAAAGTTTCACGGCTTTCTGGCCGGAATTCAAACAATATCTAACGGTTTTTTGGCCGTCGGATCCTCGGTTTTTTGGCCGGGGTAAAAGTAAATGGCTCCGCAGTTTTTTGACTGGGGAGATCCTCGGTTTTCTGACCGGGATAAAAGTTTCACGGCTTTCTGGCCGGAATTCAAACAATATCTAACGGTTTTTTGGCCGTCAGATCCTCGGTTTTTTGGCCGGGGTAAAAGTAAATGGCTCCGCAGTTTTCTGACTGGGAGATCCTCGGTTTTCTGACCGGGGACGAAAGTTTCGCGGCTTTCTGGCCGGAATTCAAACAACATCTAACGGTTTTTTGGCCGTCGGATCCTCGGTTTTTTGGCCGGGGTAAAAGTAAATGGCTCCGCAGTTTTCTGACTGGGAGATCCTCGGTTTTCTGACCGGGGATAAAAGTTTCACGGCTTTACTGGCCGGAATTCAAACAATATCTAACGGTTTTTTTGGCCGTCAGATCCTCGGTTTTTTGGCCGGGGTAAAAGTAAATGGTTCCGCGGTTTTCTGACTGGGAGATCCTCGGTTTTCTGACCGGGATAAAAGTTTCACGGCTTTCTGGCCGGAATTCAAACAACATCTAACGGTTTTTTGGCCGTCAGATCCTCGGTTTTTTGGCCGGGGTAAAAGTAAATGGTTCCGCAGTTTTCTGACTGGGAGATCCTCGGTTTTCTGACCGGGGTCCAAACAGATATTGGACTGATATGATTTGATTCTTTTTTTCGGAGTTTTCATTTTCTTTTCTTTCATTTTTTTTGGCCTTCTTTTAGGCGTTCTTTTTAAACATCAACAAATGCATAGGACAAATCTCTAAAAGAAACTTACCTTTTTATGTGTTTTCCTTGTTCCAAAGCCATTTCAAAGCTTGCGTATTTCACTTATTTGAGTGGTACCTTCTTCTTGCACAATTAAACAGACCTGCTTTCAACAAAGAACATTTTATCAGTTGAAAAAGTGGTTGGCTTTGCGGCCTTGGTTATCTTCATTGCTTGATTGTTTCCCCATTTTCATTGAGAAGTTTGCTACCAATTGTCTTTGGGGTGACTTCCTTTCAAACTGACCGGGTTCATTCCCGGAATTCCATGGGGATTTTCCGTGTAGGTTCCATCCTTCTGCCTTATTCCGTCTCTTCTAAGACCTTAGCCTTTGATTTCCGTTTCCTTTCTAAAACTCTTTTCCTTTGGAAACAATCGATCATTACGATCCAATCGTGGATTGTAACAATACACCATTGAGGCTGTTTTTCTTTTCTTCTTTACCAGGCGGAGTCCTGTAAAACCGGTCCTGTCACCTTCCTTTGTAATAGTTTCAAAAATTAAAATTAAACCGAAAGGGATTCAAAGAAGAAGAATGAATCAAAGAATGGAAAAACGTATTAAAGATAGAGGAGTCCCTTTCGAGGGAGAAAAGAAGGACTTATCTGAGGTATATGCTGACTTTAACCAACATGACATGCTCTTCGGACTAGATGCTTGATCGTCACAAAACTCCCATTTTCTTATGAACCAAAACGGGTCTATATTTCCGAGCTAAGGAGCCGTGCCGGGACCTCTCGTGGTGAAACAAACTTTTCGGTTGATAGCGCCCTTTTGCGGGTTTTCGCCAATCGACCTCTCTCATTTCTCTTCTTACCATCGCCAGATAGCACTCTTTGCGAGTTTTTACCAAACAGGCTCTCTCTCACTTTGTATTTCTCTACTTCCATCGTCTTATGGTGCCCGAAGGTTTTCACCAATAAGACTCTCTCATTTTATTTCTTTTCATTCCAGGAACCTCGGATCGCAACAATGATGTTCTCACAACTTCCAATCGATCTTGAAGGACTTGTACTCGGTTCGGGTAACAAGAATTGTAAACAAAATTACAACTTTGGAATCATCTTGACGGATCTTAAACCGAATCAAAAATATCATCTGCCCCAGTTTCATTTTTGGGGAAACCGGGATTTTTGATTTGGTGTGACTGAACCTCAGGGAGAGGTTGCCTACGTATCCTTTCGGAATCAAGTCAGAACGTAGTTCAGGAACTTTTTTTTTGTTTTTTTTTTTTTTTTTTGGTTTGGTTTGGATTCCAAAGAGGGTAGCCAAAGAAAGGTAACCGGCTCAAAGGGTTTACAAAAAGGGTTGGTAGTGTTTGGGTAGCGGGAATAAAAGCCTTCAATCATTTCGACTTGTGAGGACCTCATTGAAGCAAGTTCAGACATAATACCTTTTCACAGCATCTGCATTCACAGCCGTTTCAGGATCTTTTCCTTCCATGTCTCCTAAGTATAATGCTCCTCTTGGCAGTATCTTCCTGATGATGTATGGTCCTTTCCAATTAGGAGCGAATTTTCCTTTCGCTTCCTCATGATGTGGAAGAATGCGTCTTAAGACCAACTGACCTACTTCGAAATTTCTCGGTCGTACTTTCTTGTTGTAAGCACGAGCCATTCTTTGTTGGTACAGTTGTCCATGACAGACCGCAACCATTCGCTTTTCATCGATCAAAGTTAATTGTTCCAAACGAGTCTTAACCCACTCGCTATCTTCAATCTCTGCTTCAACAATTGTACGAAGCGAAGGAATTTCTACCTCTGCCGGTATCACAGCCTCAGTTCCATAGACTAGCAGGTATGGAGTTGCTCCCACCGATGTGCGTACTGTAGTACGGTATCCCAATAAAGCGAACGGTAATTGTTCATGCCATTGTCTAGAACTTTGGATTGTTTTTCTCAAAATCTTCTTAATGTTTTTGTTCGCTGCTTCCACGGCACCGTTGGCTTTGGGCCGATAAGGGGTGGAGTTCCTATGCGTTATTTTGAATTGTTCGCATATTTCTTCCATCAAATGACTATTCAGGTTCGCAGCATTGTCTGTGATGATAGTTGCAGGTATACCAAAACGACAGATAAGATTTGAGTGTACAAAATCCACCACAGAGCTTTCTTGGTGACTGATTTGAGAGTGATGGCTTCAACCCATTTCGTGAAGTAATCGATAGCCACTAGTATGAATCGGTGTCCATTCGAGGCTTTCGGCTCAATCGGGCCGATGACATCCATTCCCCAAGCGACAAATGGCCACGGCGCTGACATAGGATGCAGCTCAGTTGGAGGTGCATGAATCAGATCTCTATGTACCCGACATTGATGGCATTTTCGGACAAAACCGAAACAATCTTTCTCCATGGTCATCCAATAATAACCTGCTCGAAGGATTTTCTTGGCTAAGACATACCCATTCATATGAGGTCCGCATACTCCTGCATGTACTTCGTGCATGATTCTTCCTGCTTCTTCGGCATCAACACACCTTAAAAGGTTAAGATCCGGGGTTCTTTTGTACATGACCTCGCCGCTCAAAAAGAAACCACCTGCATGTCTCCTAATGGTCCTCTTTTGATCTCCAGTAGCATGTTCTGGGTATTCTTGCGTTTTCAGAAATCTCCCGATATCGTAATACCATGGCTTGACGCTCGGTCCTTCTTCGATTGCATTGCAATAACCGTGGCTTTCCCTGATTTGAATTTCCAAGGGATTGACATGGGCGTTGCCCGGATAAGGTAGCATTGAAGCTAAAGTGGCCAGTGCGTCGGCTAGTTCATTGTGACATCGTGGGATATACCTGAACTCTATCGATGCAAATCGCTTGCCAAGAATGTTCACGTGCTGTCGATAAGGGAGGAGTTTAACGTCTCGAGTTTCCCATTCACCTTGAGATTGTTTGATAATTAGATCCGAATCTCCCATGATCAACAAATCTTCGACACCTTGATCAATTGCCATGTTCATACCCATGATACAAGCTTCATACTCGGCCGTATTGTTCGTGCAGAAGAAACGGAGCCTAGCCGTGGCCGGGTAATGCTGACCAGCAGGAGAGATCAAGATTGCCCCAATCCCTACACCTTTAGCGTTTACCGCCCCATCGAAAAACATTTTCCAAGCATGATTGTCTTCCGAAACAACTTCTGTCGTATTTACCTCTTCATCAGGAAAGTAGGTATTCAATGGTTGATACTCTTCGTCGATCGGGTTCTCGGCCAAATGGTCTGCCAATGCTTGGGCCTTCATTGCCGTGCGAGTGACATAGACTATGTCAAACTCGGTGAGCAGGATTTGCCACTTTGCCAATCTTCCGGTGGGCATCGGTTTCTGGAATATATACTTCAAAGGATCCAACCGAGTAATGAGGTGAGTCGTATGGGCTTGGAGGTAGTGTCTCAATTTCTGAGCGACCCAAGTTAAAGCACAACACGTTCTTTCCAGCAAAGTGTACTTGACCTCATAACTAGTGAATTTCTTGCTCGGGTAGTAAATCGCATGCTCTTTCTTCTCTGCCGCATCACGTTGTCCGAGAACACAACCAAAAGAGTTTTCCAAGACCGTTAAATACAAGAAAAGAGGTCTCCCTGGCTCTGGCGGGACTAAGACTGGAGGGTTTGACAAATATTCTTTGATCTTATCAAAAGCTTCTTGGCATTCAGTTGTCCATTTGATTGCGGCGTCTTTCTTCAACAACTTGAATATGGGTTCACATGTGGAAGTCAACTGAGCGATGAACCTACTGATGTAGTTCAGTCGGCCTAGAAGACTCATTACATCTTTCTTTGTTCTAGGAGGGGGTAAATCCCGGATGGATTTTATCTTTGTGGGATCTAATTCAATACCTCTTCTACTCACTATGAAACCCAAAAGTTTACCTGACGGGACTCCAAAAGCGCATTTGGCTGGATTCAACTTCAAATCGTACTTCCGCAACCTCTCAAAGAATTTCCTCAAGTCTCGCACATGATCGCCTTGAGTTCTGGATTTGATGATCACATCGTCCACGTACACCTCTATTTCCTGATGCATCATGTCATGGAAAATGGCAGTCATAGCTCTCATATACGTTGCTCCTGCATTTTTCAAGCCGAACGGCATGACTCTGTAACAGTAAGTCCCCCAAGGTGTGGTAAAAGCAATCTTCTCGGCGTCCTCTTCATCCATCAACACTTGATGATATCCCGCATAACAATCCACAAACGAACTGTATCTCATGTTTGGCACAATTATCAACAAGGATGTGGATGTTCGGTAAAGGAAAGTTATCTTTAGGACTTGCTTTATTCAAATCTCGGTAGTCAACACATACTCGAGTTTTTCCGTCTTTCTTTGGCACGGGCACAACATTAGCCAACCACGTGGTGTATTGTACCACTCGAATTACCCCTGTTTTCAACTGCTTAGTGATTTCTTCTTTGATTTTATCACTGATGTCAGTCTTGAACTTTCTTTGCTTCTGTTGCACTGGGCGACAGTCGGGGTAGATTGGTAATTTGTGCACCACTAGATCAGCTCCTAATCCTGGCATATCATCGTAAGACCAAGCAAACACGTCTTTAAATTCAAACAAGAGTTGGATTATTGCATCTCGTGTTTTCTCATATGTGTGGATGCTTATCTTGGTCTCTCGGACCTCTTCATCAGTTCCCAAATTAACCGGTTCGGTGTCATTCAAGTTCGGCTTAGGTTTATTCTCGAAATGTTCCAATTCTCGATTTATTTCCCTAAAAGCCTCATCTTCATCGTATTCCGGTTCTTGGTTCATTATTTCCAGATTAGGTGGCGTGTTCGGATTTGAGCATGAGTTCCGCAAGCATGTCATGTTATTTAAAGCCGCATTATTAGGACTGAAAAGGAAGAATAACAAAATTAGAAAGAGTGCAAAAGTAAGGAAATATTTATTTTATTTTCTTGGAATTTTTTGAAAACAAACGAAATTACATTGGGGAAACCAAAAATACAAGAAAACAAAGAAAAACATCCAAGCTACATCCTGAAGTAACTTGTGATGAAGGAAAAACGACAGGACAAATCTACCGGAACTCCCGCCTGATTGGGAAGGGTGTGGCTTTCCAATTTTGCAATTTAGCTTCAGGGCCCACGTACAGCACCTCGGCGGTGCTTGTTCCTTCTCCCGATTGGACCATATTAACATCATAGAGCATTTGCCTCATGGCCCCACATATGTCTTCAATTTCCTCCGTTGTAAAGACCTCGTCTTCTTCTTCTTCACTGTACCTTGGTCGGACAAAAGTTTGGTACAGATGCGGCAATGGTTGCGGCAGAACCCATCCTTTCTCCTTTCTCTTTTTGGCCCATCTTTCATCTTCGGGGGTTGGGCGAAAGCCCACTCCGAAAAACTTTTCAGCTACAGGTAAAGTTATCAGCTTCGGCACTCCTTGTAGGGACTTTCCCAAACCTTTTCCTGGCTGGAAGCCATGTTTAATCATTTCTTTCGCCACCATGATGGAGGCATTAGACAAAAAAGGTTGGGGGAGAGGGTTCCCTTCTTCGTGTTGATCCGCCAACACAATCTCGAAAGCTTGATAGACAATGTTTTCGCTTCCCGCTTCCGCTTCCAAGCAAGGTATGGATGGATCTCGATAAATTGATTGCTCATCTTCCCCGTGGACCACGATCTCTTGTCCCTTGTGCTCAAATTTCAACATCTGATGGAGGGTAGAGGGCACAGCTCCGGCCGCATGAATCCATGGTCTCCCTAGAAGAAAATTGTAAGAAGTGTCCATATCCAAGACTTGGAATGTCACTTCGAAGTCCACCGGGCCGATGGTCATAATTACATCAATCTCTCCGACAGTATCTCTTTTCACACCGTCAAAAGCTCGCACACATATATTGTTAGGCCGAATCCTTTCAGCTCCGATTCCTATGCGGCCTAAAGTGGAAAGCGGGCATATGTCTACCCCGAACCCCCATCAACCATGACCCTCTTCATATAGTAGCCTTCGCTTTTGACAGTCAAATGTAAAGCTTTGTTGTGGGCGGCACCCTCCAAAGGCAAATCAGCTTTACTGAAGGAAATCTGATTGATCGCGAAGAATCTTTCTGTCATTCTTTCAAGTTGTTCGGATGAAGTCTCAATAGGCACATACGCCTCATTCAAAGCTTTTAACAAAACCTTTTGATGTCCAGTAGACTTCATTAGAAGGGACAACATCGACACCTGCTCCGGGCATTTACGCAGTTGGTCTATCACCTCATAATCAGGCATTTGCATCTTTTGAAACAAGACCTCTGCCTCTTCAGCACTTACAGGTTTCTTCGACGGGAAACGCCTTTGTGTGGCGTTATTTACCTCCTGTGTGTTTAAGTACTTCTGTCCTAAGACACTCTCAGATGAATTTCCCACGATCTCTTTCCCTTTGCGCATAACAAGTGTTCGTTGGTAGCTCCAGGGTACTGCGGATGGATCTGTCATTGGTTTTTGTTGCACGCGTGCAATAACCACAGGTTCATCCGGTTTTCGGGCCACATAAGTTCCCTTTGGTACATACATTGATGTTTCTCTCTTTAAATGGAACTTCTTGGGGGCACCTATGGACAATGGTTTTTCCACTCTACCTCGTGGGAGGTAAAGGACTCCGCCCTTCCGAGACGATGCTTTCAATTCAATCGTCTTTTCGGATTTGGTTTCAAGAGCTTCAACCTTTTTCCCCATTTTCTCTTGTTTCGGGGTAGCCTCAGGACGCTTCTCTATGTTGGCGATGGCGATTATCGCTTTCAAAGCTGGGTCAAATTCTTTGTCGTCACAAATCATCCCAATCACCGGTCCGTTGTTGTGGGCTGGTAATGGGTTGTTTGTCACATTTGGGATGTCTTCATCTGCGAAGACGATCCTCCCTTGATTGATCAATTCTTGCACTGCCTTCTTTAACGTCCAACAATTGTCAGTACTGTGTCCTTCAACACCTGAATGATATGCACAGTATATCCCCCTCTGGTAGGCAGGAGAGTCTGGATTCTGCCTGTTCTGCGGAACAGGCTGCAATAGGTTTTCTTGCCTGAGTTTTGGGAAAAGAGTGGAATACGGCTCCCCGATCGGTGTAAAGCTCGTTTTGGGTTGCTCACGGTGGCGAGCGTTATTTGGCCGTGGATTATACTGGTTTGGGTAAGGAGGTTGGTTTCTCTGGAATGGAGGTGGATTCCTGTTGGCTGGTGGCTGTGGCCGTGCCCGAGGTTGAATGTTCATGACTGCATAGGGTGGAGGCGGAGGAGCATAAGCCATGCCGTGATGTGGATAATAATGTTGGGGGCCCTGTCGGAGAATACCTGCCTTGAGGTTCGATATCTCCTGTCTTCTACCGCTGCCATAGCAGATTCTTCTTTCTTCTTGCTTCGGGGCATCCCTCCAGACCCGCCTTGAATGGCTTGGGAAGTTGCCCGAATGGCCGCTTGGCTCAAAATTCGCCCTGTTTTCAAGCCATTTTCTACCATTTCTCCGATCTTGATAGCTTCGGCGAAAGGTTTTCCCATCGCCGACATCATATTTTGAAAGTAATCGGGTTCTTGAGCTTGGAGAAAAGTTGTGACCATTTCAATTTCGTCCATGGGGGGTTTCACCCTGGACGCTTGCTCTCGCCACTTGATGGCATATTCTCTGAAGCTTTCTGAGGGCTTCTTTTTAAGTTCGATAGAGAATTCCTGTCCGGCGCAATATCGATGTTGTATTGGAATTGTTTTACAAAATCTCTGGCCAGATCATCCCAGATGTGCCATCGAGATATGTCTTGATCCATATACCATTCGGACGCTATTCCGACCAAACTTTCTCCGAAGTACGCCATCAACAATTCTTCTCTGCCGCCGGCACCCCTCAATTGATTGCAGTATTTCTTCAAATGAGCAATGGGGTCGCCATGTCCGTCGTACTTTTCGAACTTTGGTGTCTTAAAACCCGATGGCAAATGGACGTGCGGGAACATGCACAGATCGGCGTAAGATACACTCTTCTGTCCACTCAGACCTTGCATGTTCTTAAAGCTTTGTTCCAAACTCCTCATTCTTTTTGCCATCTCATCCTGCTCGGGGGTCTTTGGATTTTGGCTCGGTAGAAACTCATATCGAGGTGGCTGAGAATATGTATTGGCTGCAACCTGGGTATGGTCCCGTGTAAGCGGTGGTGCTGGGAATGTAAAGGATGAGGAGTCGAAGAAAGGAGCATGTGCGGTGGGGTGCATTGTGATTGGAACTGGCAATTCAACGGACGTTCTTGCAGATGTATCATGTGGTGCTACCCGAGGATGAGATGTGGAGGGTGATTCAGAGAGGTTTGTAGCATTGGAATACCCGAACAGAGTAGGCGGGTAATTGATGGGGGTATTTGAAATACCGCTTGACCTGAGAAGAATTTCAGGGAACCCAGGGACCAGACTCGGGGGCTCTTTCCCGTTGTTCCAATCGTCCAACATCTCGAGCATGCGGCAACGCAACATTCTATTCTCTTCCAAAGCTGCCGACTCAGTAGCCGGGATGGTTGCCAATGAGCTTTCCTCTGAAACGGGGATGGTTGCTAAAGGCATTTCTGAAGACATGTCGGCACCCTTTTTGATCTAGTGAAATAGGAATGAGTACTCTCAGGCTGCCGAACTTTTCCTTTGGACCTTGTGAAGTACGAATGTGGTGCCAGATTACCGCAAAGTCAACCACTTTTACTAAAACCTGGATTTTGGCAAACAAACGGTTAGTCTGAAACAACATAACAGATAAGTAATCTCACGTTGGGTGTGATGCACTTATACAGGTGACAATGTTGCTACATGTATTCGTTTGCGATGCGTCATTCCGGTTTGTATCGATCTTCTTTTTCTCTTAACTTCTTTCCCCCCCCCCTTTTTTTTCATTTTTATTTTTATTTATTTATTTTTTAATGATGGTCGAATCTTATGTGGATTGCCTACGTATCATGTCCCCGCATGAATCAGACCGGGCGTAGTTCGGAAACAATAGACATAAGATGAAGTGTTCATGAATTTTATTTCAACAAACTTAAAACTTGAAACACTTTCAAAATATAACAATTGAGAAAAACTTGTAAAAGGATAAACAGACTCTAAAACAAAAGACTCTCCTAAGCATGTTCCAAAGCCTCGAATCTTTGCGCCCGGGGGGCGTTGTCTGGCCTTGCTGCAGTTCTTGGGGTGAGATCTTTCTGTATACTTTCCAATTCTGCCATGACTTGGTGGACACATTCCATGATTGAAGAAAAGAGGGCAGGCCGAGGTACTCGTTCGCAGTTCAAACACCTCATAGTAATGTAGTGCCCGATCTCATTGATCCTGGTTCTGATTATGTCTTTTTCTCTGAGCAGCTGCCCTATGTGCCCGTTCTTTGCCCCTAATACTTGAGAGTTGCCGGAGACATGGTCCAAGAGCCTATCTATTTGTCTTTCCATCCGTGCCATCAAGTTGTGACAACGGTCTCTGTCTGTTTTAGCATCCTGGACTTGCCTGAGAGTTCGCTCTTTAAGAGTGGCATTTGCTTTTCTCAAATCAACGATGATCGCATCATAGTCTTTCTCTACTTGTTGTAGACGGAGTGCTTCTTGGTGGGCCGCTCTCTTCCATTTTGTTCGGACTCTGCAACCAAAGCCGCTTTTGCCTTCTCCAAGTCTTCTTGGTGTTCAAAGGCTTTCCTTTCCAAATCGTTTATCGGCATCTGATCACTCCGACTCCTCCTTGACCTTTCTGCGGCCAATTGCATCTCTTGAATTTGAGTTTGGAGTGCTTCTCTTTCCTGCTCCCAACCGGCCCTTTCCCGATCGAAGTCGGCCTGTTGTATGTCCATGGCCGCTTCCAGGATTCCTTTGTCTTCTTTTAAAGTGTTGATGCAAGATTGGAAATTTTGTGCTGTTTCATGCTCAACCTCCCTAACTCTGGCTTCTATTTCTCTCTCCCAATCGACGGCATACTTCACTGACCTTTCGGACCTTTGCTCCGGTATTGGTTGGTTGTGGAACCATTCAAGATAAGCGAGACTCACTTCTCCCCGTTCCCGATCGGCAACCATTTCGTTGATGTCGGAGAGTCGACTACCGAACCAAACCTTCTGTGCATAAGTCTTCCTCGGGGTCTCTTCTGTCACAAATTCCCATACAAATGATCGCATATCCTCAATTGGGGCCTTTTTCTGTTCTCTTCCCAGCTGCCGCATGACACGTAGCGGGGCATATGGTTGGAAACCCCCGAAACCCATTAATATGTAGAATGGGCGGTATGTCGACATATGCATGATTTTGGCGGAAGGGAACCAATAATAATTCCAGGTAAGTTGATCGGCTCTCAAAGAGTTGAGGAGTTCTTGCCAAGTCCTCAAGTCTTCTGGAAGGTTACAACGGGCGGCTCTGTTTGTATGACAGCGAATATAATTCAGCCAATCCGCTTTGAAGTTTATCACAATTGGGTGATGGTAGAGATGCTCTATAAACCACATTTGTAATAAAATATTGCAACCCTCAAAATAGTCTTGTCCTTCTTGGCACCGAGTTAAGGCCCGGAAGATGTCTCCTAGTATCATCGGAAGAACAGTGTGTTCCTCGTTACTCTGTAGATATGAGACCACCGCAGCTAAACGGATTCTGATGCGTCCACCACGTTCGGGAAAAACCATGGTTCCCAAAAAGCGATCATGAAAGCATAGATTCTTAAATCTCCCCAGGCGTCATAATTTAGCTGGTTAACAAATTCGACGTTTGAGAATTTCCCAAACCCTTCCTTATCACCAAATCTGTCGTAGAGATAATCTAGTGGCACCCAACCGTTCTCCAGACAACCGAGGGGAACCCGCCGGAGACATAACTTTTTCAAGAAGTTATTCACACTCATCTGCCTAGGAGCTGCAGGCCTCATCTTGTGCAAATCTCTTCCGAGCCCCGTGAGTCCGCCCAATTCTTCCAAAGTGGGTGTCATTTCACAATCCCGGAATTTGAACACATTGCTTGTTGAGTCCCAAAAACTCACTAAAGCTCTGATCACATTTTTATCCGGTTTTATCATCATGATGTCCGGAAGAAATTTGAGGTGCTTGTGAACTTGATTTCTTTCCCAAGCTGAAAAACTAGTCCACCATTTACGGAGCCGATCCGGGGTTTTGTCCTGGACCATGAACATAGGTGGCATTTCGTCTCTCACCCTTTTCTGGCCGATTCGTTGCGAGGAAGTCATGCTGATCCTAGAAAAGATAAAAAATGGATTTAAGATTTTTTTTTGATTTTTTCAAAAAAAAAAAATTTATTATTATTATAAAAAAAACGAATCTTGTTAATACGGCCTTTCAGAACTTGAAGAAGATTTGAAGGCTGTATAACAGGATACCAGTGTGATGTCTATATTCCGTTTTGCGAAATTAGTCCTCCGGCGCCCTTTTGAGGCGTTTGGCTATTTTTGCAAAATTTCCTAACTCTCGACTAAGAACAAAAATCCTAATTCTAATATTTTTATTATTGTTTTCCCTAAAAAAAATTTTCTTAAAAAAAAATCAGTATTAGTTGAGCCCGATATGGGTTGCCTACGTATCTCATTTTTGGTGAGAATCAAACTTGCGTAGTTCGAAAATAAAAGAACTAAACCATTTTAAGAAAAGAAAACGAACTATTTTTAAACAGCATTTCTAAAACAAATTATTTTCAAAGGAACTAAGAAAATTTATTTGGAAATTTATTTTCAAAGAAACTAAACTATTTTTGTAAAATTAAGAAAATTTATTTGGAAATTTTTTTTTTTTTTTTTTTACATTTTTCAGAATTTATTTTTAAAGAACTAACTATTTTCGTAAAATTAAGAGAATTTATTTGGAAAATTGTTTTTTTGCATTTTTCAGAAATTATTTTCAAAGAACTAACTATTTTCATAAAATTAAGAAAATTTATTTGAAATTTTTTTTTTTGCATTTTTCAGAAATTATTTTCAAAGAACTAACTATTTTCATAAAATTAAGAAAATTTAGTTTGGAATTTTTATTTTATTTTTTTTTTATTTTTTGCATTTTTTTTTTCAGAATTTATTTTCAAAGAACTAACTATTTTCATAAAATTATTTTAACTATATACCCTGACGTTTTCCACTTCTTCCTCTTTTTAACAAACCGGTCGGCATGTAAGATCGAAACAAATAAATGCACACAAAAAGATGCAACAAGTTGGTCTTTTTGTTTCGGGTACACCTGTCCTAGACAGGCCCAACCCCTGTGTTGAGCCTCCTAAGTCAAATATGCACATGATGCAAATAAACGTTCCTATCGGGGATCCGGCATAAGGTCTTGTTATTCTAAGTCATCATCCTGTTGGAAAAGTGTCTAGACTGGCTTTAACTCGAGTGGACAACTCGAGCCGAAGAGTGTCAGTGCACCGGTAGCATGGCTTTCCGACTTAATTGACAAAACTCTCCGCCTAAACATGTGTGACTACAAAATCCTTCACCGGGTGCCAAGCACCACAGCTATCTTGAGAAAAACGGGCTATGTCCAGCAAATGCCCGGTATTGTATTTCAAAGACTTAGAAAAGAAAACTGGGTATCGGCGCAATTTATATACAGTTCACAAAATATCAAAGCGGTAAAACAACATTTAGCATATAAAATATAAACATGTAATAAAATCAGATAATAAATAAGCCAAATAAAATAATTATTCAAAGCTCGAATTCTTAAACCCCGAACCAGTAGTTCTGGGTTTGTGTCCCCAGCAGAGTCGCCAGAGCTGTCACACCTCCTTTTGGCGCGCCCCGCTACCCGAGGGTAGGAGCGCAAGGGAGTTTTTCCAATTTAAGTGACAATATTCGAAACGGGATTATTTTATTTATTTCATAGTCGCCACTTGGAATAAATTAAGGTGTCCCAAGTCACCGATTTATTTAAATCCCGAATCGAGGAAATTTCGACTTTCCAAATGAAGTCCGCGAACCAGAAATTCTAAGTAAGGAATTCTGTTGACCCGAGGGAAGGTGTTAGGCACCCCGGATCCCGTGGTTCTAGCACGGTCGCTTCAATTATTCTAAATGGCTAAAATTATCTGATTTTTTAAAAATGTTTATAAATTATATGCTCTAATTAAACTTCAAACCGCTCTTTTAATTTTGAAACCGGACCCAAAGAAAACAAAAACTAATTACAAACGGACTTGGATTTTTGACAAATAAAAAAAAAGTATCCGAATTACTTACTTTGAAACTATGCTGATTAAAGAAAAAAAACATTGTAAAAAAAACTAAACTAAAAAATCAATTTATTTAACATGATATCTCTTAAAATTATTTCCAATTAAAGAATCATACCAAATGATATATTATTTCCTAGCTTTGATTTATGGCCGGAGATTGAATGACAAGATATAAGCTAACGGAAAATTGATCAAAATATGCGAAATAGAAATAATTCAAATTGATCCAATTATTAAAAAGTAAGATTGTTTACTATCCTTAATCCGATGTTAATTAGCGAAAGCAAGACTATGCGATTAAAATCGATCTAACATTGGCATCTAAAACCCGGGCTAACTTATCTTGTCTACTTAAGTATAAACATATTTCAAGGGGAAATCAAGTGAAGAAATTCAATAATGATTCAAAATACCTTGCATTAATAATTAACATCAACCAAATTAATACCTTAAACATGCTTCAATTACTTGATTTTAACAAATTATCGATTTAACATATCAAGGAAAAATCTCAATCCGTATTGGCTAGTTTTACTTGCATGGATCTAAATATATGCTAACAAAAATAGAAACTAGTTAAACATAACGAAAACTAAACGATAGTCTAAAAATAAATCAAGATTACAATACAAGCCTAACGGATTTTATTTTTGAATTATTCATAACGAAAGTAAGAACTAAATAGACATACATAACGGTGCGCGCTCTTAAACCCTTAATGCCTAACAGTACAATCCTCAACATAACTAACACCCCCCAATTTAATGGATATCTAACAAAATTATTCATATGATGGCTTTGCGGCGATATTCAAAACATTCTTTCATTTCGTTTTCAGTAAAAGAATAGACAACCCATAGATGTGTACCTGGAGATTGAATTACAACAAGAGGAAAGAGAGGTGAGTTGGCAGCAGCAGACAACAACTAACAGTACCAGCAACGACCAAGCAAAATCAATACAATAACAAGCATCAAACGAACAACAATGACACCCAGATTCCAAAAACAACTTTGAAGAAACAAATGGCCCAGGATAACAGGAAGTTCCAGGGATGTTTAAAGCCAAACAGAGAGTATTTTCAGAGAATATCACTGTCTGTTTGTGTTCACTGTTTTACAAAGAGTGTTCTGTGAAAACAGTGTGTATCTGTTTTTTTTCAGAATGTTTCTGTGTGTGTGAAAACAGTGTGTGTATCAGAAGAGTATATCCCTGTGTATGTTCACTGTTGTCTTCAATCAGAGAGTATTATCAGAGAGTATATAGAGTATATCCCTCTCTGTTTTTGTGTATGAAGACAGTGTGAGTGAAAACAGTATGTATCAGAAAGGTATATCACGGTTTGTGTGTGTTTTCTCTCTCAAACGTGTGCTCTCTCTCTGTTTTTGTGTGTTCTCTCTAGTGAGTGTCTATTGTGTTTTTATAGCCTAGAGATCCAAAGCAACAACCCTTTCTTTTTCAGTTTCAGATCTGTCCAGCACCTATTATTCCCCTTTTTCAACCTTTTTCAGTTGTATATCCCTACCATGTGCATCATCTTAACTTCTAATCACTACTCCCATGTTATCTACTTTTCTCACCTTTTCAAAATACTAAACCAAGCCAGCAAAGTCTTCTTTTTATTAAGCAATTTTAAACTAAGTGGTGTATTAATATTCAGCATTGGTAGCCCACTTAAATTGAATAATTTTCAGGTTTCATTCTCCTAAGTTAAACTCCTAAAGCTACTGAAGCTATCAATCTATCCAAAACCTACCAGCTATAACCAAACTTAGTAGCTAACTAGATCAAAAGAATCAAACAAACAAAGCAGAACAGTTCAATAAACAACAGTGAACCAATCTGCCCGGGATTCCCAAACAATAATTCCGTGAATTTAAACAACAACATTCGTTGAGTCGAATCACAATATGTGTGATTGACATTCAAACAAATGCAAACACAGTGAATCAGGGAATCTCGGCCAATGCCGGGGAATATCAAACCAATTGTTCGACGACGCTAATCGACGCGAACCCGTATTCAACAACATTGGTAATCAAATAGACAAAACAAAACTTTAGAATTGACAATTCACTAAACAGTGTTCTCGGCCAAAGAAGAGAAAAGAAAAAAACAAAAATGAAGCTAACTAATCGACGACGCTAATCGACGCGAACACGTATTTGACAATATTCGATTACACAATTACGATATGTGCAATCGATAACCGATAATCGACAAACAGTGACAATACACATTCTCGGGCAGCACATTGGATTTCAACATCAAACAAATCGACGACATTAACAACGAAGTGAATTCGATTTACAATTACATGTTAACAACGAAGAATAACAAACAACAGATCGACCAAATAAAAAGGTCCCAAAGAGATGAGGAAAACGAGAATTGGCATCCGAATCACAATGAAATCAACAACAATCGAAAACTAACAAAGCGATGGGTATAATTAAACAAAAACAGAGAAGAAAATAAGAAATACCTTCGGAGCAAAAACAAAAATGGAGATTCGGCCGCTTGGTCTTTGGCATTTGAGGTCGAAATGACCTTAATTGAAATGTTTTCTAAATGAAAACATATCAATTAAGGTCTATTAGACCTCAATTTGATAAAATCTGTCGAAGAAATCCCAATTCGAGTTTGGGTTCTTGGAGCTCGATTTTTTCGGGTTTAGTGGTTTCCGACCAGATTCGAATAGAAATAACGGTGGTTAGGGTGTGAGGGAGATGAGGTGAATGTTGGGTGTGAGTTTGGGATCCATTGGAGTGGATTCGTACTTTGCTCGAATCTTTGAACGAAGATTCGAAACGGCCCAGGGTGATTCGAGGTTAATGGAGTGTGGCTTTGGAGAGAGGGAGTTAAGGTGGTTCAAATGGTGTTAGTTTTGGTGGATTTGGACCACGGCCGCCGGCGGAGGCGATTTCCGGCCGGCGGCGTGCGGCGGGGGAGGGTGGAGGCGGCTGAGGTTTTTTGGGGATAAAGAGATAGGGTGAAAATGAGGCAAAATATTAGGGTTTGGGGGGGGGGGGTTTGATATATTAAAAATGGTAAATTAATTCTGGACCGTTGGATGAAGGAATCCAACGGCCCAGATTAAAAACAACAGTGGGCGGATCCGGATATGGGCTGGGGCGGCTGAGGCAAATTTTTTGGGCTCCATTTCAATTTTAAACATGGCCCAAATCAGATTTTTCTCTCAATTATTTCCTTTTCTCTTCTCTTTTAATTTTAATTCTCAATTTATTAAAACAAAAATTCTAATTATGCTACAAAATCCATTAAATTATAAGAAATACTAATTAAGTTATATTAACAATTAACGCAATCAATTAAAACATCAATTAAATATAAATCATACAATTGGGACAATAAATACTAAAAAGGCAAAAAATACATATTTTTTGTGATTTTATTTTGTAAAAATAAACCTAAATTAACCCTAATTGCAAAGTTAGATCAAAAATGTAAATATGACCTATTTTTGTATTTTTTATTAATTTAAACACATATAATCATGCATATACAAATGCAAACAATTACCAAAAATAACACGAAAATTCACTAAAACACACATCGTAAAAAAATAGACAATTTTTTTTTGATTTTGTGGGAGTAATTCATGTTAGGCAAAAATCACGTGCTCACACTTCTGCAGACTTTTTGCATCAAACAAAGCAAAAAGTAAGTGTGATTTGCTACAGGACTATGTGTTCGATGAAATACTGGTGTTTGAAGTACCACTACGCTAGTGTGTAATTCGTTTTATCCTGAGAGGAAATAATCCATAACCTTGGGTACGATGAGGGAATTAAATTCTTTAAGAAAACACTGTAAATTCAGTGGGCTCGAATTAATTTTCCGTCATTTCTGTTTATATTCATTTATATTTCCAAAATTATTTTATAAAGGCAAAATATATAAAGCGCCCCTTAAAGTTGTCCTCAATGATCACTTGAACACTTTAACTTGGCATATGACCAGACATACACTTATATTTAACACAGGCGTGTCTCGTGAACACTAGAGCTCAACAAGCCTCGTATGTGAGTTACACGCTGATGACATGTCAATTTGAGATATTAATGAATGACATGTGTATTTCTTGAATATATTATAGTTTATATTAAAAATACTTGTAATTCTTTAATTAAAAAAAGAAGAAGAAAAAGACTTCTTTCTCCCTCCGAGAAAAAGCTGAAATCCCCCTCTTCATAAACCTTACGACCTTATCGCTCCACTGTATATTTTCCAATTCAAACATAGACTAAAAACAGAGGGAAACAGAGCTAAGAAAAGAAAGCGAACATGGAACCGAAGAAACGAGGAGGAAGGTCACGCACAAGGGTGGTCACCGCAAGGAAAGTGGTAGAAGAAACTGTCTCCGTCGTTGTAACACCAACCGCCGGCGAAACTAAGACAGAGACTCAAACTCTAACCCAAAGCCAAAGTCAGCCCACTGTTGAAATCCTTTCTTCTTCCACCAAAGATATATTTGAAGCCCTACCTTTGGCTGTATATTAACCCTTACGCCGCCAGCCACCAAAGCCCGCTTAACTCCTTTTTGTCTTCTCAAAACCAAATTGAAAACGTAATAACCCACTTGATTAATATTATCACCGTAAAGTACCAATTGTCAGATCCAATTGTGGTGAAATTGGAAGGTTTTAGATGAGGTTTTTTTTTCAAGATTTGGGGTCAATAAGGGAGATTGAAGGAATTAACAATGGTTCGGTGGTGATGTAACGGTGGAGACATATTATTATTGGGTTTGTAACTTTGTTTAGTGGTTGACAATAATTGTGGTGGTGATAAAAGTTGTGTCCTGATATACTTTTTTTTTCTAGCATAGAGGTGGAGATAGATAAGATAGTTTGGGGCAGAGGATGGTGGAGAAACATTGGAGTAGAAACAGGTATGAGTTAGGTGGGGTCCATATTGATTTTAGGGAGAAAAAAAGAATATAGCTAATTTAAAGAGATTCACGTGCTCATAGCTGTGTGTAACACACAAATTTTGCCATGTCACCATGAAGGATTTAAGAGATACCGTTCGTCCAAGCAGAGATGTCTATCTGATCATATGCCAAGTTAAAGTAATCAAATGATCGTTGTGGACAACTTAAAGGGGCGTTTTATGCATTTCGCCTTTTATAAATACAATATACTAATAGACATATGGTATCTTCAATGCAGCAAGAATGCTCCATGGTGAGGAACTGATCGGTGATATGTTGGATGACTATGTAATACTTAAAAATAGCAGCTAACTTGGAACATGGAGGGACTACATAAGGTGAGGATATATTTTATGAAGTAATTTTCATCCGATCTTCAGCCGGGGTCTATTAAAAATAACTTTTTTGCCCTTTTAGGATAGGGTTAAGATCGTGTACATCTTATCCTTTTTAAATTTTACTTTAGAAAAGTTACTGAGTTTGTTATTGTTGTTGTTGTTATAATTTTTCTTTAAGGGAAAGGGAGCGATTTGAGAACATATATGATTTTCCATAAAAATTGTCCTCTTTCTCTTCAGACGCTTCTCAATTTTATTTATTCAGTAATCTAAGTAATTCCAAACTTTATCCCGAAATTATTATCCTTATCCCACGTATCAAGCGACCCTGACGGGGAAAGACATACTTCAACCTCAACCATGTTCCATTTTGCACCCCACTAACCAATATGCTTACCGGAAAGTTAAGCATTAATTTCATCTATATTTATTGTTGGTTTAGTCATCAACAAGTTTCTGTTAAGCAATTTTCAGAAAAAAAGTTTGCGTGTAGAATCATCTGTTGAGAAAAGACTTCTCGAAAATCATGTTAGTTTTTGTGAAAATCTATCGTTGGATTGTTTTATGTCTTTAGAAAGCATTTCGGTTGATTTTCAAAGAGGAACGTCAATTCAATACTCCATTTTCTAAGACCGTTGACGAGAGTATATTTCTAATCCAAATGGGTTTAAATGTTGTATGAGGTCAAATTTGACATGTTATGTCCATGTGTCGGTATAGATGACCGTTAAGCGTGTACTTATTAAGAAAGGGGTATGATCTAGGGATGGTGGAACGAGCGGCACCTTAGGCCCTGTCGTCCTGTCGAGGGCAAGTCTTCAGTTCATAGATATTTAGTATTTTGAGGAGGTCCCTTCATATATAAAAGGGACCCAAGCATTGTAATAAGGGGGGGGGGGGGTTAAAACTACTCTCTCTCTCTCTCTCTAAACCACATTCTTCGTCTGAGATCGAAAATGAACAAACACATCATATATCCCAAGGTCTTATTATATTCGATTACGATTTACCCTTGATTATTTCGATTGATTTGCTCGGAAAGTATTTGATAACTTTTGAGCCAAATAATTTGGCGTCGTCTGTGGGAATTTCGGTAAACGAAATCATAGTTCATACCTAGGATATCAAAAAATAATGGTCACCGTTCTTCGTACTCCATAGAAACCGAACGATAGCAGAAAGAGAAGCACGGATGGAAATAATAACAGATGTAGCAACCAACCTCATAGGCCCTCTTAGCGAGACCGGTAGAGAAAATATCATAGGCGCAACCCCTAGTGGTGCACTAGATAAGGAGATCTCACCCTCTTCACTTGAAGACTTAATGATACGAGAAATGGGCTTCTACATCTGCCGCCAAAGAAGCGTCCCCGGTAGTCAAGAGGCTACTGAAAGAGTGGTTGACAAACACTCTAAGCAGTTTACTCGAGAAATCACGTCAAAGCAACACCAGGGACTCACCTGCAGTAGAAAAGCAAGCAACACTCCTGTTGATATCAGCGCTAGCGATGGTGCACTTGCAACCATCCTCAAGAAAATGGAAGAGATGGAGAATGACAACAAAGCGTTACGTGACCAAATGAAGTAGCACCAGGAAAAAGTAGACAAAATTTCTGGCGCCCATAAGCTACAGCCAAAGTGCCACATAGGATAGTTCATTGAACAATCATACAATGAGGAGGATGGCCCTCACCCAATCCCAAAAACCTTCAAGATGCCGCCATACATAAAAATATATGACGGGACTACGGATCCCGAGGATCATCTGATTCATTACGTGACCGCTGTGAAGGGCAATGATTTGTCTAAGGAAAAATTTCCATCTGTACTGCTGAAAAATTTCGGAAAAACACTAACAGGAGGGGCCTTGACATGGTATTCTCAACTACCACCTAGGACAATATCGACATTCCGGGAAATGGCGGACAAGTTTACCACTGCACACGGAGCAAACAAAGTTGAAGCTAGGGTCAACGATATGATCGCCATTAGGGAAACAACAAGTGCGAGACTCAGAGACTTCTTGGACAGGTTCAACGGGGTAAGAATGAGTCTACCAAACGTATCGGAAGGCATGGCGGTAGCAACTTTCCAAAATGGATTAAACAGAGATGGTTCAAGAGCCACCAAGAAGTTTCTAAGACGACTCATGAAATATCCCCCCACCACATGGGAAGAGATCCACAATGCCTATTGTGCCGAAGTAAGAGAGGATGAAGACGATCTCAATGGTCCAACCCAATGGCTAATGACGATACAGCCTGAAGCAAGAAGAGATCGACGCCACGACAGGCGACGGGAACAACCCCCACGCTTCAACAAAGAAAGGCATCAGCCTTACCTCAGGACCACTAATCCTCCCCCTCCAAGGCACCCAGATGCACTACAACGACATGTCATCCCACTCCGGGATGACAGAGGTATGCCTCCTTTATTATCCGCCCATAACTTTTGTGTGTCCGCTTCAGAACTTGTATATGCGCTGGAGAAGCTGGGCACGAAGATGTAGTGGCCGCAGAAAATGAAATCAGACCCTAACACAAGAGGTCGAACGTTCTGTGTGAATTCCATCAAGAAAGGGGACACAAGACCGAAGATTGCATAGGTCTACAACAAGAAGTGGTCAGGATGCTAAACCAAGGATACATGATAGAGATGCTTAGCGATAAGGGAAATATCAACTTCGCTAGAGGACAAGATCAACCCCAAGGACCATCGAAGCCACCTTCCCTATTGTCGGTGGCAGTGACGACACCGCAATCAACCACATAAAGTTTACCACTACTCACTAACTAAAATGTGCAATCGCCAATGAACGGTATGACAAATTCAAAGACAGTATCACCTTCGATAAGTCTGATACTGAAGGTTTGTCTTTTCCTCATTATAATGCTTTAGTTATAACTTTGTGCATCGCCGATACTGATGTTAAGAGAATTATGGTAGACGACAGAAGTGGTCCATGTATTATCCATCCAAGAGTCCTCATGCAAGTGAGATGCAATGATAAGATAATACCGCATTGGATAAATTTAACACGTTTTAATAATGCAGTGAAGAGGACCTCCGGAGATATATCATTGCTAGATTTAGCAGGGGGAGTTACACTGGAAACCACATTCCATGTGATGAACCAGGAAACGACTTACAATGCCATCATAGGGCACCCCTAGATACACGCCATGTGGGCAGTCCCCTTGAGCTTCTACCAAGTGATCAAATTCCCTACCTTATGAGGAGTATTCAACATCTGCGGCAAACCACGCACCGCTCTGGAATGTTACCGGATAGCCCAAGACTGTACAAACACCAAAAAAGTAAACGGAGCAAGTGTAGAAGCATAGAAACCAGTCGTGTCAGGGGCTAAAGCCAACCTAACTGTGGAAGCCATGAATGACTCAGAAATCGTAGAAGCATGCAAAGCAACGGTCGAAGATCTCCCAATCCAATTGGATGACGCCGACTGCTCAAATAAAGCTTATATTGGGCATAATCTCTGCGACCTAAGTAAGTACCACTAATTTTTAACTAACTACATGGATTTGCTTTTCCCCATTCAGATATGCCGGGAATCCCGAGAGACATCGTCACTCACAAGTTGAACGTTGACCCACTATACCCGCATGTACATCAGATGGGGAGGAAGTTCAATGCCGCAATCAATGAGGCAGTTAGTAAAGACGTGGACAAATTATTAGCCAATAGTTCCATTAGAAAATCGAAGTGCCCACAATGGGTCACTAATGTCATCATTGTCAAAAAGAAAAATAGGAAATAGAGAATGTGGATGAATTTCACCAACTTGAACAAGGCATGCCCAGAGGACTCATTCCCATTACCCCACATGGACCAGCTAATAGACGCCACCGCCGGGCATGAACTATTAAGTTTCTTAGATGCCTACTCTAGCTACAACCAAATCATGATGGCCAAAGAAGATCAAGAAAAGATAACTTTTATCACTCATCAAGGGATGTAGTGGTATAAGGTGATGCCATTCGGGCTAAAAAATGTAGGGGCAACATATCAGATGTTGGTCACCAAAATGTTCAAGGAACAGCTCGATTAGAGCATGGAAGTTTACATTGATGACATGCTAGTAAAGTCGACAAAGAAAGAGGATCACATCAATGATTTGAAAAAAGCCCTTGAGATATTGAGGCAGAACGTGATAAAGCTAAACCCAGAGAAGTGCGCCTTTGGCGTATCCTCGGGGAAATTTTTGGAATTTCTTATATCACAATGAGGTATCGAAGTCAAACCAGACTAGATCAAGGCAATATATTCAATACTAGAAACTTTTAACAACAAGATATAGGTACAAAAATTAACGGGGCAAATAGCTGCCTTATCAACATTTATCTCACAGTTCTCCAACAGATGCCATAAGTTCTTCAACATACTAAGAAAGTATCATGGGTTACAATTGAACGAAGAATGCATCGAGGTCCTAAGGAAATTGAAAGCTTACTTATCATCGCCACCATTACTAGTCAAAGAAAGCCGTGGAGTGCCTGCTGGTATATCTGGGTGTGTCCGAAGTTGCTGTTAGTATAGTCTAGGTCCGTAAAAATAAAGGTATGCAATCTTCTATTTACTATATCAGCAACACCTTAGTGGATGCTGAAACATGATATCCACACCTCGAGAACTTGGCTTTTGCGATGGCTGTATGTAACGACCCAACCGGTCGTTTTGAGATACGACACATCATTCAGCAGTTTGAGGCCATGAGCAACTTCATCTCAAGTATATTGACTTGTGTGTATGGTCAGAATTAAAATTCAAGAAGTTTGGAGTCAAATTTAAATGAAAATTCTCATTTCCAAAGCTTAAAATTTAAGAAATGAACTAGGATTGGAATTTTGAGTATACGACCTCGGAATTGAGATTTGAAGGTTCCAACAGGTTCATATGATGATTTCGGACTTGGGCGTATGCCTGGATCGGGTTTTGGATAAACCAGGAGCATTTTGGCGCATATTATGGAAGATAGCATTTTAGAAGAAATTGCATCAATTTGGCTTAAAATGCATTTTAGTGTTATTGATGTCCGTTTGGGATTTCGAGAATGGGAGTAGCTCAGTATGGTTATTCTGGATTTGGGAGCGCGATCGGAAGTGAATTCGGAGGTCCGTGGGTCATTTTGGAGTCGTTTGGCTAAAGATAGAAAATTGAAGGTTTTTGGGAAAATTTGACCGGAAGTGGAAATTTTGATATCTGACTCAAAATGCAAATCTTATGGTTCGGATAGCTTCGTTAGGTGATTTGGGACTTAGGAGTGTGTCCGGAATACTTTTGGGATGACCGGTGTAGAATTAAGCTTGAATTGGCAAATTTAGTATTTTGGCGAATTTCGGTTGATAGGTGAGATTTTGATCCGAGGGTCAGAATGGAATTCCGAAAGTTTCTGTAGCTTCGATATATCATTTTGGACGTGTGTGCAAAATTTGAAGTCAATCGGATGCGATTTGATAGGTTTCGGCATCGGAAATAGAAGTTGGAAACTTCAAAGTTCATAAAGTTTGAATCGGGGTGTAATTCTTGGTTTTAGAGTTGTTTGATGTGGTTTGAGGCCTCGAGCAAGTCCGTAATGTGTTTTGGGGTTGGTTGGTATGATTGATTGGGGTCCCGGGGCCTCGGGTGTGTTTCGGGTTGTGATCACGCTCTTATTTGATGTTTCAACCTTTGCTTCTTTGAACATAAAGGGGTACCATATTAGGTAAATGATCTCCAAATTCAGTTTTGTTTGAACCATTAGATCCGTATCGTAATTTCGGAGCCATAGCAAAAAGAATCGTCGAATTTGGACATCGTATGAGGAAGTTATGCTCATTTCCGTGCCGAGGAAAATGCTGGTGTCTGTCAGAACCGCAGAAGCGGAATTTGACCGCGGATGCGGAACCGCAAAAGCGGAAATAGAACCGCAAAAGCGGTCCCGCCTATGCGAAAAGTTTCCGCAAAAGCGGAAAATGGGCATGGTTAGTGTTTAAAACCGAGAAGTTTAGTATTTTGGGCATATCTTGAGTTCTAGAGCTCCGATTGAGGTGATTTTCGCGGTGTTGTTCTCGTCTCATCAAGGAGGTAAATATAAAAACTTTATTTTGATGTTTCTCCATGATTATTTCACTGCTAATGGAGGATTAATGGAGGGTTTGAGCCCTAGGCCTAAATTTTAGGAAATCTTTGATTTGAATGGGCAAACGGAGTCCGATTTTGATAAATTTTATATGAACGGACTCGTGTTGAGATAAGGAACCCGAATATATAACTTTCATAATTTTTCGAGAAGCGTACCGAAAGTCGGGTTTTGGCAACTTGTGGGTTTTGGTGTATTTTGAATTGTTTTGGTTGGGTAATGCCCAATTGGCCTATTTTGATGTGATTCTATTGATTTTTATCAGATACTACACCTGTGGAGGCCGACATTCGCGGCAAGAGAGTTGTCTCTTAGCGGTTTTGTACCGGAGTCGAGGTAAGTGGCTTGTCTAACCTCGTGTGGGGAACTTTCACCCCTAGGATATTATGTGATAGTTTAAATGCCTTGTACGCGAGGTGACGGGCGTGTACATGCGCTGGTTGTTGTAACACACACCATACTTGAATTGTCCGATTAGTGATATTCCTGCTCTTAGGTGATAAAAGCGTTACTTTACCCAGTATTAGTTAGAAAAGCATGATTAGCTAGGATTCAACATGTTTAATTGCCTAGTTGACTTACTTGAACTTCTTGATAAATAGTTGGCACTAGATTCGGTGAAGTTGTAATTAAACATATTATACTCTCCCTGTGTGTTTTCTTTATTTGATGTGTTGGTGGACTGCGGGTTCAATTCCCGGAGATCCCAGGGCTGTGGGTTCGATTCCCAGAGACCCGAAGTGATATTTGTAGGGACTGCGGGTTCGATTCCCGAGATCCTGAGCTATTGATATATTATTGAGATGTGGACTGCGGGTTCGATTCCCGGAGATCCTGAGATCTATTGAGACATGGGCTGCGGGTTCGATTCCCGGAGACCTAGGGGTACTGTTAATGGGACTGTGGGTTCAATTCCTACAGGTCTTGGACTTATTAATTGAGTTTGTTATTTGTTGTTAGTTAATTGTAGAAGGTTGCAGTAATCATTTTATTGTTGTCATTCGGAATTATTATCGTTTAAACTGCTTATTATTGTTTTTGATCATTATGTTATTGTTCTCTCGGTAGGGCCCTGACCTTCCTCGTCACTACTCCATCGAGGTTAGGCTTGGCACTTACCGAGTACCGCCGTGGTGTACTCATGCTACTCTTCTGCACACTTTTGTTGTGCAGATCCAGGTACATCAGGACAGGCTCATACTAGGTGATTCGGCAGCACCTTGGGAGACCTCGAGGTATGATCTGCTACGTCCGCGGATCCGAAGGCCATCCTTCTATTCTGATAGTTCTAGTAGATGTTTTTCCTTCATCTCGTTGTTTAGATACTCTTTACACATAGAGCCACAGTTGTATTTTCTCTTAGTCTGTGTTACCCGTGGGATTCCGGGTCTTGGTGGTGTTTATACAGTGTGTGACGGGTGTATGTGCCAAGCGGCACAGATTACATTCTTATTTATATCGTTTTCCGCTATTTCTTATTTAATGTTCATAAACTTGTATATTCCGCAATGTGTTAGGCTTACCTAGTCGTCGGGACTGGGTGTCGTCATGACATGTTCACGATTGGTGAACTAGGGTCGTGACAAGTTGGTATCAGAGCTCTAGGTTCATAGGAGTCACGGGACACAGACCGGTTACTTAGATTCTCGCTGATCGATACAGAGACGTCTGTATTTATCTACGGGGGCTATGTAACTGTTTAGGAAACTCTTCAATTCTTTGAATTCCTTATCGTGCGCCATTTATTCAGTTAGAGCCTATGTCATATGTTCTTTTGCATCCACTCGTGTATTGAAATTGCGCACTCGGTATCAAGTATGCGCCGACGGTTCGTGATGCTGCAGAGGGATTTCAAGGGAGTCAAGAATTTACTCAACCATTGTTACCGCGTGTCATCCATATCGATAATGCAAGAGAATTGAGAGATCTTCAATTGTGCACATGGGGGTGCACTAGATTCCGACATTCGATTGATAAGTACGGTCTTGAGAAGACTTACTTAACTACCAAATCGTCACAACAATGGTAAAAATCACAAAGTGGACGTAGATCTAAAGATAGTTGGTGGTAATAAAGACTATATGGTTCACATGAGATATCTATTTAGCGAAGGATTCAGACAGCAGAGATACTGGTGGGAAATGAGTTTAACTGTCTTAAGAAGGACATGTACCAAACGAATGTCTTTGGCTTGTCTTATGATGAAAACGTACGAATGTTAAAGGCTAGTATCATGGATTAGCAAGATGTATCTTAAGGCTTCGTGTCAAGTGAAAGGATTTCACTATCAACGATCTAATTATAGGTCATGTGTCATATCATATTTGGCTTGCGATGTATTTATGTGTTATTCAAAAGTTCTTGAAAACTTGCGGATGGGCAAGAGTTGAGGCTCGTATGGTATAATGTTGGGACTTTATATGTTCCTATGTCCCTAATAAACTCTGCATTTTATTATCAGCAGGGAAATATTTGACAAAGGCTACATGGTGCTTCGTGGGCGTGTGAGAATCATAGTATGTTTTAAGATGTTGTTGGTAGAGAATGCTCGGTGCATGGAGTGAGAAGATGTTTGGTTGTATTGGGATGAGGTCATACCCTATGATATTAGGGTGCTAATAGAGCACATGTGGTTATATTCGTTGGATCAAGTCAGTTGCAGCTGAATAATAGTAAATGACTCGAGAGAATGGTTCTAATGTGTTCGAGAGTCGTGTAATAGTGGCTTTGGGCTAAGTGGGAGAGTCCCACCACTTAAGATTGGGTTGCATGGTTAATTACCTGTGTGAATTCTGGATATTAGCGTATTAATGGAGTATTGCAGCTACGGAAAAAGACCATGAGTGGTAATTTAAGTATATGAATTGTTGAATGCATGTTATGGTTAGCCTTATTGGCTCATGTTCAAACTTGAGGGAAAAATTTATGATTTATGCCTCGTATAGGTGCAGGCTTCGCGGGAAGTGATTCCGCTGGGTGCTTTATCGAGAGGGTATTCATATGTTATAAAGAAATTCAGTAGAGTTGGTTGCGTATCGGGGCAAGTTAGAACCGGATGGTTCTCAATAGCGGTCCTAGTGAATTCAAGAGGTAAAGTGTGGTGCCTGATAATTCTGAGTCTATAAGTGCAGTTGAGGCTCAAGCTTTTGAAGCAACTTATGAAGAAAGGCACAAAACGATCTATGATGTTTTGACTTGTGGTGTAGTATTTGAGAGACATGAAATGGTCGTCGTTCTTGAGATAGCATGGCCTCATGATTTAAGGTCACTCGGGGTAAGTGCGGTTGGAATAAGTTAGGTATTGAAGGAAGATATTAACATTTCTAAGGTAATCAAGGATAACCTGGAAGGAAGTAGATTGATCAGCCATAGTTGAGTTGGCGTATTGGTGTCAATGATCGGTTCATGCAACGTGATCGAATTATGCATGTGATTTGTGGCGGTACATCTGAGACTTGTCGGCCGCGGTGATTGATGTTATTCTAAAGTATTCATCTGTTAGGGGCCTGTTATGAGTAGGCAGATCTCGGGAAGGGTTATGGTGGCTTGGACCACTACTTAGATATTGGCATATTCGATGGCTATGAGAATTCGCCGTATGTTGTTATAGCTCTCCTGTAGTGAGTTAAATGGAAGGTCTTATGTGATGAAGTATTAGCCTATCATCGGTTCTAGAGCTATGATGGAAATTGTGTGTATCGTATATCGGCACGTGGGGTGCAGTGAGTAGTATGAAATTTGAAGTAAGGACCAAGGTCACAGTTTGGTCAATAAATGCGATATAAAGAGCTCGGATGAGCAGGAAAGGAGTTTTAGTGTTTTGAGTAAGATGGGTATTAACATCAGTATCATTTGAGGTCGGTGTCCTATGAGAAAGGCTTTGCATCCCGGTTAGGGACTCCTGATCGCTTTTCGGTGTTAGTGCAGCCGGTGGGTTGAATGTGCAAGCCCGTTTAATTATTCGGAAGATAGTGGGAGCTTGACCCACAAGAAGATTGTATAGGTGTGACTTGTAGTCACTTGATTGGTTAGAAATTTAAACCAAGTATGAGGATTTTGGTGATATCATTCAATTGAGAATTTATGCCTGGAGGGCACTCTGCTTATTGGGTTATAGACATGTGAAACATTATTGACTTAGCTTGGCACGGCCAGGATAGACTTAAGGTCGGTGGATAGATTTAAATGTGGAAGTGAGCCTTGCGTCAGGCCGGTTGTGTTTCTTCCAGCAATGCGCCCTTTATGGAGGGATAATCGCGGTCTTATTTCGCGGTTAGTTAATTCATGAAAAGATATATTACACCGTATGAGTTGTGAGACGGCTTGGTAAATTTCTTATGTGTTGAGGTTCCGCTCAACGGTGAGGTTATATGAGCATGATGGCTCTTGAGACTCAAATCGTATATCGCACCTCAGTTGTGCTTGAGTTTGTAGCTTATATCGCTATATGTTTCATTAAGTCTGATATCATGCACCTTAGTATGCTTATGATCGATATTCAATATTTTGATGTGATGAGCTATTCAGCTCGACGTATGGCTCCTTGTGTGAGTTTTATATTGTTGGGATCGGGTGGCACGCCGTCATGGTTATATTGTTTGGATCGGGTGGCACGCCGCCATGGTTATATTGTTTGGATCGGGTGGCACACCGCCATGGGTATATTGTTGGGATCGGGTTGCACGCCGCAATAGTGTGATGTTTGTTTCAGTGTCCATAATTGCTTTTATGTGTTATGTTTCCTATTTTTCCGAGGAAGTCCATGTTAGTGTGAGAGTTGAATAGTTCTCTCTAGTGTTCGCCTTCCTTTTGTATCACGTACGAATTAGTAGCCTACTGGCACATTGTGTCATCTTGTAGGACTTTTGATTATGTCTGAGGTGGCTTATCGCCTGAGCAGTTCGTACTAGGTGAGATGAGGTTATGGGATTTGGGGTCAGTGCAAACCGATTATATGAAGTATATTATAGAGGAAAATAACATTCTCTGGTTTAGGACAAGGTAATGGATCTTGTTAGAAGTATAGACTGAATGATTTGTTGACTTGGCAACTAAATATGAATTCTCCTGCACATCTCTTCCGTCGTATCGGTGTTGTAAAAGCTAGAGCAAGACCCATATAGGTCATGAGATGCAATGAGAGCATCAGATTTGTGGAATTTCGACTATTATATTTAAAGAATATTATTGTGGTCCCATGAGTAAAGTGATGCAAAGTGTGAATTCAACAAAGTTATGCAGTCATGTATGGGTACAGCGTGTGAAGAATGATATTGTGGGCGTATGATGGAAACATGCTAGGCAGGAAATTCCGGATGTTGGAATTGGGTCTAATGGCTTATTTACTCGAATAAAGGAGTATATCTATAGAGTTATCGAGCTAATGTGCTCAAATGAATTGTGGAAGCACAGGAAGTTGCATGAGATGTTAAACCAGTGATTTCAGACTACTTCAGTGTAGTTCTCAGCACGTTCGAGGACGAACGTATGTTTAAGTGGTGGAGATTGTAACGACCCAACCGGTCGTTTTGAGATACGACACATCATTCAGCAGTTTGAGGCAATGAGCAACTTCATCTCAAGTATATTGACTTGTGTGTATGGTCAGAATTAAAATTCAAGAAGTTTGGAGTCAAATTTAAATGAAAATTCTCATTTCCAAAGCTTAAAATTTAAGAAATGAACTAGGATTGGAATTTTGAGTATACGACCTCGGAATTGAGATTTGAAGGTTCCAACAGGTTCATATGATGATTTCGGACTTGGGCGTATGCCTGGATCGGGTTTTGGATAAACCGGGAGCGTTTTGGCGCATATTATGGAAGATAGCATTTTAGAAGAAATTGCATCAATTTGGCTTAAAATGCATTTTAGTGTTATTGATGTCCGTTTGGGATTTCGAGACTGAGAGTAGCTCCGTATGGTTATTCTGGATTTGGTAGCGCTATCGGAAGTGAATTCGGAGGTCCGTGGGTCATTTTGGAGTCGTTTGGCTAAAGATAGAAAATTGAAGATTTTTGGGAAAATTTGACCGGAAGTGGAAATTTTGATATCTGACTCAAAATGCAAATCTTATGGTTCGGATAGCTTCGTTAGGTGATTTGGGACTTAGGAGTGTGTCCGGAATACTTTTGGGATGACCGGTGTAGAATTAAGGTTGAATTAGCAAATTTAGTATTTTGGCGAATTTCGGTTGATAGGTGAGATTTTGATCCGAGGGTCAGAATGAAATTTCGAAAGTTTCTGTAGCTTCGATATATCATTTTGGACGTGTGTGCAAAATTTGAAGTCAATCGGATGCGATTTGATAGGTTTCGGCATCGGAAATAGAAGTTGGAAACTTCAAAGTTCATAAAGATTGAATCGGGGTGTAATTCATGGTTTTAGAGTTGTTTGATGTGGTTTGAGGCCTCGAGCAAGTCCGTAATGTGTTTTGGGGTTGGTTGGTATGATTGATTGGGGTCCCGGGGCCTCGGGTGTGTTTCGGGTTGTGATCACGCTCTTATTTGATGTTTCAACCTTTGCTTCTTTGAACATAAAGGGGTACCATATTAGGTAAATGATCTCCAAATTCAGTTTTGTTTGAACCATTAGATCCATATCGTAATTTCGGAGCCATAGCAAAAAGAATCGTCGAATTTGGACATCGTATGAGGAAGTTATGCTCATTTCCGTGCCGAGGAAAATGCTGGTGTCCGTCAGAACCGCGGAAGCGGAATTTGACCGCGGATGCGGAACCGCAAAAGCGGAAATAGAACCGCAAAAGCGGTCCCGCCTATGCGAAAAGTTTCCGCAAAAGCGGAAAATGGGCCTGGTCAGTGTTTAAAACCGAGAAGTTTAGTATTTTGGGCATATCTTGAGTTCTAGAGCTCCGATTGAGGTGATTTTCGCGGTGTTGTTCTCGTCTCATCAAGGAGGTAAATATAAAAACTTTATTTTGATGTTTCTCCATGATTATTTCACTTCTAATGGAGGATTAATGGAGGGTTTGAGCCCTAGGCCTAAATTTTAGGAAATCTTTGATTTGAATGGGCAAACGGAGTCCGATTTTGATAAATTTTATATGAACGGACTCGTGTTGAGATAAGGAACCCGAATATATAACTTTCATAATTTTTCGAGAAGCGTACCGAAAGTCGGGTTTTGGCAACTTGTGGGTTTTGGTGTATTTTGAATTGTTTTGGTTGGGTAATGCCAAATTGGCCTATTTTGATGTGATGCTATTGATTTTTATCAGATACTACGCATGTGGAGGCCGACATTCGCGGCAAGAGAGTTGTCTCTTAGCGGTTTTGTACCGGAGTCGAGGTAAGTGGCTTGTCTAACCTCGTGTGGGGGAACTTTCACCCCTAGGATATTATGTGATAGTTTAAATGCCTTGTACGCGAGGTGACGGGCGTGTACATGCGCTGGTTGTTGTAACACACACCATACTTGAATTGTCCGATTAGTGATATTCCTCGCTCTTAGGTGATAAAAGCGTTACTTTACCCAGTATTAGTTAGAAAAGCATGATTAGCTAGGATTCAACATGTTTAATTGCCTAGTTGACTTACTTGAACTTCTTGATAAATAGTTGGCACTAGCTTCGGTGAAGTTGTAATTAAACATATTATACTCTCCTTGTGTGTTTTCTTTATTTGATGTGTTGGTGGACTGCGGGTTCAATTCCCGGAGATCCCAAGGCTGTGGGTTCGATTCCTAGAGACCCGAAGAGTTATTGAGATATGGACTGCGGGTTAGATTCCCGGAGATCCTGAGCTATTGATATATTATTGAGATGTGGACTGCGGGTTCGATTCCCGGAGATCCTGAGATCTATTGAGACATGGGCTGCGGGTTCGATTCCCGGAGACCCAGGGGTACTGTTAATGGGACTGTGGGTTCAATTCCTACAGGTCTTGGACTTATTAATTGAGTTTGTTATTTGTTGTTAGTTAATTGTAGAAGGTTGCAGTAATCATTTTATTGTTGTCATTCGGAATTATTATCGTTTAAACTGCTTATTATTGTTTTTGATCATTATGTTATTGTTCTCTCGGTAGGGCCCTGACCTTCCTCGTCACTACTCCATCGAGGTTAGGCTTGGCACTTACCGAGTACCGCCGTGGTGTACTCATGCTACTCTTCTGCACACTTTTGTTGTGCAGATCCAGGTACATCAGGACATGCTCATACTAGGTGATTCAGCAGCACCTTGGGAGACCTCGAGGTATGATCTGCTACGTCCGCGGATCCGGAGGCCATCCTTCTATTCTGATAGTTCTAGTAGATCTTTTTCCTTCATCTCGTTGTTTAGATACTCTTTACACATAGAGCCACATTTGTATTTTCTCTTAGTCCGTGTTACCCGTGGGATTCCGGGTCTTGGTGGTGTTTATACACTGTGTGACGGGTGTATGTGCCAAGCGGCACAGATTACATTCTTATTTATATCGTTTTCCGCTATTTCTTATTTAATGTTCATAAACTTGTATATTCCGCAATGTGTTAGGCTTACCTAGTCGTGGGGACTGGGTGTCGTCATGACATGTTCACGATTGGTGAACTAGGGTCGTGACACTGTAGCTTCATGAAAGCTCAAACCCTATTTCTAGTGCCACCTCATAAAGATGATAAGGACTTTCCCCTTGAGAAGCATCCTATACAAGCCCGAGCTTTCGAGAAGGCTCACTAGGTGGGCCATAGAGCTCAACAAACACAACATATCCTACCATCCAAGAACCGCCATCAAGTCACAGGTACTCGCCGACTTTGTCAGCGACTTCAACGCAGAGATACTACCAGAGGCGGAACTGGAGGCCATTTGCTCTTCCCCCAACGTTGACCTCTAGACTTCTACATCGATGGTGCCACTAATGCCTCGGGATCAGGAATAGGTCTCATCCTTGAAGTCCCCATGGGTGAAATAATTCGTCAGTCCATACGATGCCCAGAGATGACTAACAATGACACTGAGTATGAGGCTGTGATTGGTGGTATGAAGTTAGCCAATCAAAAATCCACAAGCTGATGATCGAATTCGATGAGTGCCACTTCGAACAAATACCTAGGGAAAAAAATGTCGAAGCAGATGGCTTAGTAAAATTAGACGCGGCCATCAAGAATATCATCAAGGAAAGCATTGTCACGCTACTCCATTCAGCCATCGATGATGTTGAGGTACTTTCTTTAAAAATTACTTGGGACTGGCGCAACTAGTTTGTATCCATTCTGCATGGTGGAATACTCCCACATGACAAGAAAGAAGCCAAAAAAATTCACATGCAAGCCACTCGATACAGTGTAATAGAGTGTGATCTCTAAAAATTATTGTTTGGAGGACCCCTCGCTAAGTGACTTGGGCCATACCAAAAGAGACAAGAGTTAGAAGAGATACACGAATGCCATTGCAGTGCTCATATAGATAATCGCGCCCTTGTTTGCTTCCTCATCCGAGCCGGTTATTACTAGTTCACTATGAAAAAAAAGGCAGCGGAATACATCCGCAAGTGCGAACAGTGCCAAAAGCATGCCCCCATGATGCACCAACTAGGAGAGCTTCTCCACCCAGTCACCTCGCATTGGCCCTTCATCAAGTGGGGAATAGGTCCCCTACCAATGGGATGAGGAAATGTATGATTTTTCTAGTTTTGACTGATTACTTTTCCAAGTAGGTAGAAGGAGGTGAGTATACCCAGATACAGAAGCAGGAAGTCATCGCCTTTATATGGAAGAACATCATATGCCGCTTCATCTTCCCCAAAGAAATCAACTACGATAATAGCCCCCAGTTCAATGGTAAAAGGACAATTGAGTTCTTCGAGAAATGGCACATTAAGCGGATACTCTCCACACTATATCATCCCGCCGCCAACGGCCAAGCCGAGTTCTCTAACAAGACAATATTGAACATATTAAAGAAGAAACTTGAAGAAGCTAAAGGGCTCTAGCCTGAATTACTACCTGAAGTGTTGTTGGCACATCAAACCACACCCAAATCTAGCATAGGAGAAACGTCATATTCATTGGTCTACGGAACTGACACAGCTATACTCGTTGAAATCGGGGTGGCCAAAAATGAGATATTCATACATCAGTGGGGCACACAACGACAAGAACAGACTTTAAGACCAAGATAAGGCCGAAGAACGAAGGGATACGGCCCACATAAGAATAACAGCCCAACAACAACAGGTTGAAATGTATTACAACAAGAATCCCAAAATAAGTCCACTCGAAGTGGGCAATTACGTCCTCAACATTGGCAAAGGCCATCGCCATTAATCGTCAACCTAGTTTGACCACAAGGGATAACACTTCGACGACAACGAAGCCATATCCTAATGGCTAAGGACATCGCAATTAAGCATTGACCTAGTCCGACCACAAAGGTTAAAACTTTGATGACAGTTGAAGTCATATCCTAATGGCTATGACCATCATCATTAAGCGTTCACCCACTTCGACCATGAAGGTAAACACTTAGACGATAGTCGAAGCCATATTCTACTGGCTAAGGCCATCGCCATTAAGTGTCGACCCTGTTCGGTCACAAAGGTTAACACTTGTGACGACCCAAAGGGTCATCACTTGTTTTATTAATCATTCCGAGCTTTTGAGGTCTTGAAAACCTCATTTATAGTTGCCTCGATTTGCGTGCACAGTCCAGGCACAAAGCTGGAAAATAGTTATGTTGAAATATGTGAAATATGTGAAAAAGTTGAAGAATTTTGATATTAATATTGATATGGTTGACTTTGGTCAACATTTTTGGTAAACGGACCCGAATCCGTGACTTGACGGTCTTAGAAAATCCGTAGAAAAACATGGAACTTGGGCATATGCCCGAAATTGAAATCCGAGGTTTAGAACCCCGGTAAAAGAATTTTTCTGTTAAATTGTTTTCTGAAAATGTTTAAGGAAAATGAAACTGAATTTTGATTAAAAAGTACTGGTATCGGGATCGTATTTTGGTTCCGACGCCCGGTACAAGGTCATATATATTGGTTAAGCGCTTCCTGTAAAGTTTGGTTGAAAACGGACGTCATTTGACGCATTTCGGCCTTAAATTGGAAAGTTTGGAAATTATGAAAATTGAAAGAATTCTTGAGTTTTAAGGCTCAATCCATTGGTTTTGATGTTATTTTAGCGATTTGATCGCGCGAGCAAGTTCGTATGATGTTTTTGAGTTAGTGTGCATATTCGGTTTGGAGCCCGGGGGGATCGGGTAAATATTTGATAGGCCGATGGATGAAATTCTGAGTTTTTGCACTCTGCTGGTTTTTCACCCAGCTGTTGTCTTCGCAATTGCGAAGTATTTCTCGCAATTGCGAAGGTGGCGGGTCAAGGCAGGGTTCGCAAATGCGAACCCTTGGTCGCAAATGCGAAGGTGCCCAGGACTAGTTGGGTTCGCAAATGCGAACCAAACCTCGCAATTGCGAGGCCTTCGGTAATTGCCTGTCTTCGCAATTGCGAAGAATGTGTCGCAATTGCGAAGAAGCCCAAAAGCCTGCTGGTTCGCAAATGCGAACCTTATTTCGCAAATGCGAAAAACCCCTGGAAGCAGCCTAGTTCGCTATTGCGAACAAAAGTTCGCAAATGCGAACTTCCCAGCCTTAGCTTATTTTTCAAACTCCAGAAATTGGTCGGGGTTCGCAAATGCGAACCCATGTTCGCAAATGCGAACACGGAGACCTGTAAAACACGATTTTAAGTTCATTTCTTCACTTTTAACAAAACAAAAACACCCATTTGCGATTCTTCACGGATTCCTTCTTCATCAAAACAATTGTAAGTCACTTTTTACTTTATTCTTTCAATTCCTAACATCATTAAACATGTTTTTCATTAAAAATCAAAGGTTTTCATGGTAGAATTCTTGTTTTTGTTAGAAAATAGGGTTTTTCATAAATTGGGGAATTGGACCTCGAATTGAGGTCCGATTTTGAAACAAATCATATACATGAACTTGTGGGGGAATGGGTAACCGGATTTTGGTCCTAACCCCGAATTCCGACCATGTGGGCCTGGGATTGAAATTCACTATTCCGGGCAGAATGTTGTAAAAGTTGTAATTGGTCTTGGGAATTAGTTTGTTGGGTAGTATTGATGATATTAAATCAATTGTGTATAGATACGATTGGATTGGAGTCAAATTCGAAAGGAAAAGGCATTGCTACGGATTGAATCATTCGTAAACTTTCGAGGTAAGTGTTTGTTCTATCCTAGTTTGTAGGAATAGGAATTCGGTTATGGATAAATTGTTGATTAAGAGTTATTGGTGTTATGCCGGTAATGAAGATAAATTATTGAAACTATTATCAATTATTGGTTTAAAACCGGTAATTATAAATATTGTTGATATAGAGATTATTGGCTAAATGCCGGTAATATATATATGTATGAATTGGGATCGTGTGGCGCGCCGACCACATATATATTTATGAATTGGGATCGTGTGGCGCGCCGACCACTTATATATTATTGAATTGGGATCGTGTGGCACGCCGACCACAAAGTGACTTAAATCTTGGCATTGGCCATAGTTGCCGGTAGCCTATTGATATATTTGGGAGCGGGTGGTACGCCTACCACAAGATATAATTATTGATATATTTGGGAGCGGGTGGTAAGCCTACCACAAGATATAATTACTATGATAGTTGGGAGCGGGTGGTACGCCTACCACAAGATATAATTACTGTGATAGTTGGGAGTGGGTGGTACGCCTACCACGAGACATGAAATGAAAGAGGAATTGAGACATGAAAGTAAGATTTATTCTGTTGATTAGATTATTCTGGATATCGTGAGTTATTGATTGTTATTTCATAGCAGAGTATTTCCTTATAAATGTATTGTATATATATATATCTATATTGCAACTGTACAAGTTTAGGTGGGTGACCGGCCTTAGCCTTGTCACTAGTTCGCTGGGATAGGCCAGGCACTTACCAGCACATGGGGTCGGTTGTGCTGATACTACACTCTGCGCTCTTTTTGCGCAGATACAGGTTACGGACAGCAGCAACGACAGTAGCGACTTGTGGATTTTTCGACTACCGAGACTACGAGGTAGCCTTGCAGGCGTCCGCAGGACCCGTTGTCTCTTCTATCTATGCTTTTCATTCTGTTATCTCATGTAATCGAGATAAACAACTTGTATTTTCTTTCAGACAATTATGTGTATTATTCTTAGAAGTTCGTGAGTATTGTGACACGAGTCTTGGATAGTGTATCATGTTTGGGTTTTCTTCATCATATTTGACTAAGTCTTCCGCTAATTTTGATTATTCCGCTGTAAGTTATATATTTTTAATAATAAGTCATAAGAAGAAATTGGTAATTAATGGAGATGTAATTAATATTTGGCTTGCCTAGCTTCCATTTAGTAGGCGCCATCATGACCCCGATGGTGGGAAATCCGGGTCGTGACAACACTTTGATGATAGTCCAAGCTATATCCTAATGGCTAAGGGCATCGTCGTTAAGTGTCGACTCAGTTCGATCACAAAGGATAACACTTCGACGACAGTCAAAGCAATATGCTAATGGGTAAGTCAGTCGCCATTAAGCATCGACCTAGTTTTACCACAAAGGATAACACTTCCACGATAGTCGAAGACATATCCTAATGGCTAAGGCCATCACCATTAAGCATCGACCTAGTTTGACCATGAAAGATAACACTTTAACGACAATCGAAGCCATATCCTAATGGATAAGACCATCAGCATTGAGTGTCGACCCAGTTCGACCATAAAGGATAACACTTCGATGATCATCGAAGCCATATCCAAATGTCTAAGGCCATCACCGCTGAGCGTCGACCCAGTTCGACCATGAAGGATAACACTTCGATGACAATTGAAGCTATATCCTAATTGCTAAGGCCATCATCGTTAAGCATCGACCCAGTTCAACCATGAAATATAACACTTCAACGATAGTCAAAGCCATATCCTAATGGCTACGGCCATCACCGTTAGGTGTCGACCCAGTTCGACAATGAAGGATAACACTTCGACGACAGTTGAAGCCATATCTTAATGGCTAAGGCCATCGCCATTAAGCTTCGAACTAGTTCGACCATGAAGGATAACACTTTGACGACATTCGAAGTCATATACTAATGGCTAAGGCGATTGCCATTATGCGTCGACCCAATTGACTACGACGAATAACACTTTGATGATGGTCGAAGTTATGTCATATCCTACCTATGACGGCAATCAGTCCAAGGGGGATCACCCTCAATTAATCCACCCCCAAGACCACCTACATGATTTCAATATTGCTCAAAGTCACGATAAATTTTCTACAAACAAACGGACATCATGTCTGCGATGGTGAAGTTCCAAAAAATGAAGAATAACCAGCAAGGAATTAACAACAAAAGGTACAATTAAAATATTACATCAAAAGAATGTATTTACATTTAACCCCGTGAAGGGGGCCCCATTACAGTCCAAAAAGGAGAGAAACAAAACATATATCAACTTAAGCCTGCTCGACAACCCGTCCATCGACTCCTGGTTGTTCGCTACCCTATCCATTAGTCCCAAGGCGATAAGTTTCGTCATACTAGGGATCGGAGTCTAGCGGGTTAACATACTCTGAAGTATAGCCCTCGCACTTAGGGGAATCAAAACTATACCCGCAAGCTTCCCGAGCGGAACGAGCCTCAAGCCGCTGCACCTGAACCTCCTCCTCTAAAGCTCAACCTATGGCATGACGCTCCTTGAACACACCCAGTTTAGCTTCAAAATAAAACGACATCTTTTGCACTTATTGTGCACATCCTGGTCAGACAGGGGATGAGATGAAGAAAGCTACAAAGGCCGAACAACATCCTTAGACCTTGGCTTGGAACTCATCCTAAGTATTCTAACCTGTGCCATCTTGGCTTCGAGTTTGGAAGTCAATTCCGCTACGCTGCATTGTAAATTGGCATTCTCCGCCGCCAACCCCCAACTAAGCTTTAGCTCTTCACCCCTCGACTTGAGGAGTGATTCAAACTTACTATTACGGGCCACAGCCCTTATCAGCTCCATCCATCTGCTCCAATTTCGCTACTCTACATTGCAATTAGGCTTCATTTTGCTAAAGACCCTCCAGAAACACCTGAAACTAAGGATCCTGCTGGAAAAGTTCTGCTGCCGCCTGATGCTCGGAGAGGTACCTCTCGTACGTCTTCACCATCTTATTGAATATGGTCACATTTTTTTGCTCACGGTGCCTCCGCTCCATTTCCAAAACAAGGGTCTAAAGGGAAAGACAAGAATAAGTAAACATCAAAACCGACCTCAAGACACGCAAAAACAAAAGGTTACCAGTAGAGTCATGCGGGCGACCCTTTGAGACAGCTCTGAATCACCGATCATTTTTAACATTTCACATTCGGGGGCGGAACACAATAAGGCGAGCTCCAACACGACCTACTCGCTGTGTAGTAACAAGTTGTAAGCCCCTGGAATCCCTATTCGGCGTTCAGCCGCCGTCATCTTCATGTGTGTTAGACCGCCCACAAACTCATCCACATCTCCCTAGGTGATCTCACAATCCGATCTCCCAGTAGCCCTACCAGCTCCATCAACAAGGGTTGCTGAGCCACCCACAGTGGCATGAACCGAGCTAGTACCATCACAGGTACTCCCTTTCATATTCAGTAACCACCGCCTTGCATGTCTCAAGCCTTCGCCTTTTTCTCTACACTGACTCCTCGCCCTCAGAAGACTCGTTCGTAGGTTACAAAGTCGGTACCGATGGCATCATTTCACCCGTAATCGACGCCACACGTTCAAATCCTGGCAAAGGAACTACAAATATACCCTCTTGGATGGATGCACAAAATATCTCTTGGATATCCGAGGTCGTGACCAACCGTGCAGAGGTAGATACTGCCGCTCTCTTCTTGGAAATGCCTCGACCTGTTGGCACATATAACTCGATTGAAAAAACATATACAACCCACCAAACTAAAGTCAAGAAACTGCATGAAAGGCCTACGGGGCCGCAAGGCTGATGGAATGCGGACCATATGTGGGTCTCTTCAATATAGAGTAGCAAATCAGCTAACCATTGCCTAATGCCATTAATGAGCCGAGGTGGGTGATCCCTCGCTGCAAACAAAAGTTAATAATAATATAATTAGAATGGTCGCAATAATCTATGGTAAAGAATTCAATGAATGAAAATGCTTACGTTTCGAATTCCACTTCTTCGAGAATTATACAGGGTTGGATACCAGGTGCTCCGTCTTAATAAAGAAATATCTGCATCAATACCTGCGACCCAGTCGGTCATCGGTCCTGACCACTAATCCCTTCGCACCACAGCTCCTCAAATGTAGCATGGTGCTCCTTAGGTAGCTGGCGCTGAATAGCTGTAAAAGATGGTGGACAGAGACCTCGCACCCAGCTAGCTCAGAGTACGTAGACAATATCTAACATACCTTCAATGTATACGAAGTGAGCTGAGATGGTCACACATTGTAAAAATGGCAAACTTCCTCCACTAAAGGAAGGATAAGAAGACGACAACCAATTAAAAATGGGTACTCATAGAATGTGCCATACCCCGGTCTATGGACATTTGCGTAATCAATCCCTGCCAGGACCATCTCCACCTAAATGGTTATGTGGTGCACTACACGAAGATCATCCAAATTATCTTACTTTAACTAAGAACACACTGAAGGTGGCACAGGAGAATCCTTGTTAAAGTCATTACGGGGTAAAAGTTGCTTTGGTAGCACATTATCCACAGAGAGAGGGGATAGGTCCTCTTTCTTTCCCCTCGTCACCGCCAGAGGGAGGTAGTATATTTGATGGAATGGCATAATCATCCCTTGGGTTATCCCGCCAGTATTTAGCCATGATTTTTGTTCAGGGAATAGTGTATAACACAACGGGAAGGAAGGTCTCCAAGAAATGGTGGAGTTCTGGTGAAAGAAGGTATGTATTTCGAAACTAAAGGAAAAGTGCATGCATATGATCAAAAGTTGCATCAAGTTAAGCCCTTCCCCTATTTATAGGATATGGTGGCATAAAAATCGAAGTGGCATATTTCAAAAGGGCGTGGGAAACCAAAACATTAGAATGCCTTTCTGTGTCACCTCGGGAATATGCGTAATTATGACGTATGTGTATGCTGACGCCACTTGTACAAAGGGATTGCATGTCAGCTTCTCAACAATGTCAAATATTATCTCCCACAAGTTTCGTACAAACTTTGAACCAGGTCAAATTCTCCCCGAATGGGGTTCGAGGATCTGCCCATCGAGGACGCATCTCGATGTGACCCCAATATGCGGAGGGACTAACCGTATGGACTCAAATTTGACATGTTATGTCCCTGCATCGGCATAGATGACCGTCAGGCGTGTACATGTTAAGAAAGGTGTACGACCCGGGGATGGTGAAACGAGCGGCACCTTAGGCCTCGTCCTATCGAGGGCATGTATTCAGTTCGTAGATATTTAGTATTTCGATGAGGTTCCCTTGATATATAAAAGAGACCCAAGCATTGTAATAAAGGGGGGATTTTAGAACTATTATCTCTCTCTCTCTCTAGAAACCACATTCTTCATCTTTCAACCCGCTGAGATCGAAAATGAGCAAACACATCATATATCCCAATGTCTTATTATATTCGATTACAATTTACCCTTGATTTATTTCGATTTATTTGCCCAGGAAGTATTTGATAACTTTTGAGCCAAACAATTTGGCGTCGTCTGTAGGGATTTCGGCAATCGAAATCACAGTTCATACCTAGGATATCAAAAAATAACGGTCACCATTCTTCGTACTCCTTAGAAATTGAACGATGGCAGAAAGAGAAACACGTATGAAAACAATAGCAGATGTAGCAACCAACTTCATAGGCCCTCTCAACAAGGCCAGTAGAGAAAACATCATAGTCGCAACACCTTGTAGTGCACCAGATGAAGAGATCTCGCCCTCTTCACTTGAAGACATAATGACTCTGCACGAGAAAGGGGCTTCTACATATGCAACCAAATGAACACCCCCGGTAGTTAAGAGGCGACTGGAAGAGTGGTTGAGAAATACTCTAAGCAGTTTACTCGAGAAATTGCCTTAAAGTAACACTTGGGACTCACCGGTAGTAGACGTCATTACTGCTACTGGTGAACTTGGCATTGTACGAGCAAGAAACACTCGTGTTGATATCAGCGCCAGCGATAGTGCACTTGCAACCATCCTCAAGAAAATGGAAGAGATGGAAAATGAAAATAAAGCGATACATGACCAAATGAAGGAGCACCAGGAAAGAGTACACAAAATTCTTGGCGCCCCTAAGCTACTGCCAAATCGCGATATAGGACGGTTCGTTCAACAACCATATAGTGAGGAGGCGGCCCCTCATCCAATCCGAAAAAACTGCAAGATGCTGCTATACTTAAGAATATATGACGGTACTACGGATCCCAAGGATGATTTGATTTATTACGTGACCGACGTGAAGGGAAATGATTTTTCTAAGGAACAAGTGCCATCCGTACTGCTGAAAAAGTTTGGGGAAATGCTGACAGGAGGGCCTTGACAAGGTATTCCCAACTACTAGCTAGGACAATATATGTTCGAGGAAAGGGCGGACAATTTCACTACCACCCACGTAGGAGCAAACAAAGCCGAAGCTAGGGTCAACGATATCATCGCCATCAGGAAAACAATAGATGAGGGACTCAGAGACTTCTTGGCCAGGTTCAACAAGGTAAGAATGAGTTTGCAAAACGTATCGGAAGGCATGGCGGTAGCATATTTCTAAAATAGATTAAAGAAAGATGGTTCATGAGCCACGAAGAAGTTGCTAAGCTGACTCATTAAATATCCCCCTACCACATGGGAAGAGATTCACAACGCCTATTGTGCTTAAGTAAGAGCGGATGAAGAAAATCTCAATGGGACAACCCATCAGCTAACGACGATCTAGAAGCAAGAAGAGATCGACACCACAATGGGCAACGGGTTTCAGCCTTACCTCAGGACCTCCAATCCGCCCCCTCCAAGGCACTCAGATGTAGTACAACGACATGTCAACCTTGTGATGGGTCGTGATGAGGGAAAAGTAGTGAAAAAAATCCTATTATTAGTTTCTGTATCCTTTGTAATACCAAAATATAGTCCAAGAGAACTTTGGAAATAGATGGATGGAGGAACAATTTCATAAACTCCATATAGTTATAAGTTAACTATTTACAATATATTCACTCATTTTTGGTTTCACCAGAAACCCCAAAAGATTCACACAATTATTATTGTAACAAAGCATGTAAAGATTCTATATTCACAAAAGAAAAATATTAAACTGCTGGTGATATTACTATGTTCAAAATGAAAAAATTATAGAAGCAAACAAACGTTACTTGAATAAATAAATCATAAAATTATTTCGAGCCCAATAAATGCACAATGTGTCCTTAAGGAATTTAATCCCCTCACTATCGTCCAAGGTATACAGATTAATTTTTCCCAGGATAGAACATAATAACTATTCTATGATAGCGGCACTTCAAATCATAGAACTTCAGCGAACTCAACAAACGTAGCAAAAGCAAACTTAATACTTATGTTCATTTACAAAATTATGCAACAATGTAGAAAAGAGGGGAGAAGATTTAAGATTTCCATGTCTGATTGCATGTCTAAAAAATAAGGTCGATCCTCTAATTTTATAGATAAAGGAAGGGTGATATGGAGAGGTGCGATCTAAAAGGTGCCTCTTCCATTTTCCATTCACACCCCTTAATACAAATATAACAATCCCCCACATGAATGGGGAATGGTCATATGAGGAAAATACTGTGTGATTCACAAAGAAGGATTAGTCGCATTTGGATCAGTAGGTTTCCCTTTAAACTTCCTATAGTGAAGTTATGTTAGATATACCCAGTCCATCGCTAGATTTGATATCTTTAAACCGTCGAACTTTGGTGTATACCTAGACAACCATAAGTCATACAATTAACCCTTAACCATCTTAAGTTCTCATGGTTGTGTTCGTTTCAGCCATGAACACCACCTGGTTTCATGAGTGCTTAGAGAATCGGCTTTTACTTTCATTCCCCTTAAAGCGGCTTACACTTAACACTCCCCTAAGGGACTTCTAAAAGTGCAATCATATAGTCACACTATCTGGTCATATCCTGCCAAACTTAGAAAATCATTAAAAATATTTAAGCTTTATTGACTCGTCAAAAAGACTTAATGATTTAGCTTGATTTCTGAACATTGTTTTTGTCACGAGAATGGGTTGAGTTATTTGACAATGTTGATTTGTTATTCATTACTTTGTTTGATCTTTAGCTCTTGAGATCTCCAGTCTGCTAGGTAGAGTTACCGCCCTGATGACTTGTCCTAGGCCTTAGCCCCATTCCCTTCAATAATATTTCAATTGTCTCTCTAGATAGGCCTTTTTAAGTGGATCTGATACGTTATCTCTTGACTTTACATAGTCAATCGTGATAACACCACTAGAGAGAAGTTGTCTAACGGTATTGTATCTCCGTCGTATGTAACGAGATTTTCCGTTATATATAACACTCCTTGCCCTGCCTATTACCGTTTGACTATCACAATGTATACACATAGGTGCCAAAGGTTTGAGCCAAAATGGAATATCTTTCAAGAAATTTCGGAGCTATTAAGCTTTTTAACTGGCCTTGTCTAAGTTTATAAACTCAGCCTCCACTGTAGAGCAATCAATGTATATTTATTTTGATGATATCCAAGACATCACTCATCTATCGACTATTTATAATCGGTTGAACAGGTGATCTAATTTGCATCACTACGCCCCTTTATTATCGTGGGATACTTATTATAGTGCAAAGCATAATCATGGATATATTTTAAATATTCCAAAACTCATTTTATTGTCATGACAGTTCAATGAAAACTTCCTTCTGTCATAGACTAATATGTCTCGACATTCTATTTGCATATCAAATAATTGACTACACTTAATATAGCAATAATATATATAACAACAACTAGAATGATTGACATCAGTTGTGGCCACAACCTTTTAATATATAACATATTTATCAATCACTTTGTCATTTCAAGCATTTGTATGTTATTTATTCATACGCCTATGCAAATTATAGCACCTCCATTCATGAAACAAATCCATCTTGTAATGGGCGTTTGGTTATTTTCAACTGTTGCGTCACCTCATTATAGGCCAATGTACTCATACATTCGTTCATGAACGGTCATGTACAAAAATGTACAGACGTATCTTCTTATGAAAAGTCACAACCTTTAAAGTGACATCATTTCATAAAAGAACTAAACAATATAAATTTTCAATAAAGAAAATGATCTTTCGAGAAAGGCACATGACCAACTTTCTAATTAGTAGTTTCATCAACTACTCTTTATTAAAACTAAACAATTGATGAATTTACCAACTACCATATCAATCAGGTTCAAAAATTATATCATTTAGACATTACGTCTAGCATCAGCTTTTGTCAAACATAAGCAAAAAGCCCCCACATTTTAAATATTTCATCAACATATCATTTAGATATAATCAAATAATGACTATATGATTTGAATTATTCTTAACATAAATACATTTGTTTACATTTATTAATTTTTGAAACCATTTGACAATATTATTCGGTCAAATCTAGCATGTCATTGTTGGGTGCTTGTAAAGTGACTTAACAAGTCGATGCCGATGCCCCCTTTTTCTAAAGGCGAAATCGGGTTTATGACATTTTAGGCGGACAACTCTTTTCCTTTTTGGAATTGTGTTTTCAATTTAGAAGAGTTGCCACCTAATGATTAATTTCATTAGTACACTAAGAAGAAGTTTTTTTTTAAAAAAAAACCAGAGAATGGGTAAGGGCTTGAAATTATTTCGGGAGGAAGGTGTTAGTCACCACCCAAGATCTACTACTATGGTTCCCGGCCACACTATAATTGTGACTTTAAACACAATAAGTAATCAAGCAGACGCAGAATAACTGAAAAGTTAAAGGCATGTTGAAAATTGGGAATATGCGATTTCATATACAAGTGCAGGAAAAAGGGTCAAATAATTTGTACAAATAATCAAACAAAAGAATAAATGGGGGTGGATGTTTGGAGAAGAAACAGTGCTGAAAATTAAATAACTATAAGAGATTTTTTTTTATTGATTGATGTAAAAGACGAAGTTTTTTTAAAAAAAACACTGAAAATTAACAGCTCTTAACACATTTCTAAAAGGAAAATAAAGTAAACAAATAAAGAGGAAGGGAACCCCAGGTTTATAAATATTATGGATCACCCCACACAACACCCGGTAATCATTTATACGCATGGTGTTATTGCGTGGTCATCATATCCATATCTACCCACCCCGTTAAGGTATTAACGTGCAAAATGGTATCGTTACTTATTGCATGCTATTACCTGCCCCAATCCTATCGGTCTAGGAGGCAGTGAGACTACTAATCCTAATGGCAGGGGATTTGGGGCTTTTCAGAGTTTCAAAAGGACAAAACTAGGCGACAAGCAAGATCATATAAACAGTTATGGGGAAACACATAACAATTAAGGCTTCACACAGACCTCCTCACTTAAAAAAGCAAACATAGCATGACTTTAAATACTGGGTTAGTCTGAATTAAATTTAAAAGTGTTAGGACACGCTGATTTATCATATATTTCTCATATGAGGACTCTGAATTAGCCTTGTTTGGTTGTAGTTATCAAGAACTGACACAATAAATTAATAACCTACTGGTTTTCCTAAGTGAGATCTATAGGCATGATATCTAACAGAGCGTACCGATTTTAAAGAAAGGATTACTGATTCTATAAACAAAGATCTGCAGATTTTAAACAACCTTATGACTGGTTTTAGACGTATAGATAAAATAGACATGGCTGATTTGATTGATTAGTCCTATAGGCAAGTTGTCTAAGCGTTATTGGTTTTAAATAATTACACAGATGCAAGAGTCCTATAGGCATGGTATATAGAATGGAGTTGATTATTGTTACACTTATGATTATTTGCCTAATGACAGGTATATGCAAAAGTGCAGAAAACCCTATGAGCATGATTTCTATATGCAGAAAATTCAGAGACATAGAGACAAGATTTCTATATGCAAAGATGCAGAAATTTACAAATAACCTAGGGGATTGTGACGACCCAAAGGGTCATCACTTATTTAATTAATCATTTCGAGCTTCTGAGGCCTTGAAAACCTCATTCTATGTTGCCTCGATTTATGTGCACGATCCGAGCGTGTAGCCGAAAAGATTTCGTGATAGAAAATATGAATTCTATGAGAAATTTGGATAAAAATGATATTAATATTGATATGGTTGACTTCGGTCAACATTTTTGGTAAACGGATCCGGACCCGAGATTGGATGGTCCCGAGAGGTCCGTAGGAAAATATGGGACTTGGACTTGTGTCCGGAGTCGAATTCCGAGGCCTAGAGCCCAAGTTATGAATTTTTATGTGAAATTGTTTTTGATGTAATTATTAAAGGAAATAAATTAATTGACCTTGGTATCGGGCTCGTATTTTGGTTCCGACGCCCGGTACAAGTCTTAAATATTATATATGTGATTTTTGTAAAGTTTGGTGACATTTGGATGTCGTTTGAGATGTTTTGGACCTTGAGTCCCAAGTTTGAAAGTTTTGAAAACTAAAGGTATGAAAATCATGCATTTGAGGCTTGATTTGATCAAAACGAAGTGATATTGGCGATATGATCGCACGAACAAGTCCATAATGTGTTTTTGAGGTTGTGTACATGTTTGGTTTGGAGCCCGGGGGCTCGGGTAAAGATTTGATAGGCCGTTGGATGAAATTCTGAATTTTGAACTGCTGGTTTTTTCACCCAGCTGTTGGCTTCGCAATTGCGAAGAATTTCTCGCAATTGCGAAGGGGACAGTGTAAGGCAAGGCTCGCAAATGCGAACATTGATCGCAAATGCGAAGCCAGCCGTGTTCGCAAATGCGAACCATTGTTCGCATTTGCGAAGGTCCCCAGTGCTGCCTATGTTCGCAAATGCGAACAATAGTTCGCAAATGCGAACTTTTCCCATATAGCCTTGGTTCGCAAATGCGAACACTGCCTTATACAGCATGTGTTCGCAAATGCGAACACTGGTTCGCAAATGCGAACATCACTGTGACTGCCAGTGTTCGCAAATGCGAACTTGATGTTCGCAAATGCGAACTTCCCAGCCTTAGCTTATTTTTCAAACTCCAGAAATTGGTCGGGGTTCGCAATTGCGAACCCATGTTCGCAAATGCGAACACAGAGACCTGAAAAACACGAATTTCAGTCATTTCTTCACATTTTGCAAAACCAAAACACCCATTTGCGATTCTTCAAGGATTTCTTCTTCATCAAAACGATTGTAAGTCACTTTTTACTTAATTCTTTCAATTCCTAACATCATTAAACATGTTTTTCATAAGAAATCAATGATTTTCATGGTAGAATTCTTGTTTTTGTTAGAAAATAGGGTTTTTCATAAATTGGGGAATTGGACCTCGAATTGAGGTCCGATTTTGAAACAAATTATATATATGAACTCGTGGGGGATGGGTAACCGGATTTTGGTCCTAACCCCGAGTTCCGACCAAGTGGGCCCGGGGTTGAAATTCACTATTCCGGGCAGAATGTTGTAAAAGTTGTATTTGGTCTTAAGAATTAGTTTGTTGAGTAGAATTGATGATATTAAATCAATTGTGTATAGATACGGTTGGATTGGAGCCAAGTTGAAAGAAAAAGACATTTCCACGGATTGAATTGTTCATAAGCATTCGAGGTAAGTGTTTGTTCTATCCTAGCTTGAGGGAATAGGATTATGTGTTATGTGTTATGTGATCGAGTGCGGTGTATGGGACTGTGGTGACGAGCATCCATACACTGGCGTCTAGTATGACCGTGAGTCGTTGAAAAATGATTATTTTGAGATATATTACGGATGAAATGTTATTGTTTTCCCTTGTTGGGACTTGTTGTGAAGATAATTATTGGTTGCCCTTGATGGGACGGTTTATGAATTGATGTTTCTTTCTTTGCCCTTAACTGTGATTGTTATTTGGGTGAGGAAGAGTGATAATGCACGAAGGGTGATGCCGTGCCATGTTTATTTATTTATGCACGAAGGTTAATGCCGTGCCATGTTTATTTATTGATTATGCATGAAGGATCATGCCGTGCCCTGTTATTGAACCATGTACGAAGGATCGCGCCGTACTATGGATGTGAGGATGAGAGTAAAAGCACGAAGGGTGATGCCGTGTACTTTATTTGTTTATTTGGTGAGGATGAGAGTAAAAGCACGAAGGGTGATGCCGTGCAACCGCTTGCTATTTCTTGAATTGATATTACTTGTGTTTACATTATACTTTGTTTTTCCTTGTGAATTTATTAACTGTGGTTAATTGTTGAATTCTTTAAGATATTCCTTATTGTGTTAATACTTGATTATTTCTTGTTATTTTGTGGTACACATATATATATTGAATTGCACAGGTTTATGTGAGTGTCTGGTCCTAGGCTTGTCACTACTTCGCCGGGATAGGCCAGGCACTTACCAGCACATGGGGTCGGTTGTGCTGATACTACACTTCTGTGCGTTTTTGCACAGGTCCAGGTTACGATCAGGAGCAACAGCAGCAGTAAATCGATTGCGTGGGAGTTGATCATATTTGAGACCGAGGTAGCTTGCAGACGTCCGCAGGCCCGGCGTCTCTTTCTTTATTTATGTTATTAGCTGTAGTCTCTTTGTTCCGAGACAAACAGAATTATGTTATATTTCCTTCAGACTTTTATGTGTAGTATTCTATAGTAGTTCGTGAGTTGGTGACTCCACGTCTTGGGTAGAGGATTTTAGTATGATTTTCACCTTGTGAATTGTTATTTCCATTTTGATAAAGCATTTCGCATTTATTTAATTAAAATTGTGTTAAAAACAGGATGGTATGAATACAGTGGCTTGCCTAGCTACCACGAGTAGGCGCCATCACGATCCCGATGTTGGGGGAAAATCCGGGTCGTGACAAGTTGGTATCAAAGCTCTAGGTTACATAGGTCTCACCACTCACGAACAAGCTTAGTAGAGTTTGAGAGGTAAGTACGAAGACGTCTGTACTTGTCCTCCAGAGTCTATTGAGTTAGGAAGGAGTCTCTCATTTGTTCTTTCTTGTCGTGCGACTTGTTCCTCAAATACTGATTGAATTTCTATTCTGTCCTTTCGCAGATGGTGAGGACACGCGCTTCTTCGTCCGCTGACCACCAGCCCGAGCCCCAGGCAGCTCCCGTGAGGGGCAGGGGCCAAGGCCGTATCAGAGGCCGTGGTAGGGGTAGAGCTCAGCCCCAGGCAGCTACTCCGGAGGTGGAGCCTCATATTGAGATTGACGAGGAGGTTCCGATTCCAGCAGCTCCAGTGGGCCCAGCTCAGGTCCCAGGAGAGGCTTTAATTACCCCGGATCTCCGGGATGCTTTGGTCAGAATAGCGGGATTCATGGACAGCATTGCTAGAGCGGGTTTATTATCAGTTGCCCCAGCCACTTCTCAGGCTGGAGGAGGGGCCCAGACTCCTATTGCTCATACTCCGGAGCCGGTAGCTCCTCAGCCTCAGGCACCAGTAATTCAGCCAGCTGTGGCCACTCAGTCAGGTACCACAGCTCATGCAGGTGATGGAGCGGCCATGACTTCTGATTCGTTATGGAGGCTTGATCGGTTCTCTAAGCTATTTACCACTACATTCGGCGGAGCCACATCAGAGGATCCTCAGGACTTCTTATTCAGTTGCCATGAGATTCTCAAGAATATGGGGATCGTGGAGTCAAATGGAGTTGACTTCTGTACATTCAGACTTGCAGGATCCACCAAGACTTGGTGGAGAGATTATTGCTTGACTCGACCAGCAGGGTCCCCAGCTTTATCATGGGACCAGTTTGCGGAACTATTTATGGAGAAGTTTCTCCCTGCTACTCAGTGGGATTTACTTTGGAGGCAGTTTGAGCGCCTCCATCAGGGCACTATGACAGTTACACAGTATGAGACGAGATTTATCGACTTGGCTCGTCATGCAATGGTAATACTTCCCACGGAGCGGGAGAGGGTTTGCAGAATTATAGATGGGCTTAATCAGCCGATTAGACTCCAGATGGCTATGGGCGTGGGGAGTGACATATCATTTCAGGAGGCAGCCAATGCAGCACGCAGAGTTGAGATGGCTCTTGCTAGGGGAGGCGGTTATTCTTCAGATAAGAGGCCTCGTCATTCAGGCAAGTTTGGTGGTTCTTCCTCCGGTAGCAGAGAATCCTTTGATAGAGGCCAATCCTCCGGGCCTTTTCATTCCGCCCTTCGGGCCTCACAGGGTGGATCAGGTGATCGTAGTTTTCGGGGGAATTATTCGGACCGGTCTCCTATTAATGCTCGGCCTCTTCGAGTGTTCGTGGAGGCCATTCGGGTCGTCGGGGCCGGCAGCCCTATCAGCCCAAGAGTTGCTACGGTTGTGGTGACCCGAGTCATTTTATCGAGAATTGCCCTATAGTAGCGTGCAACTCTCGGCAGCGAGGTCCTCGTCCCATGATTCGAGGCCCCGGCCGACCCTCAGCCTGCCCAGCCAGCCGCAGGCGGGGGTAGAGATTATAGAGGGGGAGGTCGAGACCGTAGAGGTGGAGACCGTCCAGCCGGAGGTAGAGTGTCAGCCAGTTGATGGTCGTCCTAGAGACGCAGCTCGGAGGGGAGGTGCGGATCCCCGATTCTATGCTTTACCGGCCCGAGCCGAGGCAGAGGCATCGGATGCCGTGATTACGATGTACTATTTTTGTGTGTGGCGAGGTGCTTCGGTATTATTTGACCCCGGATCTACATATTCCTATGTGTCTTCCTACTTCGCACCGTATTTGGCTGTGCCCCGCTATGCTCTGGATATTCCAGTTTATGTGGCTACACCGGTGGGTGACTCCATTGTAGTCGATCGGGTGCATCGTTCGTGCGTAGTTATATTTGGGGGTCTTGAGACCCGTGTTGATCCTGTTGCTTTTGGATATGGTAGATTTTGATGTCATATTGGGGATGGACTGGTTGTCCCCATACCATGCTATTCTTGATTGCCATGCTAAGACCGTGACCTTAGCCTTGCCAGAATCACCCCGATTAGAGTGGAAGGGTACCTCAAGCCACTCCGTTCGCACCGTTATTTCTTATGTTAAGGCTCGACGTATGGTCGAGAAGGGGTGTCTAGCTTATTTGGCTTATGTTCGTGATTCCAGCGCAGAAGTTCCTTCCATTGAGTCGGTCCCTATTGCACGGGAGTTTTCGGAGGTTTTTCCTTCAGACCTACCGGGCATGCCACCCGATAGGGATATTGATTTCTGTATTGATTTGGCACCGGGCACTCAGCCCATCTCTATTCCACCCTATCGTATGGCCCCGCCGAAACTAAAAGAGTTGAAAGATCAGTTGCAGGACCTTCTTGAGAAGGGCTTTATCAGGCCCAGTGTTTCCCCCTGGGGAGCACCTGTATTATTTGTAAAGAAGAAGGATGGCTCGATGCGAATGTGTATTGATTACCGGCAGTTAAACAAGGTGACTATCAAAAATAAATATCCACGCCGAGGATTGATGATTTGTTTGACCAGCTCCAGGGAGCGAGGGTATTCTCTAAGATAGACTTGAGATCAGGCTACCATCAGCTGAAGATCAGGGCGGCTGACATTCCTAAGACAGCCTTTCGCTCTAGATATGGGCATTATGAGTTCTTGGTCATGTCCTTCGGGTTGACCAATGCCCCGGCAGCATTCATGGAGTTGATGAATCGGGTATTCAGGCCTTACTTAGATCTGTTCGTGATAGTCTTCATAGATGACATCCTGGTGTACTCTCGCAGCCAGGAAGAGCACGAGCAGCACCTCAGAGTGGTTCTTCAGACTCTGAAAGATAACCAGCTATATGCCAAATTTTCTAAATGTGAGTTCCGGCTGAGTTCGGTAGCATTTCCGGGTCACATTGTATCGGTGGAAGGTATTCAGGTGGAACCAAAGAAGATTGAGGCGATCCAGAATTGGCCTCGACCAGCTTCAGTGATCGAGATCCGGAGTTTCTTGGGATTAGCAGGGTTACTACCGTCGATTTGTAGAGGGTTTTCTTCTATTGCGGCCCCGATGACCGGGTTGACCCGGAAGGGTGTCCAGTTTCGTGGTTCGAGGAGTGTGAGGCGAGCTTTCGAAGCTCAAGACGGCCTTGACCACGAGCACCGGTGTTGATACTACCTACAGGTGCGGGGCCTTATACGATTTATTGTGACGCATCTCGTACAGGGCTTGGAGCGGTATTGATGCGGGATGGTAAGGTTATCGCTTATGCTTCGAGGCGATTAAAGATACATGAGAAGAATTATCCAGTTCATGATCTTGAGTTAGCAGCAGTGGTTCATGCCTTAAAGATCCGGAGGCATTATCTATATGGTGTGACATGTGAGGTGTACACCTGATCACAAAAGCCTATAGTACTTGTTCAAGCAGAAGGAGTTGAATCTACGACAGCGGAGATGGTTAGAGTTGCTAAAAGACTATGATGTTACTATATTATATCACCCGGGTAAGGCCAATGTGGTGGCCGATGCATTGAGTAGAAAGTATGCCAGCATGGGTAGTCTTGCATATATTCCGGTCAATCGGAGACCATTAGCTCTAGATGTCCAGGCCTTAGCCAACCGGTTCGTGAGATTAGACATTTCTGAGCCTAGCAGAGTGTTAGCCTGCACGGTCGCTCGTTTTTCTTTATTAGAGCGTATCCGTGAGAGGCAATTTGATGATCCTCATTTGCGTGAGTTGAGAGATACAGTACAGCGGGGAGGTGCCACACAGGTAAACCTAGATGATGATGGGGTATCGAAATTGCAGGGTCGAGTTTGTGTACCCAATGTCGAAGGGATTCGAGAGTTGATCTTAGCAGAGGCCCACAGTTCGCGGTATTCTATTCACCCAGGCGCCGCGAAGATGTACCAGGACTTACGGCAACACTATTGGTGGCGCAGAAAGACGAAAGATATCGTTGCGTATGTCGCTCGGTTACTAAATTGTCAGCAGGTGAAATATGAGCACCGGAGACCTGGTGGTGTATTCCGGAGGATTGAAATTCCCGAGTGGAAATGGGAGCGGATCACTATGGACTTCGTTACTCTGGACTTCCTTTGACTCGGAGGAAATTTGATGCTATTTGGGTCATTGTTGATAGGTTGACCAAATCAGCACACTTCATTCCAGTATCCGTCTCCTACTCGTCGGAGAGGTTAGCGGAGGTTTACATTAAGGAGATTGTTCGTCTCCATGGGGTGCCGTATCTATTATCTCCGATCGGGGAACGCAGCTTACCTCGCGGTTCCGGAGAGCGGTCCGGCGGGAGTTAGGCACCCCAGGTTCGGTTGAGTACGGCATTTCATCCTCGGACGGATGGCCGGTCCGAGAGGACTATTCGGATTCGTGAGGACATGCTTCGAGCCCGTGTTATTGATTTTGGAGGCTCGTGGGACCGGTTTCTACCATTAGCAGAGTTCGCCTACAATAACCAGTTACCAATCTAGCATCCGGATGGCTCCGTATGAGGCGTTGTATGGTAGGCGATGTCGATCACCGGTTGGATGGTTTGAACCGGGAGAGGCTCGGTTGTTGGGTACGGACTTAGTTCAGGAGGCCTTGGATAAGGTCAAGACTATTCAAGAGAGATTGCGTTCAGCTCAGTCCATGCAGAAGACTTATGCGGATCGTAAGGTTCGAGATGTAGATTTCATGGTTGGTGAACGAGTATTGCTCCGGTGTCGCCTATGAAGGGCGTGATGAGGTTTGGAAAGAAGGGCAAGCTCAGCCCTAGGTATATTGGTCCATTTGAGATTTTAGACAGAGTGGGAGGGGTGGCTTACGGATTAGCTTTGCCGCCTAGCTTATCAGCCGTGCATCCAGGTTTTTCACGTATCTATGCTTCGGAGATACCACGGCGATCCCACACATGTATTAGACTTCAGTACTATCCAATTGGACAATGATCTATCTTACGAGGAGGAGACGGTGGCTATTCTAGACCGGCAGGTTCGACAGTTGAGGTCGAAGAGTTATCCTTCTGTACGTGTTTAGTGGAGAGGTCAGCCTCCTGAGGCATCGACCTGGGAGTCCGAGTCTGATATGCGGAGCCGTTACCCACACTTGTTTCCTGACTCGGTACTTCTTTCTTTTGTCCGTTCGAGGACGAACGGTTGTTTTAGAGGTGGAGATTGTGACGACCCAAAGGGTCATCACTTATTTAATTAATCATTTCGAGCTTCTGAGGCCTTGAAAACCTCATTCTATGTTGCCTCGATTTACGTGCACGATCCGAGCATGTAGTCGGAAAGATTTCGTGATAGAAAATATGAATTCTATGAGAAATTTGGATAAAAATGATATTAATATTGATATGGTTGACTTCGATCAACATTTTTGGTAAACGGATCCGACCCGAGATTGGATGGTCCCGAGAGGTCCGTAGGAAAATATGGGACTTGGACATGTGTCCGGAGTCGAATTCCGAGGCCTAGAGCCCAAGTTATGAATTTTTATGTGAAATTGTTTTTGATGTAATTATTAAAGGAAATAAATTAATTGACCTTGGTATCGGGCTCGTATTTTGGTTCCGACGCCCGGTACAAGTCTTAAATATTATATATGTGATTTCTGTAAAGTTTGGTGACATTTGGATGTCGTTTGAAATGTTTTGGACCTTGAGTCCCAAGTTTGAAAGTTTTGAAAACTAAAGGTATGAAAATCATGCATTTGAGGCTTGATTTGATTAAAACGAAGTGATATTGGCGATATGATCGCACGAACAAGTCCATAATGTGTTTTTGAGGTTGTGTACATGTTTGGTTTGGAGCCCGGGGGCTCGGGTAAAGATTTGATAGGCCGTTGGATGAAATTCTGAATTTTGAACTGCTGGTTTTTTCACCCAGCTGTTGGCTTCGCAATTGCGAAGGGGACAGTGTAAGGCAAGGCTCGCAAATGCGAACATTGATCGCAAATGCGAAGCTAGCCGTGTTCGCAAATGCGAACCATTGTTCGCATTTGCGAAGGTCCCCAGTGCTGCCTATGTTCGCAAATGCGAACAATAGTTCGCAAATGCGAACTTTTCCCATATAGCCTTAGTTCACAAATGCGAACCATTGTTCGCAAATGCGAACACTGCCTTATACAGCATGTGTTCGCAAATGCGAACACTGGTTCGCAAATGCGAACATCCCTGTGACTGCCAGTGTTCGCAAATGCGAACAAATGTTCGCAAATGCGAACTTCCCAGCCTTAGCTTATTTTTCAAACTCCAGAAATTGGTGGGTTCGCAATTGCGAACCCATGTTCGCAAATGCGAACACGGAGACCTGAAAAACACGAATTTCAGTCATTTCTTCACATTTTACAAAACCAAAACACCCATTTGCGATTCTTCAAGGATTTCTTCTTCATCAAAACGATTGTAAGCCACTTTTTACATAATTCTTTCAATTCCTAACATCATTAAACATGTTTTTCATAAGAAATCAATGATTTTCATGGTAGAATTCTTGTTTTTGTTAGAAAATAGGGTTTTTCATAAATTAGGGAATTGGACCTCGAATTGAGGTCCGATTTTGAAACAAATTATATATATGAACTCGTGGGGGGATGGGTAACCGGATTTTGGTTCTAACCCCGAGTTCCGACCATGTGGGCCCGGGGTTGAAATTCACTATTCCGGGCAGAATGTTGTAAAAGTTGTATTTGGTCTTAAGAATTAGTTTGTTGAGTAGAATTGATGATATTAAATCAATTGTGTATAGATACTGTTGGATTGGAGCCAAGTTGAAAGAAAAAGACATTTCCACGGATTGAATTGTTCATAAGCATTCGAGGTAAGTGTTTGTTCTATCCTAGCTTGAGAGAATAGGATTATGTGTTATGTGTTATGTGATCGAGTGCGGTGTATGGGCTGTGGTGACGAGCATCCATACACTGGCGTCTAGTATGACCGTGAGTCATTGAAAAATGATTATTTTGAGATATATTACAGATGAAATGTTATTGTTTTCCCTTGTTGGGACTTGTTGTGAAGATAATTATTGATTGCCCTTGATGGGACGGTTTATGAATTGTTGTTTCTTTCTTTGCCCTTAACTGTGATTGCTATTTGGGTGAGGAAGAGTGATAATGCACGAAGGGTGATGCCGTGCCATGTTTATTTATTTATGCACGAAGGTTAATGCCGTGCCATGTTTATTTATTGATTATGCACGAAGGATCATGCCGTGCCCTGTTATTGAACCATGTACGAAGGATCATGCCGTACTATGGATGTGAGGATGAGAGTAAAAGCACGAAGGGTGATGCCGTGTACTTTATTTGTTTATTTGGTGAGGATGAGAGTAAAAACACGAAGGGTGATGCCGTGCAACTACTTGCTATTTCTTGAATTGATATTACTTGTGTTTACATTATACTTTGTTTTTCCTTGTGAATTTATTAACTGTGGTTAATTGTTGAATTCTTTAAGATATTCCTTATTGTGTTAATACTTGATTATTTCTTGTTATTTTGTGGTACACATATATATATTGAATTGCACAGGTTTATGTGAGTGTCTGGTCCTAGGCTTGTCACTACTTCGCCGGGATAGGCCAGGCACTTACCAGCACATGGGGTCGATTGTGCTGATACTACACTTCTGTGCGTTTTTGCACAGGTCCAGGTTACGATCAGGAGCAACAGCAGCAGTAAATCGATTGCGTGGGAGTTGATCATATTTGAGACCGAGGTAGCTTGCAGACGTCCGCAGGCCCGGCGTCTCTTTCTTTATTTATGTTATTAGCTGTAGTCTCTTTGTTCCGAGACAAACAGAATTATGTTATATTTCCTTCAGACTTTTATGTGTAGTATTCTATAGTAGTTCGTGAGTTGGTGACTCCACGTCTTGGGTAGAGGATTTTAGTATGATTTTCACCTTGTAAATTGTTATTTCCATTTTGATAAAGTATTTCGCAATTATTTAATTAAAATTGTGTTAAAAACAGGATGGTATGAATACAGTGGCTTGCCTAGCTACCACGAGTAGGCGCCATCAAGATGCAGAAATTTACAAATAACCTAGGGGATATGTTGTTTATGTGAATGCAGGAATTAGGAAATCCTATAGGCAAGTTATCTACCCTTTGCATACAATAATTCCCATTCCTTTCCACTAACCATCCCAATAGTTATTACAAATTATTACAGACCCGAATGAATTAAAACAAAGAAAGTAAAATTACATAAGAAGTTCCAACTACAACCAAACAGCCTAATTTAGACTCAAAGTCCAACAATATGAGATAAACCAACTTCAAGGATCAGTTTCCCAAAAGACCTTCCCATGTTTGGGGTGTCTCAGAGTTCCCAAGAGCCTCAAAGGGACTCAGGGCAGCGCTTACAGCTCAAAACATTTCAGAATCAAAAGCATAGTGCAGTGTGGAAAGGCCAGCTCTCATATGTCCAAGATTAGAGGAAGTTAGGATCCTAAGGCAGGGCTCATAAGAGAGGGGCAGAACTTAGGATTCTAGGAATATGTGTGAGTGCACAAAGGGGAAGGGAATCAGGGAGAGATAGGGAAAGATAGTGGGCATGCCCAGCAATAGGGATGTTGGCACACCCCTAACCAGCCTGCTAGTCAAGCATTGAGAGTTGGGATCCGTTGTGGATTAAGACAAGTCCTAGACAGTAGCTAGGATACTGTTAGACCAAGAGCTTAACTCAACACATAGAGGGGAATAAGGGTAGGGGATTCTTGACAGAGGCAAAACCAAAGAAAGGAAAGATTTGACAAAAATTATAGAGCATGGACAGTAAAGTAAACAAGAAGCCTGAAACTGTAAAGTAAACACATAGGGGTGAGGCAGAAGATTAAATAAAGAACATACCAGTTTCAGAGAAAATAAATAACAAAAAGTAGCCTTGAATGAGCGAAATTGCAAACAGCAGTTCCAAAAGATTTCAAGCAATGCAGGACTAGAGAACAGTACTGCAAGAGAATGAATTTAGTCTGTGAGTTGGTGTATTTTCGTGTGTTTTCAGCATGAGAGAATTACTCCTTGCCTTGAAGGGGGAGGACTAGTTCCTTATATAGTTTTGAAAATCAACAACACATAGGCAAAGAGGGCACAAACATGGAAATAGCAATCAATTAGTGTTAATTAAGACAACTGAAATCCTTCAGTTGAGGAGTCTAGTTCAAACGGTTAGTCAGGGCAGAATAAGGAAAAGAAATCAGTACAATAGCGTTAATTAGGGAAAAGCAACCACATAGTGCATAAACAAAGTCAAATACATAGCGAGTACTAAAGGAAAGTTGGAATAATAGTGTATTTATAAAGTAAAATGGGGCATCTTGAAAAAATTCAATTCAGAGGTTCCCGGATCCAAATTATAATCGCAAGGAATCCCAAATAATTAAGGAAAGAGTCATACAAGTATAAAAATAATTCAAACATTGGCATAGAATTATAGTAGGAATACACGTGACTATGCATTTAGGGAAAACATCACAGGAATAGGATTCTTACACAAAAGGATCCAAATAAAAGAGTAAGTGGGGTAAAAGAGGATTAAACAAAAGAAATCAGTAGCATGATCAAAGGGATTTCAAAATCAATTACTTGGTTAGTGAAAACCTCTGAAAGAGCAGATCTTTTTTGTATATAAATCATACAACTCAAACTAGAGAAAGGGTCTAACACAAAAGTTTTAGAGTCACAAGCAAATAGGATTTCACGTTTAATTATAGGCTCATAGTGAGTCTGGAAGCCTAGGGTTCCAAAGTGAAACCCTAATACACTTATCTAAAGAAAACCCCCAAATTTTAGGGCTTCAAATAGAATCAGAGGTGAGCCATAAAGGTTATTGAGAGGGGCACGCATATATAGAGAAATGTAGAAGAAAGAGAAGCTACACATATTAAAACAAAAGTAAGCAAGAAGATGCTTAAAAAGAATATCAACAAATCAGTGTGGTAAACAAAATCAAAGAGCACATAACTAAACACATATAACAAATCAAGTTAACTTGTGATAAAAAACCGGAAAGAAGAAAGTCTTGCATAATCAGAAAAGAAATAAGGGAACAAGCATTGAGCATAATGAGAAGAACACATACGGGCATAGAACACACATAATGAAAGAACAAGAGAATCAGAAAACATTTATAGAGATCTCTTTTGAAACCCTAAAATTGAAATTAGACGATTTTAAAGAGGAAATTTGGGGAAAACCCTTGAAATGTCAAATAATGCTCAGGCATGTCACAAATCCAAAAGAAATAAGCCAATAAAGGATATTGTATAGCTTAAGAAAAACCACAAAGAAGACCTTAGAATGATAAGGTCTTGAATAAAGTTGGATCCTGAGTCGAAAAGACTCATATTGCTCGAACACGCCAAAAAATGACTGGAGAGACCATAGATCTTGCAGATCTGGAATATATCAAACAAGATCCGCAGAATTCAACCCTCGAAATTTGATTAGTTAAGGTTTAACAGTGAGGGAGAGAGAGCACAGGCCACCCATGGCTTCGCATGCCATGGATTCCGGTGAAACATGGTAGAAATCGGTGGGAGCAGGCAGGATAGGGGTATGGTTTTGGAGAGGTCTAGAGAGGATTTGGGAGATGAAGGCAGCGTCTTTGATAGAATGTGTCACGACCCCAAACCCCGGTCGTGATGGCGCCCAACACATTGCTAGGCAAGCCCAACCATCTTATCCAATTACCAGCCAAGTATAATTAATACTAATTAATCGGCGTGATTAGCCTGTTTTCATAACAAATCAAGAAGTGTAGAAATGAAATACAAGAACACAGTCCCAACCAAATCGTGGTGTCACAAGTCCGAGCCTCTACAAATGAGATCTACTACACAATCAAGTCTAACCAGAATGGGGACGACAAAATGATAAAAAGAAAGAGGTCAGGTACTGCGGACGTCGGCAGCTACCTCGAAGTCTCCAGGGAATGGGGATAATAAAGCAGTTGCGATGGCTCAACTGCCCTCCTGAACCTGTATATCTGCACAAAAAGTGCAGGGGAGTGGGGTGAGTATATTTCAACTCAGTGAGTAACAATAATAAACAATAACTGAAAATAAGAACTCATGTACTATCACTAAACAGTTCTAAGGCAACCCCCACAGGTTAGTCATCACTATAATGAGTACCCTGATCTCCAGTCCACATCTATCTCATCTAGGTCCCATACTGACCACATCCTCGCTCGTACCACTACGGTATACAGCCATCACAATATATTGAGACATATACATCTGTCTATAACATATAAATATTTCAGTATATATATGAATATGAATAAGTATAATGCTGCGGCGCGCGGCCCGCTCCAATACATATACCGCTGCGGCGCGCAGCCCGCTCCAATACATATACCGCTGCGGCGCGCAGCCCGCTCCATTTAACGTCGACGACGCTTACTGGGGGTGTATACAAACTTCGGAGGGGCTCCCTAGGCCCAAGCACTATAATATTGCGGCGTGCAGCACGATCCACACAAATATTACTGCGACGTGCAGTCCGATCCAATATATATATGTATATATCTCTATACTGCTGCGGTGTGTAGCCCGATCCCATAATATACACCAGTGCTCTCTAAGAATGTGTGCAGACTCAGACTCCGAAGGGGCTCCTACAGCCCAAGCTCAATAATACTACGGCGTGCAGTCCGTCCCACATGTATATTACATATATATTACATATATATTACTGCGGCGTGCAGTCCGATCCAATATATATACTGCTGCGGCGTGCGGCCCGATCCAATATAGGTATATATATATAATACCTCATAATGGGTCCTCGAGCCTATTCCAATCAGTATATACTTGGCCTCTCAGGCCCAATATAATATATCACAGTGGGTCCTCCCTGTCTCAGTCAATATTGACTTGGCCTTTCAGGCCCATTATAACATCTCATAGTGGGTCCTTGACCCTATCTCATCTCAATCGGTATAGACTTTGCCTTTCAGGCCCACTCAGCTAGAACATGGAATTCCACCCTAGATAATCTCTCTCAATGTACACATCTAGTACGGGCTCATATTATGCTATACAGCTAGAGCTACGACTGAGTGTATGTTTCCAACATGATATAAGGGTCACATAGCTCTATAGGTTCCCTAATGCTCTACAGATCGGCACAAGGCCCCAAACATGGCTATTAGCCCAATTGTATAGTTATAATCTCATTAACAGTAATATAACACAGTATTCTATTAGCCGGGATGGACCAAGTCCGAACCCTCAATCGCAATGTCACTACGCCCGTCAGAGAATGCGTGTCTCATCTCAATATAGCACTGTGAAGTGCTAGTACGGGGTTTCAAACCCTCAGTACATTGTTTACTACTACCACTCACCTCGAACCGGTAGAAGCCTCGGTCCGCCTTGCGCTTGCCTCGCAAATCAATATCCTCGGTTGCCAAATCTGCTCAAAATTAATGATAATACATCAATATATGCTAAATTCACGTAACCAATTCGAAATAACCCAAATTGCATCAAAACCCAGAAAGTTGTCAAAACCTGACTTTTGGTGCGCTTCTCAAAAAATTATAAAAGTTACATATTCGGAACCCTCGTCTCAATACGAGTCTAGGCATATAACATTTACCAAATTCGGACTCCATTTGCCCGCTCAAATCGGTATTTTACCAAAGCCCTGGCCTAGGCTAAATTTCCCCACAATTTGATCCAATTTCGGTGAAATAAAGAAGGATTCTAAGATAAAAACACATATATTAACCATAAAACTTACCTCCAATGATAAACCGGTGAAATCCCAGCAATTTCCCTTCACTTTTGCTCTCCAAGACTCAACAATGGAGGTTTTCAATTAATGAGTCGCGGATGAAAACCTTCTGTCCAGATTTTTTTTAACAAAATACTGTTCACCCGTGTTACTGTTCACCCGTGTTACTGTTCACAATGTACTATTTACGGGGTATTATCTAAATTGCAGCACAGTCATTTTTTACTAAAATGGCTCTAAATCCATCATACGAACTCGAAATTAGACGATTCTTTTTCCTATGGCTCCGTAATTTTGATACGGATCTAGTAGTTCAAACAAAACTGAATTTGGAGCTCATTTTCTTAGTTCAATACCAATTTCGCTCGTTAAACAATTAACTCACATATCGCGTCAAAAACCCAATCGCGACTTGATGAAATTAAACCAAAATTTCCAGATCAGTCCTATAATTCATGATTTACTTTCTCGACGTCTCGAAGTTAAATTTGGATCTCTAGAACTAAAAATAGACCTTTGGATCATTACATTTACGCTCAAAACTGCAAAAATCTTCCAAAAATGACCCGTTGGACACTCGAAACACACCCGAGACCCCCGAGTCCTCAACCAAATATACAGACATGATCTATTACCTCATTTCAACTTGCTCGAATCATTAAATCACTATAGTTAACATCAAAATCATCCGTTTTCAGCAAATTCAAGCTTAAGTTTAACTATAACTTTCAAAATTCTTATTCGATCGAAAACCCGACCAAACGACCTCCGAATGACCTGAAATTTTGCAGGCACATCCAAAATCACCTAACGGAACTACTGCAACTGTCGGAATTCCATTCCGACACCCGGATCAAAATCTCACCTACCGTCCGGATTTCGCCAAAATTCAACCTTAGCCAATTCAAGCCTATTTCTACACCGGTCCTCCAAATTCAATTCCGATTGTTCCCCTAAGTCACAAATCACCTCCCGGAACTAACCGAATCATACGAATCCGATTCCGAGCCCTCTAACTAAATAGTCAACGTCTAGTTGACTTTTCCCAACTATTCCTTCTTCTAAGAGACTTTCTGTCTCAATTTCAATCAAACTCAAACCGGATTGACTCAAACTCACCCAACATGCATATTACAACATCAACAAGCATATAACGGGGGTAACGGGGTGATAACTCACATGATGACGGGCCGGGTCATCACATTCTCCCCAACTTAAGCAAACGCTCGTCCTCGAGCGGACCAAGAGGTCTACTGGAAGTGACCCAATAGCCGAATGACCTTACCAAGCATATATTCGGGGCGATACCACTTCCCCCTATCTTTCATAAGTCCGATAACATAGTAAAGCTGAATTTCCACAGTCTAACTGAACCATAAACCACATTGCACTTTCCGTAATCATATACCAGTCTGAATCCCACATCTATACTCAGAGTACACACGATCCAACTGTAATAGCCAACTCACCACTCCGGGTGAGATCACATGATGTATCAAACAACCCGATCACTCGATACGATAGTCTCTAATCACAACAACTGGCCACAATAACCAAATACTAGCAGAAAGAACCTTTCTCATTAGATAGAGTCTTATTCCAACACCTTCATATCCTGCCCACGGTAACTAAAGCACGCGATATACCGAACCCATCTATCGGGTCAACCATTCGTGAATCTATTTCCCTTTTAAAACTGATACCACAATGAGTTTCGGAGCCAAACCTCGACATTACCTTTCTAATGAGCTGAAATCATATATGCTCGCTCTCATTAATGACTTGAATGATCATTTCAGTTATAACACACCATACTGGTAACATGACACCTCAGCATCGGCCTAGGCCACAACGAGCACAACACAGGCTCCAATAAGAACGATCTGAACACACTCGAATCATGACAACCGACTCGCACAAAGAGCCATAATTCAAATTCTTCCATACCATCACAACACATAACTGAGATTCTCGTCTCACATCATAGAATTAGAGTACCTGAATGCTCCTCGAAAGGTCATAACATCACGTGGCCTTGCCACAACTCATGATTCTATCCAAACACTATTACTCATGGAGCACCTCAAGCCGCAATGCTCAAAACGGTCAGCCACACACATATTTAGGTCTGAACTCAAGCAATCAATCACACGCGGTGATACATTTAGTATATGCTATCGAATCCTGAATGGACACAACCGATGTGCTATTCCCCGAGCGATACCCAATACGGACTATTCCTCAGAAGAGAGGAAGTATTATATACAAGGTACATATAGGAAGCTATATTTCCCACATCACACTGTTGCGGCGCGCAACCCGTTCCAATAGCATACCTGTGGCGGCGTGCCACCCGATCCAGATATCATACATGTGGCGGCGTGCCACCCGATCCAGATACTATACATGTGGCGGCGTGCCACCCGATCCACGCATAAATCTAGCAAAAGGGAATGCACATCGACTCAAGTTGCTCATTGCAACAAACATGTATATATAGCCTCGAGCTCGGTCACATGAAACTCATCCGACAAAGTTCCTCAATACCGGAACTGAATCAATGGTAGATACCTCTACACTGACATCCGCCGCGAAGGCCCAACCGGCAAAGCAATACCTACCAACCGTCCGCTGGCTCTAGGGTACATCTACCCTGCTGGAGCATGATCTGATGCGCTCTGCCATGCAGTTTGCGACATGTTTCTGACATAGTCCATATCACATTAGTCTAGACAGTCTGACTTATGACAACCAGCCTGCAATCATATATCATTATTCAAATTCGTCATATCAAGTGACCAGATAGCCACTAGGGCTTCCAATTTCCGATAACCGCTACACTGTGCCGATACACACAATATACCACCGCTGCGTAGGCGGGTTATGAGAACTTCTAGTCTCCAACACATACATAACACAGGAATCACTATGCCTGATTCCGTACTTCACCGTACGATTGCATAACGCACCTCAAGCGTCCATTCATACCACGAAAGCCATTCATAAATTTCACTATGTCATCAACGACTCAATTATTACAGTCGATCCAACGGGAGAATACCACCATACCGCTAGATATTATCAATTTATTTTACCTGCCCCTTTTTACCATAGACTCTACCGAATTACTAGCATAGAAGTACCATTCTCCTAAATCACCAGGAAGATTGATTCTCAGATTATCTGCAGCTGCTCACGCTGCTTGAGGGTTTTAATGACTTCCCATATAATGAATTGATCTCAAAACCTTGAACATGCCGTTATCAACTTTCCATAACACATCGCATATACCATACCCCACTAAAACAACAGGGAAAATTCATATCCCTTTCCCTACGCCGCAAACATCGGCGCACTCAACTAGTCAAGGACTTTCATGATCCCATATAGAGAAAACTCATTAAACATTCCAAGCTTTACCATACCAACAGGAAAGACACTCATTTTCAAACCACGATAAAACACATCACAAACCCTTTCTCCCAATTACATTGCATAAGTGAAATTGCCAGGACCGAGTCCTTATACCCATACCGAGTTACACAACTGCCAATACTTAAAAGCTTTATTGCACAATATCGGCGAGACTCATTACTTCAAACATATACTAGGAATTAATCGTATTCCTTATCATACCGTTTCGGTTTATTAACAAGTTGATCCATTTACCCAATTTCCTTTCTGATTCATCTTTAATTTAATACTAGTCTTTACTGCAGCACAACAATGCCTCAACCCATGTTACCACACAAGACTCGTACATAAGACCATACGCTCTAAGACCCATAGGCCACTGAATACTCTCTCAATTGTTTCCCAGAAATACCACATTCTACAATACTTTGTTTTGAAGAACTTCTTGCGATTTGAATTTGTTATCATTACCTTTCTATACGGATACAAAGAATCTCATCATCCCCATAACATAACAAAAGTCTTGATTTCTTCTAACGAAACCAAGTCTTTAGCCACGTACACAGTCTTAAGGCACCTGACTGTTGCAAGCGTAAATCTTGAACACCATAAGGCTATTCTCTGGCGTCATTCACCCTTAACCAGTTATAATTCAACTGCCTTATTAAACAGAACCACTCAGGCCTTAATAGAACTCTGACACCGCAGAACATGATTACATACAAATACAATTAACTATCTTTCTTTTCTATACATCAAACATTCTTTAGCAATAGCCACTGAAAACCTCCTAGTATTTTCTCACATCTACGAAGCACCATAACCCTTACTATAATTTCCCCAACATACTTAGAGATAGAACCATCATAGCACACAATAGTGCAATCAGTTAGTCAATAACAACCTCCCCAACTTGGCTCGGAGCCATACATCAAAGCACTTTTAGCCACTCATAGCATTCTTACTCAATTGATGCTCCAATGTTACAGTGAGATTAAACTCGAGCTATTTACAAACTTTGGCGGAGACTCGAATCATCGGAAATCTTATCTCTTTTGCAATTATCGTATTCATTCACACGCAACAGCTAAGCCCCTTCCTTAGGCGACAACATCTTTTTTTTTAAGTCCCAAATTTTTCAAAAATTTTGCAGAGTTTCCTTTGTAATTGGGCCTATCCACCTGCCAGAGAACCACCAAAATCATGCTAATGACACGTCCAAAAATTGACAAAGCATCACAATGTATATCAACAATATTAATCTCAATACCACCTGTATTATATTATCAAAATTGATACGTGGACATGCGTTTCACCTATTTGAATCATAGCACATAGAAAATATATTTTAACCCTCCATTATCTGGGCTATTCCACCATGTAAAAACATTTTCTTTCCTTAATATTTCTGTATACCTTCCATTGCCATAGACATTACACAGTACCAACATACTCATTACATAGCTATCTAGCCGCCATTCCCACAATCAGGGACAATACTAAACATATAAGTTCATAATACCAGCTCGTAAAATTAGCACCTCGGTGCTCAAGCCATAGGCAAAGATTCGGCCTCAAGTCCTTCAGACCGGCCCAACATAAAACTTACGGAGATTACATCTCGCCCTTTAATCGAGAAATCATAAGCCATCAAGGCAAATTTATCACTAAGCACTCGAGTGCGCGCATCAATGTGCATGAGGAATTTCAAGAATTATATCTCAAGCTGAATAAAACACGCACGATGAGAATTCCAAGAATTTGAAACTTTCCTAAAGGTTTGTAGCCTCCCGAGGATAAGTACAGGCGTCCCCGTACCGATTCACGAGACTCTACCAACCGGCTCATGACTCGCGAGACCTGTTAACCTAGGCTCTGATACCAACTTGTCACGACCCCAAACCCCGGTCGTGATGGCGCCCAACACATTGCTAGGCAAGCCCGACCATCTTATCCAATTACCAGCCAAGTATAATTAATACTAATTAATCGGCATGATTAGCCTGTTTTCATAACAAATCAAGAAGTGTATAAATGAAATACAAGAACACAGTCCCAACCAAATCGTGGTGTCACAAGTCCGAGCCTCTACAAATGAGATCTACTACACAATCAAGTCTAACCAGAATGGGGACGACAAAATGATAAAAAGAAAGAGGTCAGGTACTGCGGACGTCGGCAGCTACCTCGAAGTCTCCACAGAATGGGGATAATAAAGCAGTTGCGATAGCTCAACCGCCCTCCTGAACCTGTATATCTGCACAAAAAGTGCAGGGGAGTGGGGTGAGTATATTTTAACTCAATGATTAACAATAATAAACAATAACTGAAAATAAGAACTCATGTACTATCACTAAACAGTTCTAAGGAAACCCCCACAGGATAGTCATCACTATAATGAGTACACTGATCTCCAGTCCACATCTATCTCATCTAGGTCCCACACTGACCACATCCTCGCTCGTACCACTACGGTATACAGCCATCTCAATATATGGAGACATATACATCCGTCTATAACATATAAATATTTCAGTATATATATGAATATGAATAAGTATAATGCTGCGGCGCGCTGCCCGCTCCAATACATATACCGCTGCGGCGCGCAGCCCGCTCCAATACATATACCGCTACGGCGCACAGCCTGCTCCATTTAACGTCGACGGCGCTCACTGGGGGTGTATACAGACTTCGGAAGGGCTCCCTAGGCCCAAGCACTATAATACTGCGGCGTGCGGCACGATCCACACAAATATTACTGCGGCGTGCAGTCCGATCCAATATATATATGTATATATATTTATACTGCTGCGGCGCGCAGCCCGATCCCATAATATACACCAGTGCTCACTGAGAATGTGTGCAGACTCAGACTCCGAAGGGGCTCCTACAGCCCAAGCGCAATAATACTGCGGCGTGCAGTCCGTCCCACATGTATATTACATGTATATTACTGTGGCGTGCAGTCCGATCCAATATATATACTGCTGCGGCGTGCAGCCCGATCCAATATAGGTATATATATATAATACCTCATAATGGGTCCTCGACCCTATTCCAGTCGGTATATACTTGGCCTCTCATGCCCAATATAATATATCACAGTGGGTCCTTGACCCTGTCTCAGTCAATATAGACTTGGCCTTTCAAGCCCAATATAACATCTCATAGTGGGTCCTTGACCCTATCTCATCTCAATCGGTATAGACTTGGCCTTTCAGGCCCACTCAACTAGAACAAGGAATTCCACCCTAGATAATCTCTCTCAATGTACACATCTAGTACGGGCTCATATTATGCTATACAACTAGAGCTACGGCTGAGTGTATGTTTCCAACACGATATAAGGGTCACATAGCTCTATAGGTTCCCTAATGCTCTACGGATCAGCACAAGGCCCCAAACATGGCTATTAGCCCAATTGTACAGTTATAATCTCATTAACAATCATACAACACAGTATTCTATTAGCCGGGAAGGACCAAGTCCGAACCCTCAATCACAATGTCACTACGCCCGTCAGAGAACGCGTGTCTCATCTCAATATAGCACTGTGAAGTGCTAGTACGGGGTTTCAAACCCTTAGTACATTGTTTACTACTACCACTCACCTCGAACCGGTAGAAGCCTCGGTCCGCCTTGCGCTTGCCTCGCAAATCAATCTCCTCGGTTGCCAAATCTGCTCAAAATTAATGATAATACATCAATATATGCTAAATTCACGTAACCCATTCGAAATAACCCAAATTGCATCAAAACCCACAAAGTTGTCAAAACCCGACTTTTGGTGCGCTTCTCGAAAAATTATAAAAGTTACATATTCGGAACCCTCGTCTCAATACGAGTCTAGGCATATAAAATTTACCAAATTCGGACTCCATTTGCCCGCTCAAATCGGTATTTTACCAAAGCCCTGGCCTAGGCTAAATTTCCCCACAATTTGATCCAATTTCAGTGAAATAAAGAAGGATTCTAAGATAAAAACACATATATTAACCATAAAACTTACCTCCAATGATAACCCGGTGAAATCCCAGCAATATCCCTTCACTTTTGCTCTCCAAGACTCAACAATGGAGCTTTTCAATTAATGAGTCGTGGATGAAAACCTTCTGTCCAGATTTTTTTTTAACAAAATATTGTTCACCCGTGTTACTGGTACTATTCACGGGTACTGTTCACGGGTACTGTTCCTGCTTTTTACCTAAATTGCAGCACAGTCATTTTTTACTAAAATGGCTCTAAATCCATCATACGAACTCGAAATTAGACGATTCTTTTTCCTATGCCTCTGTAATTGTGATACGGATCTAGTAGTTCAAACAAAACTGAATTCGGAGCTCATTTTCTTAGTTCAATACCAATTTCGCTCGTTAAACAATTAACTCACATATCGCGTCAAAAACCCAATCGCGACTTGATGAAATTAAACCAAAATTTCCAGATCAGTCCTATAATTCATGATTTAAATTCTCGAAGTCTCGAAGTTAAATTTGGATCTCTAGAACTAAAAATAGACCTTTAGATCATTACATTTACGCTCAAAACTGCAAAAATGTTCCAAAAATGACCCGTTGGACATCCGATACACACCCGAGACCCCCGAGACCTCAACCAAATATACAGACATGATCTATTACCTCATTCCAACTTGCTTGAATCATTAAATCACTATAGTTAACATCAAAATCGTCCGTTTTCAGCAAATTCAAGCTAAAGTTTAACTATAACTTTCAAAATTCTTATTCGATCAAAAACCCGACCAAACGACCTCCGAATGACCTGAAATTTTGCAGGCACATCCAAAATCACCTAACGGAGCTATTGCAACTGTCGAATTCCATTCCGACTCCCGGATCAAAATCTCACCTACCGTTCGGATTTCGCCAAAATTCAACCTTAGCCAATTCAAGCCTATTTCTACACCGGACCTCCAAATTCAATTCCGATTGTTCCCCTAAGTCACAAATCACCTCCCGGAACTAACCGAATCATCAGAATCCGATTCCGAGCCCTCTAACTAAATAGTCAATGTCCAGTTGACTTTTCCCAACTATTCATTCTTCTAAGAGACTTTCTGTCTCAATTTCAATCAAACTCAACCCGGATTGACTCAAACTCACCCAACATGCATATTACAACATCAACAAGCATATAACGGGGGTAACGGGGTGATAACTCACATGATGACGGGCCAGGTCATCACAGAATGAGTTAGGGTTAGGTGAATTGGGTAATTAAAAAGGGAAAATGGGGATCTTGATCGTTGGTCAGAAAGATCAACGACATGGGTTAAAGGGGAGACCAGGTGGGTTTAAGAATAGGTCATGGGGTTGAGTTAAAATTAAAATTGGGCCGTCTAATATTGGGGTGGAATTGGGGTCAATTGAGGCTGCAATTGCAATTAGAAATGGCTATGTGTTAAATAGCCAATTTTCTCCTTTTCATTTTATTAAAATAGTTAAAATTATTTTAAAAACAAATTAAAAGCTCTAAACTAATTAATAATATGTAAATGTTAATCTAAAAAAATAGTGTAATAATTTTACAATTGTAAAATGTTATTAATCGTAAAAATAGATTATAATTGCAATTATATGCAATTTAGTTTAAAAATACCAAATAAATCGGTAAAAAATATGCCAAAATCATCTTAATTATTATTTTGTGTAATTATGAGGATAAAAATAGATTATTCACAATAAATGATAATTTTGGGAATAATTATTGGATTTTGCATTCGTAAAATAAATAATAAATTAATTTTATAAATCTTAAAATTTTAGGAGAAATAATAAAACTTTTTGGCATGCTTATGTATGCAGATACATGCTATTTTAGAGGTATTTTGTTTATGAAAATACATAGGGAAAAACCTGGGTATCAATAGCTGCCCCTTTTTACCCGAGAGGGACAAAGGAGTTGTCGGGTAAAGATATGATGGCCAATTTTGACTGAAAGAAATGGTTTGCAAAGAATTTTGACCGAGCTCTGGTTCTTGAGCTACCTACATATCCCTGGTCTTACAGGAATCAGGCCATATATAGTTCAGGGTCCATTGACGGAATATGCCGATCGAGGCTTTCGAAAGACGGACGCGTTGCTCATGTTTGAAAAGATTGTTAGAGTCTAGTGGGCTACGGGAACCGGAGCGGGATCACTCCTGCTGACATGGCCATTGATAGCCGATGTACCTGCAAGTGAGCAATACAAACATATATTGTGTATAAATTTAAACGTGATACAAGTTCCCGTTGGACCATAAATGATGTCTTTGGACGGTTAGGATGATTTCCTCAAACCATGATGTCATGGGCCATGAAGTGTAGAATAAAGGATTCACAGGCTATGAAATGATGTTCTCAGGATATCAGAATGATGCCTCCGAACCATGATGCCTTTAAATAGTGATATGTACAAGATAAAAATAGGGTCCTCAAGCCATGGCATGGCATTCCCGGGCTATGGAAATGATATCTCCGAACAATGACGCCTTTGGATGATTCGACGATCTTTCAGCCCATGAAATACAGAAGGTGGCGATCTTTCATCTAACGCAAAATATGAACTATAAATGACAATATTTTAGTCGATGTAAAGTGTAAAGATAAATAGCGATCTTTCAGTCGATGCAAGATTTAAATGAAGTTGTGATATTTCAGCCGATGCAAGAATTTAAATAAATGGTGATATTTCAGCCGATGTAATTATAGAAACTAAGCTTCATTCCAGAAGGTAGAATAGTATCCTTATGAATGCATGTAATGCACATGGAGGTAGATCTTAACCTCGAAAGGCAAAATAGTAGCATATTACAATGCAAGAAATGCAAATGGAGGTAGTTAGTAGCCTTATGCAATGCAGAGAAATACAGATGGAGGTAGAGCTTAACCTCAAAAAGTAGAATAGTAGCCTTATGCAATGCATGAAAGGCAAATGGAGGTAGAGCTTAACCTCGGAAGGTAGAATACTAGCTTTATGCAATACAGAGAAATGCAGATGTATACAATGCTTAGTCTCGGGAAGTAGAATTGTAGCCTTATGCAATTCAAGAAATGCAGATGGAGGTAAAGCCTAACCTCGGAAGGAGGAATGGTAGACTTATGCAATGCGGAAATGTAAATGGCAAGTAATGGTAAAATCTCTTAGTTGATATCTTTGAAGTTGATACCTGATTGCGATGGTGTGACTGTTGGGGATGTTGTTTGGATAGATGACGACTCTGAGAGTTGTATTCCTGAAAAAGTGAGTATGTAATCGTATTTGATGGTTTTATGTCTTGGCTGCCTGTATCCAAAGAAAAATCGTGAGTTTTATAAAGGGTAAAGGTTAGTCCATCTCCCCATGGACTTTGCGTATCCTGCTCGGTGTTGTTCTCATTGGGGTCGCATTGCTAAACAAAGCGATTTTGATGTAGTCATACATGACTTAGTAAAAACATAATATAAATACATAGTTGTAAATAGTTTTCTTTAGATAACCCGATGTTTGTGACGCAGTTCAAGACATTGAAACCTCTCTTGTTCCGGAATATTGAGGGTCCTCCTCAAAATTTTACCCCAGTTTACTGGTCTCGTGCTTCGGATAGCTGCATGCGATGACTGGCTGAAAATAAAATTTAGAATTTTGAGGGTCCTCAAAATTTTGTCCCAGTTTCCTATGGCATGGTGGGGGGAATGAAAATTTTATTCAATTGTGACTGAACCTATAGAGATGCCTACTTATCCCTTCTTAAACGGGAATCGATTCAGGCGTTACATCATAAAATCATAAGTGGCTATACATAGTATCGTTTCACTACATTTGAATTGATTGGCTTCGACCAAAGTTCTTCGTCCATTTCTGCAAGTATGATGGCTCCCCTTGTTAGAACCCGGTAAACCATGTACGGACCTTGCCAGTTATAAGAGAATTTCCCCTTAGATTCATCTTGATGTGGGAATATGTTCTTCAACACCAATTGTCGCGGTGTAAAACGTCATGGATTGACACTTTTCTTGAAGGCTCTGGATATTCTATTCTAATACAATTGTCCATGGTAAACTACATTCATCCTCTTTCCATCTATAAGAGCTAACTGCTTGTAGTGACTTTTTACCCATTCTGCATTGTCAAGTTCTGCTTCTTGTATAATTCTTAGGGAGGGAATTTCTACTTGACGAGAATGACTGCCTCTGTACCATAAACCAGCATATAAGGAGTTTCCCTGGTTGATGTGCGAACTGTGGTACTGTATCCAAATAAGGCAAATGATAACTTTTCATGCCACTGTTTATGCTTTTCTATCATTTTTCTTGGTATCTTCTTGATGTTCTTGTTATCTCATTTTACAGCTCCATTCATTTGAGGTCTGTATGATATAAAATTCTTGTGTTTGATTTTCAATTATTCACACATGGCTTTCATCAAGTCACTGTTGAGATTAAAACCATTATCAGTAATGTTTGATTCTAGGATGCCAAAACGGCAAATGATGCAGTTGCAGACAAAATCTGCCACAACATTCTTGGTCACTGCCTTTTATGGTGCAGATTTAACCCATTTGGTGAACTAATCAATTGCCACAAGAATGAACTTGTACCCGTTTGATGCGGAAGGCTTGATAGGTCCAATAACATCCATTCCCCAAGATATGAACGACCATGGCAAACTTGTTGTAGTAAGCTTGTTTGGAGGCACTTTTATCATGTCTGCATGTATCTGACAGCGATGGCATTTTCAAACATACTGGAAGTAGTCTATTTCTATAGTCATCCAAAAATATCCTGCTCGTAGTATCTTCTTTGCTAAGACAAAACCATTTATATGTGGGTCATGGGTGCCTTCATGAACTTCTTCAAATAACCTGGATGTTTACTTTGCTTCGACACACCTTAGTAATCCCAAATCGGGAGTCCTCCTGTACAAGATTCCTCCACTATGAAAGAAGTTTTTGCATAACCTCTGAAGTGTACATTTCTTATTAGCATTTGCAAGTTCCAGATATCCTCATATAGCCAAATATTCCTTGATATCATGGAACCACGGGTTTTCATCTTCTTCTTCCTCGACATGATCATAATAAGTTAGTTGATCATGAATCTTTAGCGATATAGGATTAATGAAATTCTTATTCGGATGGTGGATCATAGATGACAAAATGGCCATTGCATCGGCAAACTCATTCTGTGTTCAGGGGATATGGTGAAACTCTATCTTTGTAAACCTTTTCCTCAACTCCTGTACATGATGCAGATAAGAGAGTATCTTGGTTTCCCATTCTTCTCTGACCTAATATATAAGCAGGTCTAAATCCCTGATTACTAGCAACTCTTGAATGTTCATGTAAATAGCCAACATGAGCCCTAAGATGCATGTTTCGTATTGGGCCATGTTGTTGGTACACGTGAACCTAAGTTTGGAACATACCGAATAATGGTGGCCGATTTCTGATACTACGACAGCTCATATGCCCACTCCTTTGAAATTTGCTACTCCATCAAAAAACATCCTCCAACCATCATAGGATTCTGCAATATCTTCTCCTATGAAAGATACCTCTTCATAAGGAAAATACGTCTTTAGAGGTTTGTATTGTCAATCCATGGATTCTCGACGAGATGATCTGCCAAGGCTTGTCCTTTGATTGTTTCTGAGTTACATAAACAATGTCATATTCACTTAGCAAGATTCACCACTTGGCTAGTTTGCCAAAGGGCATGAGCTTCTGAAAGATATATTTCAGCGGATCCATTCTTGATATGATATAAGTAGTATAGGCACAAAAATAGTGCATCGGCTTCTAAGCTACCCAGGTTAGAGCGTAACAGGTGCATTCTAATAGAAAATACCGGGCCTCGTATGGGGTGAAGTTCTTATTGAAATAATATATGGCTTGCTTCTTTCTCCGTGTTTTGTCATGTTGCCCTAAAACACAACCAAATGCTATATCCAATACTGCAATGTAGAGCAATAGCGCTCTACCCGGTTTGGGCAGAACCAGAATCGGGGTCGTTGATAGTTATTCCTTGATTCTGTCAAAGGCTTTCTAACAATCATCAGTCCATTTAGTAGCAGCATCTTTCTTCAACATCTTAAAGATTGGCTCACAAATGACAGTGGATTGAGCTATAAATTGACTGATCTAATTGAGTGTCCCTAAGCAACTCATGACCTCGTTCTTATTCTTTGGCGGTGATAATTCTTGAATAGCCTTATCCTTTGATGGATCGAGCTCTATTCCTCGGCCACTTACAATGAACCCCAGCAACTCTCCAGCAGGGATACCGAACGTGCACTTGGCGAGAATTTCCTCAAATCTTCCATGTGGTTAGTGGCTTTCTTGGATTTGACGATGACATCGTCTATATACACCTCGATCTCTCTGTGTATCATGTCATATAAAAATTATAGTCATGGCCCTCATGTGGGTGGCCCCAACATTCTTTAATCTAAATGAAATCATTTTGTAATAATATATCCCACATGGCAGAATAAAAGCTGTTTTCTCATCGTCTTCCTCATCCATCTATATCTCATGATACCCAGCAAAACAATCAACAAATGACTGCAGCTTGTGCCTGGCACAGTTGTCAATCATAATGTGCATGTTTGGTAGGGGGAAGTCGTCTTTCGGACTGGCCTGGTTGAGATCCCGGTAATCGACATAGACTCTAACCTTCACATCCTTCTTCGGCACTGGCATAATATTAGCTAACCATGTTGGATACTCTACCACTTTAAAAACCTTGGCTTTGACTTGCTTGGTGATTTATTCCTTGATTTTCAAACTCATGTCATGTTTGAACTTTTTAAGCTTCTATTTTACCGGCGGGCATGCAGGATCGGTTGACAGTTTGTGGGACACAATAGATGTACTGAGACCGGTCATATCATCATATGACCATGCGAATATTTCCACATATTCCTTTAGAAATGTCGTATATTCTTCCATTTCTGATGATGACAGGTGAACATTGATACACATTTCTTTGACGTTCTCTATATCTCCCAAATTGACAATCTCGGTGTCGTCCAAGTTAGACTTAGGTCTATTCTCAAAATCCTCAACCTCTTTAATGATCTCTTTTGGTAAATCATCCTCTTCTAAGTCTATGTTCGGGTATTGCGTCATCTCGTTGCATGTTACAATTGTCGGTTCGTCAAGATAAGTAATAGTAATACTGTGTAAATAAAGTAAATGATAGAAAAATAATATGAGCGATATTTGTAAGAAACCGAAATGATTTGATATATTTCATAATTGTTTTGAACATTGGATTTTTGGAATTACACCACACCTTGTCAAATATAAAATAAAAATTACAATAACAAAACTTGACATCACTGTACAAAACTTAGAAAGTAAAAGATGACATAAAAAATACTCAAAATTAACTAACAATAAAAATAAAATAAATCTCCTTTAGCAACTCCTGAATGCAGTGGTACTGGTGTATCTGTGTTGCTCAAACTTCGGTTAGTAAATTCACACCTATATGAGAAAACATAATCATCACTATGTGAGACAATAACATTCCTTATTAGACACATGCAAGATTGTTGCGATTATTTTGCAAAATAAATTATTTAGCCAAAAGGTAGCTAGAAGTGTAAAATTTGGCTAAGACCTTGCAAAGCCAAGAACCTAAGATTTACTGGGAAGACCGGACCATGTATGGGTTACCTATGTATCACGCTCCGAAAGACGAGAATCAGGTTTGCGTAGTTCGGGAAGATTGGTTACAGTTGGGAATGAAAAAACAACAAATTTAGAGAAAACATATTTTTTGTCTTTTCCTTGAAAATGATGAAACATGCAAAATCCTTTTGGATTTACTTTTTGATTTTTTTATTTTTCAAAAAGTTATTAAAAGTGCAAAATCTTTTGAGTTTTTCAAGCTCCTCTCATTTTTTTTCCTTGCCTTCCTCTTTTTTCCTTTTCTTTTTTTTTTGTTTCATTTTTCATTTGTCCTCAACTATCATTGGTCCAGCAAATGACCCTGTTACTTTTGAATAAATGCAACATGGAGCACATAGGATGCATCAAGATGGTCTATTATGTTGCGTACACCTGTCCTATATGGATCCAACCCCTATGTTGAGTCCCATAATTTAATTGCACATGATGCAAACAAACGTTCCTACTAGGGAGGGTGAGTTATTCTAGGTTAAAAACCTTGGTATATATTCTAGACTGTATACCCCGAGCGGACAACTCGAGTCGAGGAGGGGGCTACGTACCGGGAATCGAAAGGACATCCGACTTAGTAACTTGTCCAAACCTATTTATTATTTCAAGGTATGACACTAATAGAATAGGGAGTCTTGGTCAGCGAGCACATCCTCAGAGATGAGAAGAGAAAGGTTTCATAGCCGTTTTATATATACAATTCAACTAATATCAAAGCGACAAAAATCAATATTTTGCACAATAGTTCCAATCATGTAATAAAATCATATAACAGATAGAGCCAAATACAAATATATCTAAGCTCGAATTCTGAATCCTGTACCAAAGTTTTGGGTTCGTGTCCCCAGCCATAGTCGCTAGAGCTGTCACACCTCATTTTTTCTTCTACACCCCCTCCCCCTAGGAAAGGAGTATAATAGGGAGTTTTTTTCAACTTAAAATGACGATCGAAATGGGATTTATTTATTTAAGATTCAGAGTCACCACTTGGCATATTTATGGTGTCTCAAGTCATCGGTTTAAAATTTTGAATCGAGTAAAGATTGACTCTATATTATAGTTCACGAACCACAAATCCAACTAAGGAATTTTGTTAACCCGGGAGAAGGTGTTAGGCATTCCCGAGTTTCGTGGTTCTAGTACAATTGCTCAACTGTTATATTCAACTTAATTATCTGATTTTAAACAATTGTGAACCTATGTGCAAATTTTAACTTTTAGCCGCTTTATTATTACTTTTAAGGAGAATTGCAATGTCGTTAAAACACGTCTCGAACCACGTCACATAAATGCACCCGTTGTTTTTGACATATTTTAACATTGTTGAGTTTGGATTTGGGTTACATAAATTTGCACCAAATTTTGTAAAGTAGTATTATTAAACATGCCCCTAAAGCGACTACGGGTTTTCACTTTGCAAGGGCCATGGAATTTGCTAAATGGCATGCCTCAGAATCTAAGACATAGTGAACGTAACCACTCTCTTGGTTGGGGGCTGTGACTCCCCTATCCTTTCAATTTTTTGATTCCCATGTCTTTTTTATTATCACTTTTGGAAAGCGAGGGCCATGCAGTTGAGATTTTTGTTCGACACGACACACCTTGATTTTAAATAAGCAAACTACGGGTGAAACAAGCAAAAATCAAAAAGAAAAACTGGATAGGCAAATCACTAGAGCCCCTTATATTAATGGATAAATGTTGATCTAAGCCGGATTTAGCAGGCTTAATCGAGAATTCTATGTCTGGAGTGATGCTGTAAATTTTAGCAAAAGTCAAGGACATTAAGTAGAAGGATACCAACTTGAATTTAGCAGAATGAAGCACAATCAGGACCATAACAAATTCCCTAGAATTACACAAACACAATAAGAAAATTTTATAAACATTATATGCAGTCAAATACCTTATTGACAAAATTGAGAGACAATTCCCAAATACTCCACGTTAGTTCCAACGTAATCAGCAACAACTTCATCACTAAATGCATTTGATAGAGTTTTAGTTTGTCAACTGCTTTATAACCAGTGACAAGATGTCCGACTGTACAATTTGCAATCCACGAAATCTTCCCGAGAAAACAACAGCAAATCTGGACATGAATCACGAACTTAAACCTCGAGCGGCACCTAGCACTCGTTAGCTCCAAACGGATCTCACACACAAGCTCCAAAATGTACTTAAATAAACAAAAATCCAGCATCAAAATGAGGCTTAACAATGATGCTTTCCGGAATTGGCTAAATATTGATGCATAAGAACGATGCATAGGCTACGCAGCTTCGAACTCAATCTCAGAAATTGAAGTTTCCTTTGAATTTCTTCGAGCCTCAGCATCAGCAAATTGGATTATCGAACAAACTTTTTGATTAATGAAAAAAGTTAACGTATACAAAAAATAGAGCAAGACCAACAGACTGAAAAACTGAAGCTACGAGTTAGAACTTCAACATAGGAGCCTCGCTGGAAACTTTAAATAGATCTCACGTGAGTCAGCCTTAATCGAACTCTATTGAAATCCAAAGATCCTTATGTGTATGTGCATGTGTTTCATTGGCGAGGCATCAATGTTCTATGGAATTAGGGTGTCATTTGGGTTTGTCGTTTCTGGTTTACGTTGTTGAAGCTTAGGGGTGTTCATGGAGTTCTGTGGCGGAGATGGGGTGGGGATATGGAGGAGTCACATTGGTGGATCTGTTATTGGAGTGTATAGAAATGTTATGTAACGACCCGGCCCAACACTGTGTATATATTGTCCGCTTTGGGCCTAGCCCGTACGGTTTTGTTCCTCCCCAGGCCTGTTACAGGAACCACTGGGGAAAAGGTCTATACACATGTTGGTCCAGCATCTTTACTTAACTAGCCCAGGACTTCCTCTCAATTATGATGTGGGATATTTGGAGAACTACAGTGCCTGTTCCAGGAACCACTGTACTCCGCCCACCAACAAGGATTCAACGTCCTCGTTGAGGGTACCCAACGCATCGTACTTTGAGAGTCGGCTTTGATACCAATTGTAACGACCCGGCCCAACACTGTGTATATATTGTCCGCTTTGGGCCTAGCCCACACGGTTTTGTTCCTGGTCTCGTATTGAGACGAGGGTTCCGAATATGTAACTTTTATAATTTTTCGAGAAGCGCACCAAAAGTCGGGTTTTGACAACTTGCGGGTTTTGATATAATTTGGGTTATTTCGAATGAATTGCATGAAATTAGCATATATTGATGCATTCTCTATGATTTTGAGCAGATTTGGCATCCGAGGAGATTGATTTGCGAGGCAAGCGCAAGGCGGATTGAAGCTTCTACCGGTTCGAGGTGAGTGGTAGTAGTAAACAATGTACTGAGGGTTTGAAACCCCGTACTAGCACTTCACAGTGCTATGTTGAGATGAGACACACGTCTTGAGACGAGTGTGGTGACATTGTGGTTGGGGACTTGGACTTGGTCCTTCCCGGCTAATAGAATACTGTGTTGTATGACTGTTACTGAGATTATAACCGTACAATTGGGCTAATAGCCATGTTTGGGGCCTTGTGCCGATCAGTAGAGCATTAGGGAACCTATAAAGCTAGGTGACCCTTATATCATGTTGGAAACATACACTCAACCGTAGCTCGAGCTGTATAGCATAATATGAGCCAGTACTAGATAGGTACATTGAGAGAGATTATCTAGGGTAGAATTCCCTGTTCTAGCTGAGTGGGCCTGAAAGGCCAAGTCTATATTGACAAAGACAGGGTCTATGACCCACTGTGATATATTATATTGGGCCTGAGAGGCCAAACACATATTGACTGGGATAGGGTCGAGGACCCATTATGAGGTATTATATATATATACCTATATTGGATCGGGCCGCACGCCGCAACAGTATATATATTGGATCGGACCGCACGCCGCAAGTAATATACATGTAATATACATGTAATATACATGTGGGACGGACTGCACACTGCAGTATTATTGTGCTTGGGCTGTAGGAGCCCCTTTGGAGTCTGAGTCTGCACACATTCTCAGTGCGCACTGGTGTATATTATGGGATCGGGCTGCGCGCCGCAGCAGTATAAATATATATACATATAAATATTGGATCGGACTGCACGCCGCAGTAATACATGTGTGGATCGGGCTGTAATCCGCAGTATAATAGTGCTTGGGCCTAGAGAGCCCCTCCGAAGTCTGTATACACCCCCAGTGAGCGCTGTCGACGTTAAATGGAGCGGGCTGCACGCCGCAGCGGTATATGTATTGGAGCGGGCTGCACGCTGCAACATTATACTTAATCATATCCTACTATCTACTTAATTACATATACATTATAGACATAGGTATGTGTCTTTATATGTTGAGATGGCCATACACCGTAGGGGTACGAGTGAGGGTTGGATCAGCGTAAGAATCTTGTAGAGATAAACGTGGATTGGAGATTTGAGTATTACTATAGTGATGACGTACCTGTGAGGGTTGCCTTAGAACTGCTAAGTGATAGCACAAGAGTTCTTATTTTCAGTTATTGTTTATTATTGTTACTCACTGAGTTGAAATATACTCACCCCACTCCCTCGCACTTTTTGTGCAGATATACAGGTTCAGGAGGGCAGTTGAGCTATCGCAACTGCTTTATTATCCCAATTCTGTGGAGACTTCGAGGTAGCTGCCAACGTCCGCAGTACCTGACCTCTTTCTTTTTATCATTTTGTTGTCTCCATTTGCATAGACTTGGTTGTATTAGGATGCTATTCTGTAGAGGCTCAGTCTTGTGACACCACGATATGGTTGGGACCGTATTTTGTATGTTTTACATTACGTTTATCACCTGATATGATCATTTACTGTTTAAGTTTAATTTGATTAATAACTGGCTGTTTTAAGGGATAATATGGTTGGGCTTGCCTAGTATTGTGTTGGGCACCATCACGACCAGGGTTTGGGTCGTGACAAGTTGGTATCAGAGCCTAGGTTAACAGGTCTCGCAAGTCATGAGCCGGTTGGTAGAGTCTCGTGGATCGGTGCGGGGACGCCTGTACTTATCCTCGGGAGGCCGCAAACCTTTTTAGGAAAAGTTTCAATTCTTGGAATTCTTGTCGTGCGATTACTTTTGACTTGATCCGAACTTTGACATTCTATTCTCTCACAGATGGCGAGAACTCGATCATCCGGACGTGGAGGACGACCACCACTACCACCTGCTGTCACACCTCCTTTTTCCGCTGACCCGCGAGGGTGCGAGTGGAGTTTTTTCAATTAAAGGACAATCAAAACGGGATTTATTAAATTAATTCAGAGTCGCCACTTGGGAGATTTATGGTGTCCCAAGTCACCGGTTGAATCCCGAATCGAGGAAAAGAATGACTCTGTTTAACAGTCTACTACCGCAGCAGCTGCATCGTGGATCGGGGGTGGTCATCGGACCCCCGCAGACGCACTCGCCGAGCCGGCGAGTGCGGGCGTACGGACACCGCAGGCTCCTCCGGTCCGAGCCCGTGGTTCCGGTTCGGCCGAGCAGATCGGGTTCGGGGGAAAGGGTCACGGCTATGACGGACGATGAGCGACGTCGTCTCGAGAGGTTCACCGAGTTATCTCCTCCAGTGTTCACCGGTGCTCCGGCGAGGACGCCCAAGGTTTTCTGGATAAGTGTCGTCGGATGCTTCGTACGGCAGGGATCTTGGAGTCCGGTGGGGTATCATTCACTACCTTTCAGTTTCAGGGGCCAGCCTTCGCTTGGTGGGAGGCTTATGAGCGCCGCAGGCCAGCCGGAGCAGGCACCACTATCATGGCCGGAGTTCTCCACTATGTTCTTGGAGAAATGGATGCCTCGATCTCAGAGAGAGGAGATGCGTAGGCAGTTTGAGGGTCTCGGTCAGGGGGACATGTCAGTGTCAGAGTATGAGATCAGGTTTACAGAGTTGTCCGGATATGCACCGTGGTTGGTTCATTCCGACAGAGAGAGGATTGGGCGTTTCGTGGACGGCCTCATTTATCCCATTCGTATTCTGATGACTTGGGAGAGGGTTTTGAGTCGTACATTTGAGGATGCCGTGGATATTGCTCGCGACATAGAGACTGATCGTCGCAGAGCGGGATGAGAGGGAGGCCAAGAGGCCTCGAGGAGCGGCTAGTTCCAGTGGCACTCGGCACCAGAGGCCAGGGTTAGGAGAGCCGAGGTTGCTCTTTCGTGTCTTCGCAGTCGGGTCGCTCGGATCGTCGCGGATGGTCTCCTAGACAAGGTTATCGGGGTTCGCACCGCAGCCGACCATCCCTCGGTGCCATGCCGGCTCGTAGTTCTTCACGAGCCCCATCCGCTCGTGGTTCGTCTCGCCGTAGTTCATCGACCGGCCACTCCGGCGCGCAGAGGTCCTTATCGGTCTCGGTCCCCAGCACCGGGAGTTGCTACGAGTGCGGAGAGTTTGGGCACCACCGTAGGGAGTGTCCCCGTCTTGTTTCCGGATCTTATTAGCAGAGGGGGCAGCCCTCATCATCTGGTCCTTCTACTTCAGCACCCGCCCCGCCAGCTAGGGGTGAGGGTCAGACAGCTAGGGGTCGCTCTCGAGGAGGAGGCCGATCAGGCGGACAGTCTAGATGCTATGCTTTTCAGGGCCGATCTGAGGCCGTTGCTTCTGATGCTGTCATTACAGGTATTATCTCAGTCTGCCCCAGAGATGCCTCAGTATTGTTTGATCTCGGTTCTACTTATTCGTATGTGTCTACATATTTTGCTCCTCATTTGGGCACGACCCGAGGGAGTCTTGAGGCTGCCAGTGCATGTATCTACCCCGGTAGGGGATACTATTGTTGTGGACCACGTATACCGGTCCCGTTTGGTCACTATTGGAGGTCTGGAGACCCGAGTAGACCTGTTGCTTCTCAGCATGATTGATTTTGATGTTATATTGGGCATGGACTGGCTATCTCCATGTCATGCTATTCTGGATTGTCATGCTAAGACAGTCACCTTGGCTATGCCGGGCATTCAGAGGATCGAGTGGCGAGGCACGACTGAGTATGTACCTAGCGAGGTAATATCTTTCCTCAAGGCCCAACGAATGGTTGGGAAGGGATGTCTCTCTTATTTAGCATTTGTGCGGGAGGTCGAGGCCCGGACTCCCAGTATTGATTCTGTTCCCATTGTGCGAGACTTTCCTGATGTGTTTCCCTCAGACCTGCCGGGCATGCCGCCGGACAGGGATATTGATTTTGGTATCGATTTGGTGCCAGACACTCAACCTATTTCTATTCCTCCATATCGGATGGCACAAGCTGAGTTGAAGGAATTGAAGGAGCAGCTCCAAGAACTCCTAGATAAGGGGTTCATTCGGCCGAGTGTGTCGCCGTGGGGTGCACCGGTCCCGTTTGTTAAGAAGAAGGACGGATCCATGAGGATGTGTATTGACTACAGGCAGATAAACAAAGTAACAGTGAAGAATAAGTATCCTCTGCCTCGTATTGATGATTTATTTGATCAGCTCCAGGGAGCTAGGGTGTTCTCGAAGATTGATCTTCGTTCAGGCTACCATCAACTGAAGATTAGAGAGTCTGACATTATGAAGACTGCATTCCGGACCAGATATGGTCACTATGAGTTCCTTGTGATGTCTTTTGGGTTGACCAACGCCCCAGCAGCATTTATGCATCTGATGAACAGTGTATTCAGGCCGTATCTTGATTCATTTGTGATCGTATTCATTGATGACATACTAGTTTACTCTCGTAGCCAGGAGGAGCATGCTCGGCACTTGAGTATTGTGTTGCAGAGATTGAGAGAGGAGAAGCTGTATGCCAAGTTCTCCAAATGTGAGTTCTGGCTTGAGTCCGTGGCATTCTTAGGGCACGTGGTGTCTTGTGATTGTATTCAGGTAGATCCGAGGAAGGTCGAGGCAGTACAGAGTTGGCCCAAACCGACCTCAGTTACTGAGATCCGTAGCTTTCTGGGATTGTGGCAGGGTATTCGTTCAGGGATTCTCTTCTATTGCTTCACCCTTGACTAGATTAACTCAGAAGGGTGTTCCTTTCTTATGGTCCGAGGAGTGCGAGGAGAGCTTTCATAAGCTCAAGACATCACTGACCACAACACCAGTCTTGATTCTACCGACAGCTTTAGATTGTTATACTGTATATTGTGATGCCTCAGGAGTTGGCATTGGTTGTGTGTTGATGCAGGAGGGTAGGGTCATTGCTTATGCTTCTCGTCGGTTGAAGCCCCACGAGAAGAACTACCCTGTTCATGATTTGGAGCTAGCAGCCATAGTTCATGCTTTGAAGATTTGGAGGCATTACCTGTATGGTGTCTCCCGTGAGGTGTTCACGGATCATCGCAGCCTTCAGCACTTATTCAGACAGAAGGACCTTAATTTGAGACAGCGGAGGTGGTTGGAGTTGCTTAAGGATTATGACATCACTATTTTGTATCATCCGGGAAAGGCCAATGTGGTGGCCGATGCCTTGAGTCGGAAGGCGGTTAGCATGGGCAGCCTAGCTTTCATCCCAGTTGGGGAGAGGCCATTTGCTTATGATGTTCAGGCCCTAGCCAATCGGCTAGTGAGATCAGATATCTCGGAGCCGAGTCGGTTGTTGGCTTGTGTTGTTTCTCGATCTTCCTTATATGATCGCATCAGGGAGTGATAGTATGATGATCCACATTTGCTTTTCCTTAAGGACAGGGTGCAGCATAATGATGCTAGAGATGTGACTATCGACAATGATGGTGTTCTGAGGATGCATGGCCGTATATGCGTGCCCAATGTTGATGGTTTGCGGGAGTTGATACTTGAGGAGGCACACAGTTCGCGGTACTCTATTCACCCAGGTGCCGCAAAGATGTACCAAGACTTGAGACAGCACTACTGGTGGAGGAGAATGAAGATGGATATTGTTAGGCATGTAGCTAAGTGCCTCAATTGCCAGCGGGTCAAGTATGAGCATCAGAGACCAGGCGGTGTTCTTCAGCGTATGGTTATTCCTGAGTGGAAATGGGAGAGGATCACCATGGATTTTGTTACTGGACTCCCTCGGACAGCGAGGAAGTTTGATTCTGTATGGGTGATTGTCGATCGGCTAACCAAGTCCGCATATTTCATCCCAGTTAGTACTACTTACTCATCGGAGCGGTTGGCAGCGATCTTTATTCGGGAGATTGTCAGGTTGCATGGGGTCCTGGTGTCTATTATATCTGACAGAGGCACTCAATTCACTTCTCAGTTTTGGAGAGCATTTCCGCGGGAGATGGGTACGCGGGTTGAGTTGAGCCAGTCTGAGCGCACTATTCAGATCCTGGAGGATATGTTGCGGGCATGTGTGATTGACTTTGGTGGTTCATGGGATGCGTTTTTGCCACTTGCTGAGTTTGCCTACAACAACAGCTACCAGTCGAGTATTCGGATGGCCCCGTACGAGGCATTGTATGGCAGACGGTGTAGATCTCCCGTCGGATGGTTTGAGCCTGGTGAGGATAGATTGATAGGGACTGAGTTAGTTCAGGATGCTCCGGATAGAGCAAAGTTGATCCAGGAGAGGCTTCGCACAACACAGTCTCGCCAGAAGAGTTATGCAGACCGTAGGGTTCGAGAGTTGTCTTTCATGGTTGGTGATAGAGTATTGCTGAAGGTTTCACCCATGGAGGGTGTCATGAGGTTCGGGAGGAAAGGGAAGTTGAGTCCCAGGTACATTGGTCCTTTTGAGATACTCAGGAGAGTTGGAGAGGTGGCATATGAGTTGGCCTTGCCACCCAGCCTTTCCAGCGTTCATCCAGTATTCCACGTGTCTATAGTCCGGAAGTACATTGGGGATCCGTCTCATGTATTAGACTTCGGCACCATTCAGCTTGATGGTGATCTATCATATGATGTGGAGCCTATTGTTATTTTGGGTCGCCAGGTAAGAAAATTGAGGTCGAAGGAGATTGCAGTAGTTAAGTTGCAGTGGAGAGGTCGGCCCGTGGAGGAGGCTACTTGGGATGTCGAGCAGGAGATGCGGAGCAGATATCCTCAGCTATTCGAGACTTCAGGTATGTTTCTTGACCCGCTCGAGGACGAGCGTTTGCTTAAGAGGGGAGAATGTGACGACCCGGCCCGTCGTCACGGGAATTACCACCCCGTTATGTTGTAATTACATAATTCATGCTTTTATATCAGTGTTAGAGTCTATCGGGGGAGTTAGGGGTGAATTGGATTGAAAATGCGGCATATAGCCTTTTTGAAGGAAACTTGAATAAGGAAAGTCAACCTAGAATTGACTATTTGGTTAGAGGGCTCGGAATCGGATTCTGATGATTCGGTTAGTTCCGGGAGGTGATTTGTGACTTAGGGGAGCGATCGTAATTGAATTTGGAGGCCCGGTGTAGAAATAGGCTTGAATTGGCTAAGGTTGAATTTTGGCGAAATCCGATCGATATGTGAGATTTCGATCCGGGAGTCGGAATGGAATTCCGATAGTTGCAAAAGCTCCGTTAGGTGATTCTAGATGTGCCTGCAAAATTTCAGTTCATTCGGAGGTCGTTTGGTCGAGTTTTTGATCGAATGCTAGTTTCGGAGGTTTTGAAGAAAACTTAGGCTTGAATCCTTGTGTAATTGATGATTTTGATGTTTAAGAGGGTTTTATTATGCTTGGAGCAAGTTCGTATGGTGCTATGGAGTATGTTTGTGGCTTTCGTTGGGGTCCCGGGGGCCCGGGGGTTGTTTCGGGAAGTTGAACGGGAGGAAATTGGAGTTTGGGAGCTGCTGTCATGAATTGCAACAGCATTTTCGCTCCTGCGGATTGGGAACCGCAGGAGCGGGACCGCAGAAGCAGAGATTTCATCGCAAAAGCGAAAATGGGTTTGGCAAGGAGGTTCCGCAGGAGCGGATGTCAGTCGCAGAAGCGGACTCGCTTCTGCGAGTCATGGGTCGCAGAAGCGGAAGGCGGGCAACTGGGGGAGATCGCGGAAGCGGAGGAGTATCCGCAGAAGCGGTCGCGCAGGTGCGAGACCCAGCCGCAGAAGCGGAACTGGGTGATTTGGTGTGATCTCGCAGAAGCGACCATTTGGTCGCAGGGGCGGCCTCGCAGAGGCGGATTTTTGTCCGCAGAAGCGGAAATCGGGCCTGTGTTAAAAATAACAGAAGGGTTAAAATTTCATAAGTTGCAAAACATTTGGAGCTCGGTTCTAGGAGGCGAATTGGGCGATTTGGGCGAGTTATTGCTGGGAGATCATCGGGTTATCATCGGAGGTGAGTTTTATGGTTCCTTTACGCGTTTTATCATGAAATCCTCCTTTAATTCACGAAAATTGGATCAAATTGTGGGGAAATTTAGCCCAAGCCAGGGTTTTGGTAAATTGCCGATTTGAGTGGGCAAATGGAGTCCGAATTTGGTAAATTTTATATGCCTAGACTCGTATTGAGACGAGGGTTCCGAATATGTCAATTTTATAATTTTTCGAGAAGCGCACCAAAAGTCGGGTTTTGACAACTTGCGGGTTGACTTTCCTTATTCAAGTTTCCTTCAAAAAGGCTATATGCCTCATTTTCAATCCAATTCACCCCTAACTCCCCCGATAGACTCTAACACTGATATAAAAGCATGAATAATGTAATTACAACATAACGGGGTGGTAATTCCCGTGACGACGGGCTGGGTCGTCACATGTTATTTTTGGTTTTTCAGCTGAAGAAGATGAAGTCGTCAGGGGAGGTTCTGTCAATTGCGGCTGCGCTCTCATTTTTGTTTCCTATCCTTTCTGAAGCGTTAATCTAGGATATTAGAAGTGTAGGATGTTGGGTCGGGTAGGGTCAACCCGGTTTGGGATAGATTGGGGAAAAATTTGGGCCTTTAAAATGGTTTGGCCCAATTCAAATTAAAACCAGCTCTTTTTCCAATATTCTTTTTTTTTCTTTGATAATTAAATACTAAATTAAATTACTAAATCAATTCATATTGTAAAATTAATCTAATTATCTAACTATGTGAAAATGACCATTTTTTGTGACTTCTTGATTAATAACATAATTAACTCAATGTAATTAATTTTTAAATGCAAATTGAACCTAAGGTGGCATGAAATTAAAATGTGATACTTTTTATTGATTTTCTATGATTTTAATAATATAAAAATGCATGAAATGCAACTAAATAAAGAAAAACACCTCAAAATCAATTAAAATTATTCTGGTCTATTTTTAGGATTGTTTTTCATGTAGGGCAAAAATCACGTGCTCACATCTACCCGTCTTTGCTCGGAAGCACGAAATATTTTCATGCAAAGGCAAAGTGAGCTGATACGAGCGATTTTTGCCCGTTTGAACACTCCGTGGGAATTATTTTTTGAAAGATTTGACCGAACCTTACTTTCGAGGTTGCCTACATATCCTTGGCTATAAAGGAATCACGTCAGTGTAGTTCAGACGTGAATGAGGTGATGGAGTACCGAGGTGAAGAGCCAGTCGAGGTGCCTTTCCGTCGAGGTTCCGGTCCACGGTTCTATTATTACATCAAAAATCAAAACATGAAAAAGACTAACTAAGCCTGTCAACCATGAGTTACAAGATTCCTATGTATAAGTCTTTTGAAGCTTGATCTTGAGTCTTGTGTGGTTCTTCATGCAGACTTTAGATTTGAACGTTGATGCTTGCTTATTGCAGGTGTTAGTTCATCATTCTTCAGCTTTTCAGATCAATACCATGTATGTAGTTCTTGTGACCTCGGCCATGTCTTGAGTAGGCCACATCTTTCATCAAATTCTGCACTTGGATTAACTCATTGCCTTTCTCTTTTTCCCTTTTCTTTATTGTGACTAACTTCTATTGATCATTTCAAACTATTGACTTGCAATCTTGTCACAAGCTTCTTTTTTTGTTGACTTCCATTTCACTCTGAAGTGAATTCCCTTATCTATGGGTAGGCACCTAATTGCCAATATTCGAATTGTCTTTCTTTGGACCTTGCTGCTTTCCCTTGAAGTTTGTGCTATCTTCTTTTGAAACCTGAATTGCCTTCCCTTGAAACTTGAACTGTCTTCCCTCATTCTCCAAGTGGGCGCCTGATTCCCAAAACTTTTTGTGTTCCCTTGTTTCCATGTCGGTTCCTATAATCAAAACAACAAAACATACGAATTCTTCTGCCCCAATTTGCACTAGGAAAATTTGTGAGTTGCAGATGTACGTCTCTTAAAAGAGATTGAGCTTGCAGAAAACTATAAACTAAGCTTAACTAAAGTAAAGAGTAACCTTATTCTCTAGGTGGGGCCCCTGATTTCAAAAAAATTAAATGTTGATAACTTAAGAAAACTAAAAAAACTAATCCCTTTTTTTCAAATTTAGACGTCCCTTCTTTCCTTTTTATTAAAACAAAAATTATCCCAGGAGAAAACTCATGGGATGAGGTCTTTTTTTCCGCTATCTTAGGAGAAAGATTCATCATACTAAGATATTGATCCTAGGAGAAAGTTCATCAGGCTGGGTCGCTCTTTGTTTTTATCTTTGGAGAAAGATTCATCATACAAAGATTTTGATCCTAGGAGAAGATTCATCAGACTAGGTCTTTTATTTTAGGAGAAAAATTCATTAGAATAAGATTTTGATCCTAGGAGAAAATTCATCAGACTAGTTTTTTTTTTGTTATCTTTAGAGAAAGATTCATCAGACTAAGATTTTGATCCTAAGAGAAAATTCATCAGACTAGGTCTTCTATCTTAGGAGAAATACTCATCAGACTAAGATTTTGATTCTAGGAGAAAATTCATCAGACTAGGTCCCTCTATCTTAGGAGATGGATTCATCAGACTAAGATTTTGATCCTAGGAGAAAGTTCATCAGACTAGATAGCTCTTTGTTTTCATCTTAGGAGAAATATTCATCAAACTAAGATGTTGATCCTAGGAGAAGGTGCATCAGACTAGGTCTTCTATCTTAGGAGAAAAATTCGTCAGACTAAGATTTTGATCGTAGGAGAAAATTCATCAGAGTAGGTCTTTTATCTGTCACACCTCCTTTTTACGCAATCTCCATCATATATGCTTTCATAGAATGTCTTGTTTTGGTTTTACTACACCCCGAGAAAGGGATATAATAACCAAAGGGAATGAGTTTTTCCACATAAAAGGACAGTCAGAACGGGATTTATTTATTAAATTTCAGAGTCGCCACTTGGGAAAATAATGGTGTCCCAAGTCACCGGTTTAATCCCAAACCGAGGATTATGACTCTGTTACTGTCCGCGAATCAGAAATCCGGATAAGAAATTCTGTTAACCTGGGAGAAAGTTTTAGGCACTCCCGGATTCCGTGGTTCTAGCACGGTCTCTCAACTGTTGTCTTTGTTTTTATCTGATTTCTTCATATGTTTCGCTTTAATGCTTTGTTAATGTTCCCCTTTGTCATTTTTAGAAAAATTTCGATGTCGTGAAAATATACTTTGAACAACTTTTGGATTTGGGTCGCATAAATGTGCACCCGTATTAGGAATATATAATTATTACAAATCGTGCCTAGAGTATCTGTCACACCTCCCTTTTTACTACCTCTTTTTCACGAAAAGAAATAAGGTATGCCTCATTAATTACTAATACACCACGGGAAGGATAATAATAATAATCAACGCTGAAGGAGTTTTTCCACTTTAAGAACAATCAGAATGGGATTTTATTTAGAGTTTCAGAGTCGACACTTAGGAAGATAATGGTGTTCCATGTCACTGGTTAATCCCGAATCCGAGAAAATTGACTCTGTATAAACAGTCCACGAAACTAGAAATTTGGATAAGGAATTCTGTTAACCCGGGAGAAGGTGTTAGGCACTCCCGAGTTCTATGGTTTTAGCACGGTCGCTCAACTGTCATTTTTGACTTTATTTGATTTCGTTATATGCTTTCATAAAATGTGAATGTTTTGTTTTTGATATTTTAACGGCTTGCGATGTCGCGAAAACGCATTTTGAGTCACACCACAACCAGTACGCATGTGACTTTAATACGTTTCAGCTTCTTCGAGATTTAAGATTTGAGTCACATAAATGTGCACTCGTATTAAGGAATGTATATTTTAGATCGTGCCTATAAAGACTACGGCTTATTATATTTTAGGAAAGACCGTGAAATTCGCTAAGCGGTCTTCCCGAGTCTATCAATTATTAACGTTCATAAGGGGGCCCCGCGTAGTTTGTTCTTATACGAGGCTCATCCCGTTAATTTAGATGTCCAATCCTATTGAGTAATATATTGTCTATTTTTGGTTTCTCTCCTACTTATATCACTATTTTTGTATTTGTAGAATTATGTGCAGGCCTAATATTCCATTTCCAGTCTAATGGCATAAATCAACTAATGGCATTTTTATTTTATAAGGAACTGGAGTACGGGTGTATTAATATTAAGTTTGAATTCTAATTACCAATTACTGATAGAACTTAAATAGTAAACTACTATTTCAGCTACTTTAAACAGTGAACGATAATTAACAGTGCAAATTTAAATTATTATTAATTACTGATTCTAACTTACTCTATTCTAAATCGTTATTAAGCTAATTGAAGTGACGAAACAAGCTGTAACTAAGTTAATCATTTCTAATTATCACGCTCTAATTAATGTGATTAATATGATTACTATTCAGGTTACGAAGCTAGTATTAGCTAAATGAGTTAAAGTTACGAATTAACTAGTTTTTAACTAAGTTTAAGGATGTTTATATCTACGTGTGCTCTACTCTACTTTACCTAATACATTGTTTCAGTTTCGTACATATTTAGCTATTACAAATATTCCTATCAAATTACAGAAAGTCTAATATACGATAACTATAAATCTATAGAAAATACAGCAACATACTTCATTTGCAACTCATAAAGCTTTCATTTCCTTCAATTAACTGGCAATTACATTTCTGGATAGAAAAGTGTACCTGGTTCAGCAAAGGAAACTTATGAGTCTAGCCAATGAGATGAGGAATAGTCAGTGATTACAACAGCAGAACAGTAGGAGAACAATCACAACAAAGCAGCAATATAACAGCCAAGTATAATCTTCAAACCTAGAAATTAAGCAAGCTAGCAAATAGAATTGAAGAAATCCAATAGAATCCAATAGTATCGAACAACAGGAAACTCAAGCTAGAACTCCAGAATTTGAAACCCTCGACTCCTAGCTTTCAATTAAAATCAGTACTTTCTAATTTTAGAATTCTCCAACCCCAATATCTAATGTCTAACTTATTAATTTTGTAACCCCAGAATGTTCAACCTCTTATTCAGGCTTAAGTGAAGCCTATTTATAGGTGATTTGTGTGAAATTCTAAGGGGAAAATTCAAAATTCTTATTCTTAGTTCCCTCCCCTTAATTCTCTTATTAATTACAGTTCAGTAACTTCATTTTAGTTCAAAATGCCTTCCAGCCCTTGTTGGAAGGTTCTAGGGAATTATCTTTTATTCTATTAAGGGTATATTACTAGGCAGCCCTCACTTGCTAAGGATTATCTCAGTTATACCTTTTTACTAGGCCTATTTTACCTTTTATTTTATGTCTAATTACAGGAATACTAAGCATTAAAGTCTGTTTTGTCCCTATAGGCTCTATTAAATTCACAATTATACCATTTTGTATTCCCTTTGTACCCTTATTGTTATTTATTATTTACCCGACCTACTAAGGTCAGGGTATCTTAGGTTTTATACCTATTTAACTATTAGCCAATATCTCATAACCCATTTAAGATTCAGCCAGATTTTAACCCCAGTCCCTTTCAATTTTAGCATGTTTTTAATTGACTTTGACTAATTTAAAATGTAACCCCTTTTATTAACATTAACTAACTAGGATTAAATTGCAGAACTAACCATTCTAATGTTTCATAAATGGCCAAGCCAATTACACAGTCCAAGTTATTTCAATAGTAGCCAGACTCACTCATTTTTCAATAATAGCCAAATTACTAAACTAAAGAAACTATACTTATCTTTACAGTTATAACCAATACCAACAAAGCACAAGAGAATTCAGAATAGTCTAACATATGAATCAAATTACAAATATAGCCAATTCATGTCGTTTTGCACACATATCCCTAATCATAAATCATTATTCAATTAACCAGAACTCAGAGGGAAATTTGATAATGGTTGGATCCCAATCAATCAAATCGTAATTTCAAACTAGGCACAGTGAACAAATCACACATAAAGAAACATATTTGAACAAGATTCATCTGTTGAACTTATAAAAAATCCTAAAGAGCTAAAACAGATTAGTTAAGAATAAAGAACAATATAGATCTTAGGCATGAGATTACCATAGGCTAATAATAGAATATTCAGATGACTAACAGTCAAGAACATGCAAAAGATCATATACAGAAGATTTAAAAGACGAAATAAAAGCATGCACAGAATCATATAGAGAAAAATAAGAAAAAACATGCAAAGAATCATATACATGAGTTTTTAAAAGACAGAAAGCAAAGAATACAAAGAACACAAAAACATAGCTTGCAGGATTTGTCTCATGTTCTTTTATTTCTTCTTTATTTTCTTTCTTTATTTCTTTTCTTTTTCCAGGCTTCAAGATTTTCAAAGACTTGAAGTCTAATTTTCTAGATTTCCTCAAATGGGTTTATTTTTGGGGTTTTTTAGTGGTAGAGAGGTGTTCTGGGTGTTATTGGGATGTATTTGGGGGTGGGTTATATTTGGTTGTTCGCCGGAGATAGGGTTCCGGTGAACTTCATTGCAAGATTCGAACAATTCCAGGGTTATTCGAAGCAAACCAACTATATGGGGTGAAAGATCCCCTTATAGTGGTCATAGGGTGTAAATTTGGAAGGCTAAGTCATAGGTTGAAGGTCACCGGCAAAACGTTCCGGTGACCGGACTGTCAAGAACATGGGGTTTTTTATGGTTTTCTAGGATTTTCAGGGAGGTCTTGGTGTGTGAGATTGAAAGAAAGGATATTAAAGGTTGGTTTTGGCCGGAACAGGCCATGGATTCAGGCCAGTCTCCATAGGAGACGGTGGTTGAAGAAGAAGGAGAAGAAGAGATACGCGGCTAGGGTTTACAGGTTTTGTGTGTATAGGCTTGTGTGTGTGTTTAGTCTCTAATGAACGGAGAGACAGAGTTTTTATACTCCTTTAGGCACGAGTGATTCTGGCCATTGGATTAGTTATGATCAATGGCCAGGATTAATTCCCATTGAACGCCGTCGTTTCATTTAGTGAGAGATGTCCGGGCCTCCGTTAGATCTCCAAACATGGACGGCCGGGATTTGTTCCCTATACTACGTCATTTGATTTTCTTAAGTGACTTATCGACGTCCGTTTGATCAACTTCTTTCGACGGCCAAGATTAAAGCCTTTAACGACGCCGTTTCTTTTTTATTCAAACCGCATCATGAGATCCGTTGGATTGATATATCAACGGTTGAGATTTGATCACCCGTTACGCCTTCGTTTTGATTGAGCGTTTGGGCTGGAAGACTATTTCCTTTGGGTTGTGACATTTTGGGCATGTATTTTGAATTTTGGCCCAATTTTATTATTTTTGTGTATTTTCTTGTATTTTAATTACTTTCTCTGATTTTTCCTTATTTTTGGGAACATTTTCTAATTAAATCTTTTTGTAGTTTTTTTAATTCCAAATTATTTCAATCACAATCACACAATTATTTCATTTAAACACACAATTGCACATCAAAAATCTTATTTTATTTTTATATTGGAATTTGTTTGCTTAGGGCAAAAAGAACGTGCTCAAAGCTACCCCTCTTTGCTCGGGAACACGAAGCGTTTCAGTGCAAATATAAGTGAGCAGAAATAAGAATTTTTGCCCACTAGCATATTCCGTAAGAAGCATTTTGAAAACCTTTTGACCGCACCCTGACTCAGAGGTTGCCTACATATCCTGGGCTAAACAGGAATTAAGTTAGTGTAGTTCGGGAAGGTCTGGTAGTTTGAAACTACCAAGACTTTGCTACTGCTGTTATTGTTTCTATAATCACTGACTAACTCCTTATCACACCTGGATAAAATAAAAAATAAAGAAGCTATTCTAAGCTATGATCTTATGAATTACAATAATTCCTATATATTTCTTGTCTTCTTGTACTTCCTTACTTTTCCAGATCTTATGCTGCTCTTTTATTTGCATCCTTTTTTTTTTTGTTATCTTCTTGTTTCTGACATACTGCTTCCTTCCCTTCATATGACTTCCACATGTGTTTTTCATTACCTCCAGGTTAATACTTGATAAAAAAAACAAACCAAAAACAAAGAATACTTTTTCCTCTGCCCCAGTGTGGGCTTTCCACGTGTCATGGTGTTACTCATGTTAGATAAAACAATTAAAAATGCTGAAATGTATTCCCTTGCTATACAGGTGGGCACCTGAACAGAAATTAAAAATACAGAAATGTATTCCCTTGTTATACAGGTGGGCGCCTGAACAGAAATTAAAAATGCAGAAATGTATTCCCTTGTTATACAGGTAGGCGCCTGATGCATGAAATGAAAAAGCAAAAAAATATTCCCTTGTTATCCAGGTGGGCGCCTGATACATAAAAATAAAAATGCAGAAAAATATTCCCTTGTTATCCAGGTGAGCGCCTGATGCATGAAAATGAAAATGCAGAAAAATATTCCCTTATTATCCAGGTGGGCACCTGATGCATGAAAATGAAAATGCAGAAAAATATTCCCATGTTATCCAGGTGGGCGCCTGATGCATGAAAATAAAAATGCAGAAAAATATTCCCTTGTTATCCAGGTGGACGCCTGATGCATGAAAAATAAAATGCAGAAAAATATTCCCTTGTTATCCAGGTGGGAACCTTATGCATGAAAATAAAAATGCAGAAAAATATTTCCTTGTTATTCAGGTGGGCGCCTGATGCATGAAAATGAAAATGCAGAAAAATATTCCCTTGTTATCCAGGTGGGCGCCTGATACATGAAAATGAAAATGCAGAAAAATATTCCCTTTTTATCCAGATGGGCGCCTGATACATGAAAATGAAAATGCAGAAAAATATTCCCTCAGTTTGATAACTGGGGTGTGAGTTTTGAAAAGATAATACCTCCCTTGCGGTTTGGGTAGGTTTCTTGTTGATTGAATAAGTCCTCCTCTGCGGATTCCTCCTTTTATTGCGGTATTTCTTTTAGTGTTTTTCTTCTTCCACATTGGTGACATTCACTTTAAAGTGATTAGTGAGAATTTGAATCTTTTGTTCCTGTCTAAATCAGTGAACAATCTTATTAGTTATAAAATGTTGGCAACTGGTATTTTTGTTGACTTTGCTTCCATTGCTTGCCTCTTCTTGTTTTATTCTTGCTTTGTAGCTCATTGTCAGATTTTCTCAACTTTTCCTTTGTAATCCTTTTTCTGTTTTCCCTTTTTGTCTCTTTTCTTTTCATTTTCTTTGGCTTTGATTGCCATCTTTTCCTTTGTTTTTCTTTTATTTTCTCTTCGACCCAGTGTTATTACGCCTCTTAACATGAGAAGCTGGTACTTATCTTTCAATGGGCAACTGGTTTTTGATCAATGAAATGCAGAAAAATATGAATTTAAAAAAGGTAAGGGTATTTTGGAGTAAGGACAGAACTTATCTGGGTATGACGGCTTATTCCTCTGACCATGCCATGTATTTAAATTCCGAACTAGTCTGTCCAATCAAACTTGTTATCCAAACTCCATCTTTTCCTTCAACCCAAACCAATCTTATTTTGCTGTTTTTCTTCTTTCAACAGAATATTCCTCACTTTCGCCTTATGGTGCCGGTTAAGGTTTTCACTAATAAGACTCTCTCATTTTATTCTTTCATCTCACAATCGCCTTACGGTGCCGGTTAAGATTTTCACCTATAAGACTCTCTCATTTTTATTTCTCTTATCTCACAAATGCCTTATGGTGCCGGTTAATGTTTTCACCACAAAGACTCTCTCATTTTTAATTTTCTTTTTGTTTATTATTCAAACCACCGGGTACTGTCCATGCCATGTTTCTCCTTATTCTCATTGTACCATCATTTTTGTAATGACCCGGCCCGTCGTCATGGGAATTACCACCCCGTTATGTTGAAATTGTATGTTTTATGCTTTTATATCAGTGTTAAAGTCTATCGGGTGAGTTAGGAGTGATTTGGATTGAAAATGAGGCATATAGCCTTTTTGAAGGAAACTTGAATAAGGAAAGTCAACCCGGAGTTGACTATTTAGCTAGAGGGCTCGGAATCGGATTCTGATGATTCGGTTAGTTTCGGGAGGTGATTTGTGACTTAGGGAAGTGATCGGAATTTAATTTGGAGGTCCGGTGTAGAAATAGGCTTGAATTGGCTAAGGTTGAATTTTGGCGAAATCCGAACGATAGGTGAGATTTTGATCCGGGAGTCGGAATGGAATTCCGACAGTTGCAGTAGCTCCATTAGGGGATTTTGGATGTGCCTGCAAAACTTTCAGGTCATTTAGACGTTGTTTAGTCGGGTTTTTGATTGATTTTGCAATTCGGAAGTTTTGAAGGAATTTAGGCTTGAATCCGTGTGTAATTGGTGATTTTAATGTTTAGGATGGAGTTTTTATGATTGGAACAAGTTCGTATCGTGTTTTGGAGTATGTTGGTGGTTTTCGTTGGGGTCCCGGGGGCCTCGGGGTGTTTTCGGATGGCTAAACGAGAGAAAATGTGGAAAATTGCAGGTTTTGACTCTGGTTCTGTTGTTTTCGCTCCTGCGGAAATGGGGGCGCAGGAGCGCTTGGCATCGCAGAAGCGGAATCTTTTCCGCTGAAGCGGCGTCGCTGGTGCGAGTAGGTGACCGCAGAAGTGGACTTGATGAGTAAGGGGAAAGTCCGCAGAAGCGGATTCTTGATCGCATAGGCGAGTCCGCAGGAGCGGACTCTTGATCATAGAGGCGGAAAGGACCGCAGGGGCGGAAGTATTTCTGCAGAAGCGGACCCGCAGGAGAGGTCCGTGTATCACAGGAGCGGAAATGGCCAAATAGGCCTGGGTTCGCAGAAGCGACCAATTGGTCGTAGAGGCGGTTCCACAGAAGCGACCAATTGGTCGCAGAAGCGAAAATCGCAGTGAGTTAAGTGTATCAGAAGTTAGAAAATTTCAGAAAACATTTCACACATTTGGGTCTCGGCTTTAGAGGCGATTTGGGCGATTTTGAAGAGAAACTCAAGGGAAATCATCAGGTAATCAACTATGGACTTAAACTATGATTAGTATTGATAATATTATGCAATTATATCATGAAAATGGAGGAATTTGGGGTGATTTATGGGGGATTTAGCCCTAGGCTTGAACTTTAGAAAATCAAGGTTTTGAATGGGCAAATGGAGTCCGAATTTGGTAAAATTGATATGCTTAGACTCGTATTGAGATGAGGGTTCCGAATATGTGACTTTTGTAATTTTTCGAGAAGCGTACCGAAAGCCGGGTTTTGACAACTTTGGGAATTTTGATGTAAATTGAGTTGTATTAATTGGGTGTCATCCCATTGGCCTAATTTGTTGTATTTCTACTGTATTTGATCAGATTCTACGCGTGCGGAGCTTGATTCTCGTGGCAAGGGCATTGCGGAGTAGTCGTCGCGCCGTATTGAGGTGAGTAATTGATGTGGGTGATGACCAGCGGGTTCGAAACCCCGGTATACCACTTTGTGACGCTGTATAGCGGCGAGACACGTACTCTCTTGTGAGTGCGGGGTCGATTGTGATTGGGGACTATGACTTAGTCCGACTTGTTGATACTGTATTATGATATTAGGCTATTCTTGAGCCGTCGAACCTCCTTCTCGGATGGTTGCATACTATATATTGAGATATTGGCCACTCTTGAGCCGAGGAACCCCCTTCTTGGGCGGTTGAGTATACTTGTGGGCCGTGAGCCAGTTATTGGATCCCACGAGGATCGTTATCATTGTCTTATCATATTAACATGTTAGTTACTACCGGTCCGTAGCTATTTCTGTTATCATGCTATTTCCAATCTCTGGAACTTGGTATTACTGTTTAACAACTGAAAAATGATAAAAAGGTTTTCAAAACTACTTTTGAGCCTGCGAGGCTGTATTTGCATATTAGCTGACTGGTAGTGGATCGGGCTGCGCGCCGCAGCAGTATATATGTTGGATCGGACTGCACGCCGCAATGATATTGTGCTTGGGCTGTAGGAGCCCCTCCGGAGTCTGAACCCCCACAGTGAGCACGGGTACCCAAATTGGATCGGGCTACGCGCCGTAGCGGTCATATCATGCATTGCATTGCATTTAGCTACATCTGCTAGTTGTTATACTGTTTTGCTGGTACTTATTGGTACATGGACAGTTGATATCGATTCTGTGACAGGGTATTTGATTACAGCTTTACATAGTGCTCTATTGCGGATTTCTTATCTGCGCTGTCTTACCCTTGTTTATTAACACTAAGTCTGGCAGTACTCATTTTACTCCCTGCACCTTGTGTGCAGATCCAGGTACCTCTCAGTAGTGATCCAGTAGCTGTGCGAGGCGACATTTGTGGATATTCGAGGTAGCTGCAGAGTCCGCAGGACCCGATATTCCTTCTTACTGTCTCTTGATTTTGTATTGACTTTTCTTTCCGCACTTGGTATCTTGTAGACCTTTATACGCTCATGTTCAATAGAGGCTCATGACTCTTGACCCTTGGTCTATGGGAGTTGATGTATTATGGGACTTGGTTCCCCGTTTTCGTTATATGTATCGCTGTTATTTCGTGAACTAATATGCTTAAATGGGCTAAAGAGAGCTTCTAGCTCCGTGGTTGATATTGATTGGTCAGGCTGGCTTAGCAATGTGCTGGGCGCCATCACGACCGGATTTGGGGTCGTGACAAGTTGGTATCAGAGCCTAGGTTTACTAGGCCTCATGAGTCTTGAGCCGGTTAGTAGAGTCTTGTGGATCGGTACGGGGACGCCTGTACTTATCCTCGGGAGGCCTGCGAACCTTTAGGAAACACTTCACATTTCTTGGAATTCTTATCGTGCGCACTTGATTCAGCTTGAGATATAATTTTTGAAATTCCTTCCACACGTCCGTGTACGCATCGAGCGCTCAGTAATGTAATTGCCTTATGGCTTGTGATTTCCTCGAACGAGGGGCGAGATATAATCTCTGTGAGTTCATGTTGGGCCAGTCAGGATGACTTGAGGCTGGACCTTGTTTATGACTTGAGCATCGAGGTGCCGATTTTGTGAGTGGTGGCAATAGATAATGTATTGAGGGTTTGAAACCCCGTATTTGCACTATACAATGTTGTGCTGAGATGGAACACGCGTCATGTGACGAGTGTGGTGGTATTGTGACTGGGGAATTGGACTTGATCCTTCTCGATTGATAGATTACTGTGTATAATGACTGAGACTGGCTTATATCTATGTATTTGGGCTAGTAGCCATGTTTGGGGCCTTGTACCGATCTATAGAGTGTTAGGGAGGCTTACTAATGTATGAGCTGTTAAATTGTTCGACTCGTGTCTAATCTGTTGTGTAGCTCTGAGCTATGGGCGTGGTGAATAATTATCATATCTCGTAATTGGAAGGTAAAGTGCCTTATATGTAGTGGAACGAGTTTAAACTCAGGAAGACTAAAGTGATTTTGCTATGAGTATCCTGGTGGAAGGTATTGTGCTGAAATGCTAAATTGAGGCGAGGTAGGTGGAATGATTCTCATGTGTAATTGAAAGGTAGTTGATGTGTTATGATTCGAGCAGGTACAACGCATGTTCATGTACCAATTATGATAATATGAATTATGTAGTATTGAGATTTAATGTTGTTGAAATACATTGTGATGTCTTGTTAAGCTAGGATGGTTTTGGTGATTCTCTGGCAGGTGGATATGCCAAATTACAAAGGAAATTCTGGCGAAATTTTTGGAAAATTTGGGACTTAGAAAGATTTATGTCACCTTAAGAGAGTGGGCTTATTGGTGGTGTGTGTATAAATGCAAGAATTGCAGAAGGGTTAAGGTCTCTGATGATTCGAGTCTCTGTTAAGGCTTGTAAATGACTTGAGTTTAATCTCATTGTAACATTTCGACATCACTTGAGTAATAATGACATGAGTGGTTAAAAGTGCTTTGATGAATGACTTCGAGCTAAGTTGGGGAGGTTGCTATTGATTAACTGATTGCACTATTGTGTGCTATGTTGATTCTGTCTTTAAGTATGTTGGGAAGATTCCGACAAGGTTATGGCGCTTCGTAGATGTGAAGAAATACTAAGATGTTTTGAACTACTGTTGGTAGAGAATGTTCGGTGTATAGAAAGGAAAGATGGCTCATCGTATATGTAAGTAATCATGTTCTGTGATGTCAGAGTTCTAACAAAACACGAGTGGTTCTACTCAATGGGACAGTTGAATTACAGCTGAATAAGGGTGAATGATGCCCGAGAATGGTTTTGCAGTGTTCAAGATTTTGCTTGTAACAGTTAGGTGCCTTAAGATTTGTGTATGTGGCTAAAGATGGCGGTTTCTTTAGAGAAGATCAAGGCTTGTGTTATATCATGTGAAGGACGGGATTCTACGTATCCGTATTGGGAAGTAATGATAACAATTTAAAAATCGCGGGAAGTTCATCAAAATAAAGTGATCAAAATAAAGTGATCAAAATAAAGTGTGGTAGAACGTGGTACTTCTGGGAACACTGAGAGAGTATTCAGTGGCCTATGGGTCTTAGACAGTATGGTCTTGTGTACGAGTCTTGTGTGGTAAAAAGGGTTGAGGCATTGTCGTGCTAGAGTAAAGACTAATATGAAATTAGAGATGAATCAGAAAGGAAACTGGGTAAATGGAACAACTTGTTAATAAACCGAAGCGGTATGATAAGGAATACGATTAATTCATGGTATGTGTTTGAAGTGATGAGTCTTGCAGATATTGTGCAGCAAAGCTCTTTGAGTGCTCGCAGTTGTGTAACTTTATATGGGTATAAGGACTCAGTCCTGGCGGTTTAATTTATGCAATGTAATTGGGAGAAAGAGTTTGCGATGTGTTATACCGTGGTTTGGAAATGAGTGTATTTTTCCTGTTGGTATGCAAGGCTGGGAATGTGTAATGAGTTTTCTCTATATGGGATCATAAAAGCCCTTGACGAGTTGAGTGCGCCGATGTTTGCGGCGTAGGAAAGGAATATGAATTTCCATGTTATCTTAGGGTGGTGTGGCATATGCGATGTGTGATGGAAAGTTGATAATGGTATATTCTAGGTTTTAAGATCATTTCATAATATATGGGAAGTCAATAAAATTATTGAGCAGCGCGGAGAGCTGCAGGTGAATTAAGAATCGATATTTCTGATGATTTAAGAAAATGGTATTGCTATTCTAGTAATTTGGCAGGGAATATGGTCCAAAAGGGACAAGGTAATGTAAACCGATAATATCTAATGGCATGGTGGTATTCTCTTGTGGGATCGACCTGTAATAATTGAGTCGTTGATGGCATAGTGAAATTTTTGAATGGCTTTCGTGGAACGAATGGGCGCTTGATATGCGTTATGTATTCGTACGGTGGAGTGTGGAACCAGATATAGCGATTCATGTGTTATATATGTGTTGGAGACTAGAAGTTCTCGTAATCCGCCTATGCAGTGGTTGTATATCGTGTGTATCAGCACCGTTTAGGTCTTAGCTTGATATGATGAATTTGGGTTATGATACATTATTTCAGACTGGTTGACATAAGCCAGGTTGTCTAGACTAATGTGATATGGGCTATGTCGGAAAATGGCACAAATTACGTAGCAGAGAGCATCAGAGTATGCTCCAACAGAGTAGTTGTACCCAGGACCAGCGGACGGCTGGTAGGCATTGCTTTGTCAGTTGGACCTTAGTGGCGGATGTCAGTGTAGAGGTATCTACCATTGATTCAGTTCCCGTATTGAGAAACGTTGTCGGATGCGTTTCATGTGGCCGAGCTTGAGGCTATATATATATATATATATTGCTGTAATGAGAAAAAATTCGACTCGATATGCATTTCCTTTTGCGAGATTTATGCGTGGATCGGGTGGCACGCCGCCACGGGTTATTTGGATCGGGTGGCACGCCGCCACATGTATGGTATCCGGATCGGGTGGCACGCCGCCACGGGTATGTCATTGGAGCGGGTTGCACGCCACAACAGAATATTGTGAAAATATAGTTAGTTATATGCTACCTGGTATACAATACTTTCTCGCTTATGAGGAAAAGTCCGATTTGAGTATCGCTTGGCGAATGGCACATCGGTTGTGTCCTTTCAGGATTTAATAGCATACGTTAATTATTTCACCATGGATGAGGTTGATTGTTTGGGTTCAAGACCTAGATCTGTGCGTGGCTAACCGTTTGAGCTTAGTGGCTTGAGGTGCTTCATGAGTAATAATGTTGGGATAGAATCACGAGTCTTGGCAAGGCCACGTAATGTTATGACCTCTCGAGAAGGATTCAGGTACTCTATTTCTATAATGCGAGACGCGATCTCAGTTCTATGTTATGATGGCACAGAGGAATTGAATTGCAGCTCTTTTGCTGGAGACAGTTATCATGATTTGAGCTGTCATGATTCGAGTGTGTGCAGACGTTTCTATTGGAGCCTATGTTGTGCTCGTCACGGCTTAGGCCGGTGGTTGAGATGTCATGTCACCAGTGTGGTGTGTTATGATCGAAATGACCGTTGGAGTCATTAATGAATATGAGCATATTGGATCTTAGCTTGTTAGAAAGGTAAAAATCGAGGTTTGGCTCCGAAACATTTTGTGGTACCAGTTTTAAAAGGGAAATAGATTCACGAATGGTTAACCTGAGAGATGGGTTCGGTATATCGCGTGCTTCAGCTGCCGTAGGAAGGATATGGAGGTGTTGGAATAAGACTCTATCTAATGAAAGAGGTTTTCAGCTAGTATTTGGTTATTGTGGCCTGTTGTTGTGATTAGAGACTATCGTCTTGAGTGATGGGGTTGTCGATACATCATATGATCTCACCCGGAGTAGTGAATGTGGGTTATTGCAGTGGATTCGAGTGTATCCTGAGTATAGGCATGGGATTTGCATTTGGCATATGATTTCAGAAAGTGCAATGTGATTTATGGTCCAGATGGTCTGTGAAATTTTGACTACATGGTGTTTTCGGACTTATGTGAGATAGGGTGACGTATAATCGGCCGAATATATGCTTGGTAAGGTCATTCAGCTATTGGGTTGCTTCTAGTACAACTCTGAGTACGCTCGAGGACGAGCGATTGTTTAAGTTGGGGAGAATGTAATGACCCGGCCCGTCGTCACGGGAATTACCACCCCGTTATGTTGAAATTGTATGTTTTATGCTTTTATATCAGTGTTAATGTCTATCGGGTGAGTTAGGAGTGATTTGGATTGAAAATGAGGCATATAGCCTTTTTGAAGGAAACTTGAATAAGGAAAGTCAACCCGGAGTTGACTATTTAGCTAGAGGGCTCGGAATCAGATTCTGATGATTCGGTTAGTTCTGGGAGGTGATTTGTGACTTAGGGGAGCGATCGAAATTTAATTTGGAGGTCCGGTGTAGAAATAGGCTTGAATTGGCTAAGGTTGAATTTTGGCGATATCCGAACGATAGGTGAGATTTTGATCCGGGAGTCGGAATGGAATTCCGACAGTTGCAGTAGCTCCATTAGGTGATTTTGGATGTGCCTGCAAAATTTTAGGTCATTCGGACGTTGTTTAGTCGGGTTGTTGATTGATTTTGCAATTCGGAAGTTTTGAAGGAATTTAGGCTTGAATCCGTGTGTAATTGGTGATTTTAATGTTTAGGATGGAGTTTTTATGATTGGAACAAGTTCGTATCGTGTTTTGGGGTATGTTGGTGGTTTTCGTAGGGGTCCCGGGGGCCTCGGGGTGTTTTCGGATGGCTAAACGAGAGAAAATGTGGAAAATAGCAGGTTTTGACTCTGGTTCTGTTGTTTTCGCTCCTGCGGAAATGGGGGCGCAGGAGCGAGTCCGCAGGAGCGGACGAGGGGCGCAGGAGCGCTTGGCATCGCAGAAGCGGAATCTTTTCCGCTGAAGCGGCGTCGCTGGTGCGAGTGGGTGACCGCAGAAGCGGACTTGATGAGTAAGGGGAAAGTCCGTAGAAGCGGATTCTTGATCGCATAGGCGAGTCCGCAGGAGCGGACTCTTGATCGCATAGGCGGAAAGGACCGCAGGGGCGGAAGTATTTCTGCAGAAGCGGACCCGCAGGAGCGGTCCGTGTATCGCAGGAGCGGAAATGGCCAAATAGGCCTGGGTTCGCAGAAGCGACCAATTGGTCGCAGAAGCGGTTCCGCAGGGGCGGAAAAAGGTCCGCAGAAGCAAAAATCGCTGTGAGTTAAGTGTATCAGAAGTTAAAAAATTTCAGAAACATTTCACATATTTGGGTCTCGGCTTTAGAGGCGATTTGGGCGATTTTGAAGAGAAACTCAATGGAAATCATCAGGTAATCAACTATGGACTTAAACTATGATTAGTATTGATAATATTATGCAATTATATCATGAAAATGGAGGAATTTGGGGTGAATTATGGGGGATTTAGCCCTAGGCTTGAACTTTAGAAAATCAAGGTTTTAAATGGGCAAATGGAGTCCGAATTTGGTAAAATTGATATGCTTAGACTCGTATTGAGATGTGGGTTCCGAATATGTGACTTTTGTAATTTTTCGAGAAGCGTACCAAAAGTCGGGTTTTGACAACTTTGGGAATTTTGATGTAAATTGAGTTGTATTGATTGGGTGTCGTCCCATTGGCCTAATTTGTTGTATTTCTACTGTATTTGATCAGATTCTATGCGTGCGGAGCTTGATTCTCGTGGCAAGGGCATTGCGAAGTAGTCGTCGCGCCGTATTGAGGTGAGTAATAGATGTGGGTGATGACCAGCGGGTTCGAAACCCCGGTATACCACTTTGTGACGCTGTATAGCGGCGAGACACGTACTCTCTTGTGAGTGCGGGGTCGATTGTGATTGGGGACTATGGCTTAGTCCGACTTGTTGATACTGTGTTATGACATTGGCTAATCTTGAGCCGTCGAACCTCCTTCTCGGATGGTTGCATACTATATATTGAAATATTGGCCACTCTTGAGCCGAGAAACCCCCTTCTTGGGCGGTTGAGTATACTTGTGGGCCGTGAGCCAGTTATTGGATCCCGCGAGCATCGTTATCATTGTCTTATCATATTGACATGTTAGTTACTACCGGTCCGTAGCTATTTCTGTTATCATGCTATTTCCAATCTCTGGAACTTGGTATTACTGTTTATTAACTGAAAAATGATAAAAGAGTTTTCAAAACTACTTTTGAGCCTGCGAGGCTGCATTTGCATATTAGCTGACTGGTAGTGGATCGGGCTGCGCCGCAACGTATATTCATGATATTGTGCTTGGGCTATAGGAGCCCCTCCGGAGTCTGAAACCCCACAATGAGCACGGGTACCCAAATTGGATCGGGCTACGCGCCGTAGCGGTCATATCATGCATTGCATTGCATTTAGCTACATCTGATAGCTGTTATATTGTTTTGCTGGTACTTGTTGGTATAGGTACAGTTGATATTGATTCTGTGATAGGGTATTTGATTACAGCTTTACATAGTGCTTTATTGCGGATTTCTTATCTGCGCTGTCTTACCCTTGTTTATTACCACTGAGTCTGGCAGTACTCATTTTACTCCCTGCAGCTTGTGTGCAGATCCAGGTACCTCTCAGCAGTGATCCAGTAGCTGTGCGAGGCGAGATTTGTGGATATTCGAGGTAGATGCAGAGTCCGCAGGACCCGATATTCCTTCTTACTGTCTCTTGATTTTGTATTGACTTTTCTTTCCGCACTTGGTATCTTGTAGACCTTTATACGCTCATGTTCAATAGAGGCTCATGACTCTTGACCCTTGGTCTATGGGAGTTGATGTATTATGGGACTTGGTTCCCCGTTTTTGTAATATGTATCGCTGTTATTTCGTGAACTAATATGCTTAAATGGGCTACAGAGAGCTTCTAGCTCCGTGGTTGATATTGATTGGTCAGGCTGGCTTAGCAATGTGCTGGGCGCCATCACGACCGAATTTGGGGTCGTGACAATTTTCTTGAAATTGATTAGAAGGTCTTTCTTTGGATTGTAATGTGGCTTTTGGATGGGTTCAAAAAGAAGGGTATAAAGGCTCAAAATTTAACGAGGGTTCAAAAATATTTACAACTCCCGGAATCATAAACATAACTTCTGCCCCAGTTTCAATATTTGGGGAATCTTGGATTTTATTTCTATCATGACTGAACCTCATTGAGGCTGCCTACATACCCTTTTGGGACAAGTCAGACGTAGTTCAGACTACGTTCATATTCATTGTTGCGTCTTGACTTTTTCCCGATCTTCTTTTTGTCTTTTGTATGCATTTTTTTTCTTTTCTTTTGTCTTTTCCTTTTTTTTCATCATTTTTCTTTCATCATCATTTTTTCATTTTTCTCTTTTGTTTCTTGTACCATTTTTTTTTTCTTTTTGTTTATGATCGACTCTGAGAGAGGGATATGAAAGAATAAAACAAATAAGGCTCAATAGGGATATCAATGGATAAAGTTTTTGGATAGAGAATAGAATTCCTTCATCATTTCAATTCCAAAATTATGACAAATACAATTGAACAAATGAAAAAGGAATCGTACATAATATTTCTTGACTGCATCTGAGTTGATAGCAGTCTCTACACATTTTCCTTCAACATCTGTCAGATATAGAGCTCCGTTGGACAATACCCGTGACAACATGAATGGTCATTGCCAATTCGGTGCAAATTTTCGTTTTGCTTCAGCCCAATGAGGAAAAATACGTCTCAGCACCAACTGTCCCACTTCAAATTTTCGCGGACGTACTTTCTTATTGTATGCTCTGGCCATTCTCCGCTGATATAATTGTCCATGACAAACTGCCGCTAACCTCTTCTCGTCAATCAAATTCAATTGTTCTAGCCGTGCTTTTACCCATTCATCATCATCAATTTCAGCCTCAGCTAAGATCCGAAGAGAAGGTATCAACATTTCTGCGGGTAAAACTGCCTCTGTTCCGTACACCAATAGGTAAGGTGTTGCACCAATTGAAGTACGTACATTTGTATGATAACCCATGAGAGGGAACGATAGTTTTTTATGCCATTGCCTTGACTCTTCAACCATTTTTATGAGAATCTTCTTAATATTCTTATTCGCAGCCTCTACTGCTCCATTCGCTTTAGGCTTTAAGGTGTAGAGTTAGGATGCAGGATTTTGAACCTTTGACATGCTTCTGCCATGAGGTGACTGTTCAGATTTGCTCCATTGTCTGTAATAATCACCTTAGGAATTCCAAAGTGACAAATGATATTTGTATGCACGAAATTCACCACCGCCTTCTTTGTCACTGCCTTAAATGTCTTCGCCTCCACCCATTTGGTGAAATAATCAATTGCTACCAAGATAAATTTGTGCCCATTAGATGTTGCGGGCTCTATTGGTCCAATGACATCCATGCCCTAGGCAACGAATGGCCACGGTGCAGATATTGTATACAACTCATAGGGTGGAGAATGAATCAAATCTCTGTGTATTTGACATTGATCGCATTTCCTTATATATCTAATCCAATCACGCTCCATGGTGAGCCAATAATATCCTGCTCTCAGTATTTTCTTGGCTAAAATGTATCCGCTCATATGAGGTTCGCAAGCTCTCGTATGTACCTCAACCATAATTGTGTCAGCTTGCTACGCATCTATGCATCTCAATAGCCCCAAATCTGGTGTTCTTTTGTACACAACTCCTCCACTGAGGAAAAATTCATTTACCAATCGCCTTATAGCCCTTTTCTGGTCTCCTTTGGCTTGTTCTGGGTACCCTCCTGTCCTCATATATTCTTTGATATCATGATACCACGGCTCACCATCAAGTTCTTCTTCCAAGGCAAAACAATAAGCATTTTGATCGCGCACTTGTATCTGTAGTTGCTCTACATAAGCTTTATCTGGATGGTGCAACATGGAGGATAATGTGGCCAAAGCATCTACTACTTCATTGTGCATTCTTGGGATGTGTTTGAACTCTATAAATTGAAATCTCTGAGACAATTCATGCAGACATTGTCGATAAGGTATCAACTTTAAATCTCTTGTCTCCCATTCTCCTTAAATCTGATGTATCAAGAGATCCGAGTCACCCATGACCAAAATCTCTTGAACACCCATATCTATTGCCATCCTCAATCCCAATATGCATGCTTCATATTCGACCATGTTATTAGTGCAGAAAAGTCGAAGCTGAGCGGTAACGGGATAATGCTGACCCGTTTCTGAAATAAGCACTGCTCCAATTCCAACTCCCTTACTGTTGACATCTCCATCAAAGTACATTCTCCAGCCCGGCTTATCATATTGCTCTACCTCTTCAACATTCATTGCCTCCTCGTCAGGAAAATATGTTTTTAACGGCTCATACTCATCATCAACTAGGTTTTCTGCTAAATGATCTGCAACTGCTTGCGCCTTCATTGCCGTACGAGTTACATAGATGATGTCAAACTCTGTGAGCAGAATTTGCCATTTAGCAAGTCTTCCTGCAGACATAGGCTTCTGAAATATATACTTTAATGGATCTAACCGTGATATCAAATATGTGGTATAAGCTAACAGATAATGTTTCAGTTTTTGAGCAACCCATGTTCGAGCACAACACGTTCTCTCCAATAGAGTTTATTTTACCTTATAAGATGTGAAATTTTTACTGAGGTAATATATCGCTTGCTCTTTCTTTCCCGTTCATCATGTTGCACCAGTACGCAGCCAAAAGAATTATCTAGCACCGTCAAATACAAGATCAGAGGTCTTCCCGGTTCTGGAGGAACTAATACTGGAGGATTGGCCAAATATTCCTTAATCTTGTCAAAGGCTTTTTGGCATTCATAAGTCCAATTTACCACATCATTTTTCTTCAACAATTTGAAAATGGGCTCACAAGTTGACATCAACTGAGCAATAAATTTGCTGATATAATTCAACTTGCCCAATAAACTCATCACTTCTTTCTTATTCTTCGGCAGAGGCGAATTCTGGATTGCTTTTATCTTTGACGGATCCAATTCAATACCATGCCGGCTTGCTATAAACCCTAATAACTTTCCTGATGGTACCACGAAAGCACACTTTGCTGGATTGAGCTTGAGATTATATCTTCGGAGACTCTGAAAAATCTTTCTTAAATCTTTAGCATGATCACATTGCTTTTTGGAATTAGTGATGACATCGTCCACATATACTTCGATCTCTCGGTGTATCATGTCATGAAACATAGTGGTCATTTCCCTCATATATGTAGCCCCGGCATTCTTCAACCCAAATGGCATCACCCTATAACATTATGTTCACCAAGGCGTGATAAAGGCCGTCTTTTCTGCATCTTCTTCGTCCATCAACATAACAATCCACAAAAGAACCAATTTCATGCATGGCACAATTGTCGATCAATATATGGTTATTTGGCAATGGAAAATCATCCTTTGGACTAGCTTTATTAAGGTCCTGGTAATCAACGCACACCCTGATTTTTCCATCCTTCTTCGGAACTGGCACAACATTAGCTAACCAGGTGGGACATTTGGTGACCCGTATGACCTTTGCCTCAAATTTCTTGTTAACTTATTCTTTTATTTTCACACTGATGTCTGTTTTAAACTTCCTTAGCTTCTATTTTACTGGCTGACATTCCGGATAAATCGGCAATTTATGTACCACCTGATCAGTACTGAGTCCGGGCATGTCATCATAGGACCAAGCAAATATGTCCTTATAATCATGTAACAACTTGATTATATCTTCTCTAAGGGAAGCCTTTAAATGCACACTGATCTTTCTTTCTCGGACATTATTCTCACTTCCCAGCTTAATGGATTCTGTCTTATTTAAGTTTGGTTTGGGTTTTTCCTCAAAATGATTCAAATCTTTACTAATTTCATCTAGTATTTCCTCATCCTCATATTCCACTTCATGTTCACTTTCAATTTCCTGTATAACTATTCGATTATCAAGACTGGACAGGGAATCCTTCATGCATGACATATCATTGGAATCAGCAAATATTGAACTGTACAAACGAAGAAAAATAAAATAAGGCAAAAAAGGAGGAAGAAAAGAAATTGCATTTCATTTATTTTTCAAAAAGGTAACAAGCATTGGATACATTTGTTTTTGATGGGATGTGGGATTACAAAACAAGACAACTTTGGGGGAAATGAAATGTTTAAAGCTAACTACCACAACTCCCTCCTGATCGGAAGAGGAGTAGCTTCCCAGTTATTGCGCGTAATTTAGGGTCCCACGAACTGAACATCCATTTTACTTGTTCCTTCACCCATCTCCAACATATTTACATCTTCAAATAGCCTCTCGAACCTTGCTAGGAATTCCGCATCCGATTTTATTTCAGCGCGACTTGGCATAACAGTCGCCATATGTCTCCGTGTACAAGGCCTGGTAAAGGAATTGGCTAGTTTTGGAATAGGCTTTGGGAGGGACCAACTCTTCTTCTTCATTTTCTTATCTCTTTAGATATTGGCAACGATTGGATCGAAACCCAAACCAAAAGTGTCATTACTGCCCGGAAGGTGGATTGGCTGTGTTATAACTTGTAGAGTTACTCCTAAGCCTTTCCCCGGTGAAAACCCATTTCTTATCATTTCCTTGGTGGCCATCACTGCTATAGAAGACAATGTGGGAATCGGCATGTTTTCCACCTCGGATATTTTATTCACCACCACAGTGTCCATGACTTGATATACCCACGAACCTTTATCTCCTTTAGCTTCTTCAAATGGTGTAATAGTATTGCATATATCATCTTCTTCCTGCACTTTGATCTCCTGTTGCTCCCACTCAAATTTTACCATCTGATGCAAGGAGGATGGTACAGATTTTTCCGCATGGATCCATGGACGTCCCAATAAAATATTGTAAGATATATCAACATCCAGCACCTAGAACTTCATAGTGAAGTCCATCGGTACAATAGTAATCTCCAGTATAGTATCTCTTACAGTATTCTTGCCGCCTCCATCAAAACCCCGTACACATACACTGTTTCGATGAATATTGGCACTTGACCCGTTGTCCACCAGAACACGGGTCACTATAGATTCTTCACACTTGACTGTGAGGTATAATGCTTTGTTATACTCCGTTCCTTCAAGCGGCAACTCATTATCTGAAAATGTTATCTTATTTATCTCAAAGATCTTGTTCGTGATTTTCTCTAGATGGCATACTGAAATCTTCTCAGGCACATGGGCTTCATTCAAAATTTTCATCAATGCCTTTCTATGATCTTCAGAATGAATTAGCAATGATAATAATGAAATCTGTGCAGGCATTTTTCTTAATTGCTCCAATATTGAATAGTCCTGAGCCTTCATCTTTTTCAAGAACTCTTCTGCTTCCTCTTCAGTAATTGCCTTCTTCATATGAGTCGGGTTCTCCTTTACCACTTTTGTCTTCCTCAGTTCTTCCAGGGCAAAGCATTGCCCGGAGCGAGTTAAACCATGTGTTTCATTTATTTCTCCTTTAACTTCCTCCCCCTTATACATCATTGTAACCTTATCATAGTTCCACGGTATGGCCCTGGTGTTCACGACTGGCATCTACACCACTGGTTTGATAACCACAAGCTCTACATAAGCTCCCTTCACGGTCAACAATGTCTTCGCTCTCGGCACTACTACTTTCACGGGCTCAACCACTGACTACTTCTTTGTTGGCAACTCAATTGACACTTTATCCTTTTCATTTCTCCTTCCACCTTGTTGTTAGCTTTAATCATCATCACTGATTGAGAAGGTTTCCTACTGCTCTCTCCCTGCTCCAACTCTATCATATGCGTCTCATGATGTGCTGGATATGGGTTCTGTGTGATATTGGGAATCTCAGGAGCTTACACTTCAATCCTCCTGGTATCAATAAGTTACTGTATGGCGGACTTTAAATGCCAACACTTTTCTGTATCATGTCCCGGCGCCCAGGAACAATACTCACATCGGACTGATTGGTCTATATTTCGGGGTGGTGGGTTGAGAATTTTTGGTTCAATAGGGCTCAACATCCCTACTTCTCTCAAACTATGAAAAAGACTGGTATATGACTCCCCTAACGAAGTAAATGTTTGCTTTCTTTGGGCTCTATCTCTCTTACTTCTAGATCTGGACGAAAATTGGGTCGATTTGGATTTCTATATGTTTTGGAAGACGGGTAGGCATTTTGTGCGTAGTAGACATTTTGTGGAGCTGGGGTACGCCATGCATGTGGAAGTGGTGGGTAAGGTTCAGCATGTGGGACGGAAAATGTGGACTGGTTAGAGGGTAATATAGTGGAGGTGGGTTATATGGTACTGGTGGATATGGTTGGTATGGGCGAGGTGGATGATAATATGCATTGGGGCCCAGGGACCATGATCTACTTTCAATGACCGCAACTTCCTCCTTCATCTTCTTGCCAATCGATCCTCCATTTCAAGTTTGTATTGCTTGGTTTGTGGCCTTAATAGCCGAGTAGCTCATAATCTTTTTTGTCTTTAGCCCCTTTTCAACAAAGCTTCCCATCTTGACTACCTCCTTAAAGGTTTTTCCAATTGCCGATACTAAGTGGCTATAGTAAGTTGGCTCCCAAGCCTGTAAAAAGCAATCCACCATTTTTGTTTCTTTCATGGTCGGGTCTACTCGTGCAGCCTGCTCCCTCCACCTGAACCCGTATTCCTCGAAACTTTCCCCCGGTTGCTTCTCCATCTTAGTCAATGACAACCTCTCAGGGATAATCTCTAGATTGTATTGGAAATGGTTGGCAAACGATTGAGCTAAGTCATCCCAGATGTACCACCTGGTATGATCTTGTCGAGTATACCTTTCCAACGCCGAACCACTTAAGCTCTGGCTAAAATAAGCCATAAGTAACTCGTCCCTTCCTCCTACTCCGTGCATTTTACTACAGTAACCCCTCAGATGGGCTACTGGATCCCCGTGACCGTCACACATATCTAACTTGGGTAACTTAAACCCGACCGAGAGCTGTACCTCCGGAAACAAACATAGATATTTATACGCAACACTCACTTGGCCTCCTAGCCCTTATATGTTACGAAATGACTGTTCAAGACTTTTCATCTTACAGGCCATCTCTTCCTGTTCCAAATTTCTGACATGCTTTTCCTCTTCTGTCATGTCTATGAGTGGTGTGTAGGAGCCATGTTGCCTGAAAGTTGGTTCTGGTGGATAATAATGAGTTTCCTAAACATGGAACACAGGTTCACTCGAAATTTTGTAAAGAGCAACAGGTGCCGGTGCCACGTATACTGGAGCGACCTGAGGTGGTGGTGGTGGAACTTATTTCTACAATGGTGGAGGTGCTTGTGAGGTTGTAGCATAGTAATGCGGGTAAGTTGGGTATGTGAAGGACGAATTCATAGTGGGTGGTTCAGGATATGGGTTTGTAGGAGGGATGTATGTTGGGTTGGCTGGATAGGAAGGCAAAGGTTGACCCCTAGACCATGCCTGGTACATCTCTGACATCTGCTGTTTTAATTTTTACATCTCTTCTTTCATACTAGCCACGTCCACAACTTCTTCTTCCTGTACCGGATCCATAATAGTGGGCTCGATTTCCTGAGTCACTGCCTTGGTCATGGCTTTTGAACGTGTATTGTAGCTGTGATGTGCTAGAATGCCAGTTGCCAACTGAAAATCTGATACTCATCAACAACAAAACTCATTAATAGTTAGCTCATAAGGGGTAAAATATCACAATTAAGAATCGCAACTCTTTGCCTTAGTCATTATGCATCATCCCGACATTATTCCTCTTTGAACCAACAATTTTCTTTTTCATCTTTGTTTTTTCTTCCTTTCATTGATTTTCTGTTTATTTCTTTTTCTTATTTTCTTATTTATCTTTTTTTTTTGTTTTTTAGTTCCTACATGTTTGCCTATCGTCCAAATAGTTTGCATAAAAAGAAATAAAATAACATCAACTTCTTTTGAATTTTTCATTGATATTCAAACATTGGTTACAAATGATGTTGAACTACAAATTCAATGCCCTATGAATACAATAAAGCTCCTAGTGCCCGCGAGACATCATTCGGTCTTACCGCGAGCCTATATGCTAATCCACTTTGGAGTTTGTCCAGGTCAGTCATTACTTGCTTTACAAAGAACTTTACTGCTGATGTGAATGTTGACTGGGACATATCTTCACACAATTGATATTTCTTTGTGATGTACTGAGCAATGTTGATGATTCTTTCCCTGATGACCCCTTTTTCCTGAAGCAACCTACCAATCTATTTGGCACGAGCGTCTAAGGTTTGCTGGTTCTCCTTTTGTAGTTGTTGTAGCTCCAATTCTAACCGAGCCATAGGCATGTAGCAATGTTCTCTCTCTACTTCAATCTCTTTGATTTGTTTTCTACTTTTGACTTCGGTTGTAATGATTTTCTTTCTTAATCTAGCTACCTCAACCTTGTGTTCACCTTGTAATTGCTGAACCATTCGAACTCTTTCATCATCATTTCTGGCCAGTTGTTTCCAAACTCCGACTAACTCCTTTTCAGCTTTATCTAGATCAAAACTATAGTCATTCACTTTGCACCGAAGATTTTAAATCAATTTCTCATCTCGGGCTAAGCGAACTGAGGTTTCGACTGCTGTTTTCATCTTTGCAATCTGAGCCTCCAAGATTTCATTTTCTTTTCTCAGCTGTTTCTTTTCTCCCTCATCGGATGCCGCTTGTAAGGTGCTCTCGAATTTGAGGTCTTGGAATTGTTTCTCCAACAAGCTGATTTTGGCTCGGTACTCATTTTCTTTGGCCACCCAATCTCTGTGTTCCTTAGACTGCTCGGTCAACTCTTGAATGTGAGGCCTCTTCATTGGTCTATCATGCTTGACATCCCGACGATACCATGCGGCATACCCTGGTGATACTTCCCCTCGAGCTTGGTTTCCCACACAAGTGTCTACTCTCAAGCATTAGCATTCATTCCAGATCTATCGAATCTTTGCTTCTGGGAATTGTCCGTCTGGACTGATTTATACCGCTTGTAGGCTGAGGTCTGTCTTTTGGTATAAACTGATATCTTCCAAGTTGCCGTAGTACCCTGTACGTCGCATAAGGCTGAATGCTTTTAAGACCTATTATCAGAAAATGCGACCCTTCTATTGGCATGTATATCACCTCGTTGAGGGGAAAACCATCCGTAGGCCCAATCAATTTGGCTAGCAGTCAACGATCGAAAGTATGTAATCCAACCTTTTGATCCTTCTGGCAGCTTAACTTCTTTTGTTCTCATATAAAACTCTTCAATGCACGCCTTTTCAGATGACCCATAACTCGAGAACGGAGGGTGACGACACAAATGTTCTATCAACCACATCTGGAGAAGCAAATTGCATCCCTCGAAGAAGTCATGCCCTGCTTTACAAGTTGTAAGGGCACGGAAGATATCAGCTACAATCATCGGTGCCAGTATGCTATTATCTTGCACAAGAAGAGTACTGGCAACCCCGGCGACCTGTATATCAATATTTCCATCCTTCCTCCGGAATATGACCAATCCCAGAAATGCCACTATAAAGACGATTCGCCTATGTTTTTCTCACTTGCCTCGATTATATTTACTGCAGAGCTTGTTCATAGGGTCGTTAAATCCCCCGATATGACCATATCTGTGGTAGATGAAACTCAAAGTGCAAAACCCATGAGCCAAGTCTTCATTATGAACGTTTCTGGCGATTTTTAGGGAATCGAGGAATTTGTGCGCTGTAATTGCCCTCGGAGCCACCGGTTATTTATCCTTCATGGGAACCTCACCTTTCCCGATGTAATAAGCAATTTCTTCTAATGTAGGAGTGAGCTCAAAATATGAGAAATGTAGCACATTATGCGCAGGATCCCAACAAGCAACGAGAACCCGAATGATATCACCATGGGGTATTATGTCCATCAACCCAGCAAGATCTTTCAGATATCGGTTGACCCAAACCTATCCCTTTTGGCCCAGATCGTTCCACCATAATCTCAACTCCAAAGGGATTTTGTTCATTAAAGCAAAGGGTTCATTTTGTACTGTACTCATCCTGCACATTTATTAAAAGCAATTTTATTGAGAAAAGGGGAAAATATTTCTTTCAAAGACAATTTTTCATTATTTTTTGAAAGAATTAGCCTTTCCGAGCTGTTTATTTTAAAAAGAAAGAGACATGACTTCAAAGTGGCCATTTTTGCAAAAACAGCCTTCCGGCGTCCTTTCGGAACATTCGGCTATTTCCAACAATAGCAATCACTTTGATTTATTGAAAACTAAAATTCGACATTTTTTGGTCATTTTCTAAAAGGGTGGTTGGACCCGTCAACGGTTGCCTACGTATCCCACCTAACGACGAGAATCAAACCCGCGTAGTTCGGTAAGATTATTTTGTGACCAATTATTTTAACAGCATTGTTCCACCTATTCTCACACTTTCCTCAAGTTTCGATAGAGTTTCGATATTTTCTATTCTAAAATTTTCTTTCTTTTTGTTTTTCAGGAATTTAGCCCGTCCACATAATAATCCAGGATGAATAAATGCAACATGTAATATGCTCGATCTTTGATATTCCGGGTCACCTGTCCTATCGGATATGATGCAAATAAACGTCCTAGATCTAGGTTCAATATCCTAATGTTTCAGTGGTACTAGACCGTAAACCCGAGTGGACAACTCGGATCGAGGAGGGGGCTACGTACTGAGGACCCGCGGGGTCGTTCGGCTTTGTAACTTATCTGGCCTCTATTTCTTATTTAAGGTGGAACACTAACAGAAAGGGGAGTCTCAACCAGTAAGCACATCCCCGGAGGTAAGAAGAGAAGGGTTTTCGGCACAATTTTATATATAAAATCCACGCAATATCAAAGTGGTTAACACGTAACACATTGATCAAAGCTTATAATGAAGTCAAATAATATCAAGAACGATAATTCAATCGAGCTCGAATTATTAAACCCTGAACCGAAATTCGGGGTTGGTTATCCCCAGCAGAGTCGCCAGAGCTATCACACCTCCCTTTTTACTACCTCTTTTTCCCGAAAAAGAATAAGGTATACCTCATTAATTACTAATACACCTCGGGAAGGATATAATAATAATCAACGAGGAAGGAGTTTTTCCACTTTAAGGACAATCGGAACATGATTTTATTTATAGTTTAAGAGTCGCCACTTGGGAAGATAATGGTGTCCCAAGTCACCGGTAAATCCCGAATCTGAGGAAATTGACTCTATTTAAACAGTCCGCAAAACTAGAAATCCGGATAAAGAATTCTGTTAACCCGGGAGAGGTGTTAGGCACTCCCGAGTTCCGTGGTTTTAGTACGATCGCGCAATTGTCATTTTTGACATTATTTCATTTCGTTATATGCTTTTATAAAATGTGAATGTTTCATTTTTGATATTTTAACGGCTTGCGACGTCGCAAAAATGCATTTCGAGTCACGCCGCAACCAGTACGCCTGTGATTTTAATACGTTTTAGCTTCGTCGGGATTTAAGATTTGAGTCACATAAATGTGCACTTGTATTAAGGAATATATATTTTAGATCGTGCCTATAACGACTACGGCTTATTATATTTTAGGAAAGACCGTGGAATTCACTAAACAGTCTTCCCGAGTCTATCAATTATTAACGTTCATATGGGGGCCCCGCGTATTTTGTTCTTATACGAGGCTCATCCCATTATTTTAGAAGTCCAATCCTATTGAGTACTATATTGTCTATTTTTGGTTTTCTCCTACTTATATCACTGTTTTTGTATTTTTAGAATTATGTCCAGGCCCAATATTCCATTTGCAGGCCAGGACATTGTGGACTGAATTTAATAGTCCAGTTCACACAACTAGGTTTCAGAAACCCAATATATGTAAAAAATGTTATTCAGAGGCCTAGAGATGAATCCAGTTGTATATGGGCCTATACTATCTATTAAGCCCAAATCAGACGAGAGGAATACAAAACAGAATCGAGATTTCATAACTAACATACAAATATTTATTAAACGATAACATAAATCAACTAATGGCATTTTTATTTCATAAGGAACTGGAGTACAGTTGTATTAATATTAATTCTGAATTCTAATTACCAATTACTGATAGAACTTAAACAGTAAACTACTATTTCAGCTACTTTAAACAGTGAACGATAATTAATAGTGCAAATTTAAATTATTATTAATTACTTATTCTAACTTACTCTATTCTAAATCGTTATTAAGCTAACTGAAGTGACGAAACAAGCTGTAACTAAGTTAATCATTTCTAATTATCACGCTCTAATTAATGTGATTAATATGATTACTATTCAGGTTACGAAGCTAATATTAGCTAAATGAGTTAAAGTTATGAATTAACCAGTTTTTAACTAAGTTTAAGGATGTTTATATCTACGTGTGCTCTACTCTACTTTACCTATTACATTGTTTCAGTTTCGTACATATTTAGCTATTACAAATATTCCTATCAAATTACAGAAAGTCTAATATACGATAACTATAAATCTATAGAAAATACAGCAACGTACTTCATTTGCAACTCATAAAGCTTTCATTTCCTTCAATTAACTGGCAATTACATTTCTGGATAGAAAAGTGTACCTGGTTCAGCAAAGGAAACTTATGAGTCTAGCCAATGAGAAAAGAATAGTCAGTGATTACATCAGCTGAACAGTAGAAGAACAATCACAGCAAAGTAGCAATATAATAGCCAAGTATAATCTTCAAACCCAGAAATTAAGCAAGCTAGCAATTAGAATTGAAGAAATCCAATAGAATCCAATAGTATCGAACAACAGGAAACTCAAGCTAGAACTCCAAAATTTGAAACCCTCGACTCCTAGCTTTCAATTCAAATACATTTTTTCTAATTTCAGGATTCTCCTACCCCAATATCTAATGTATAACTTCTTAATTTTGTAACCCCAGAATGTTCAACCTCTTATTCAGGCTTAAGTGGAGCCTATTTATAGGTGATTTGTGTGAAATTTTGAGGGGGAAATTCAAAATTCTTATTCTTAGTTCCCTCCCCTTAATTCTCTTATTAATTACAGTTCAGTACCTTCATTTTAGTTCGAAATGCCTTCTAGCCCTTGCTGGAATGTTCTAGGGTTTTCTTTTTGCTTCTATTAAGGGTATATTACGAGGCTGCCCTCACATGCTAAGGATTATCTCAGTTATACCTTTTTACTAGGCCTATTTTACCCTTTATTTTATGTCTAATTACAGGAATACTAAGCATTAAAGTCTATTTTGTCCCTATAGGCTCTATTAAATTCACAATTATACCATTTCTTATTCCCTTTGTACCCTTATTGTTATTTATTATTTACCTGACCTACAAAGGTCAGGGTATCTTAGGTTTTATAACTATTTAACTATTAGCCAATATCTCATAATCCATTTAAGATTCAGCCAAATTTTAACCCCAGTCCTTTTCAATTTTAGTCTGTTTTTAATTGACTTTGACTATTTTAAAATGTAACCCCTTTTATTAACATTAACTAACTAGGATTAAATTGCAGAACTAACTATTCTGATGTTTTAGAAATGGCCAAGCCAATTACACTGTCCATGTTATTTCAATAGTAGCCAGACTAATTCATTTTTCAGTAATAGCCAGATTACTAAACTAAAGAAACTATACTTATCTTTACAGCTATAACCAATACTAACAAAGCACAAGAGAATTCAGAATAGTCTAACATATGAATAAAATTACAAATATAGCCAATTCATGTCATTTTGCACACATAGACCGAATCATAAATTATTCTTCAACTAACCAGAGCTCAGAGGGAAATTTGATAATGGTTGAATCCCAATCAATCAAATCGTAATTTCAGACTAGGCACAGTGAACAAATCACACATAAAGAAATATATTTGAACAAGATTCATGTGTTGAACTTATAAAAAATCCTATAGAGCTAAAACATATTTGTTAAGAATAAAGAACAAGATAGATCTTAGGCATGAGATTACCATAGTCTAATAAAGAATATTCAGAAGACTAACAGTCAAAAACATGCAAAAGATCATATACAGAAGATTTAAAAGACGAAAAAAATATATATGCAAAGAATCATATACATAAAAATAAGCAAAAACATGCAAAGAATCATATACAAGAGTTTTTAAAAGACAAAAAGCAAAGAAGACAAAGAACACGAAAACTTATCTTGCAGGATTTGTCTCATGTTCTTTTCTTTCTTCTTTATTTTCTTTCTTTCTTTTCTTTTTCCAGGCATTATGATTTTCAAAGACTTGAAGTCTTATTTTCCAAATTTCCTCAAATGGGTTTATTTTAGGGTTTTTTAGTAGTAGAGAGGCGTTCTGGGTGTTATTGGGATGTATTTGGGGGTGGGTTATATTTGGGTGTTCCCCGAAGATAGGGTTCCGGCGAATAGATTCGAACAGTTCCAAGGTTATTCGAAGCAAACCAGCTATATGGGGTGAAAGATCCTCTTATAGTGGTCATAGGGTGTAAATTTGGAAGGCTAACTCATAGGTTGAAGGTCACCGGCAAAACGTTCCGGTGACCGAACATTCAAGAACATGGGGTTTTTTTTCTGGTTTTCTAGGGTTTTTAGGGAGGTCTTGGTGTGTGAGAGTGAAAGAAAGGATATTTGAGGTTGGTTTTTGCTAGAACGGGCCATGGATTCAGGCCAGTCTCCATTGGAGACGGTGGTTGAAGAAGACGGAGAAGAAGAGATAGGCGGCTAGGGTTTACAGGTTATGTGTGTATAGGCGTGTGTGTGTGTTTGGTCTCTAATGAACGGAGAGACGGGGTTTTTATACTTCTTTAGGAACGAGTGATCCTAGCCTTTGGATCAGTTATGATCAATGGCCAGCATTAATTCCCATTGAACGCCGTCGTTTCATTTAGTGAGAGATGACCGGGCCTCCGTTAGATCTCCAAACATGGACGACAAGGATTTATTCTCTATACTACGTCGTTTGATTTTCTTAAGAGACTTATCAGCGTTCGTTTGATCAACTTCTTTGGACGGCCAAGATTAAAGCCTTTAACGACGCCGTTTCTTTTTTATTCAAACCGCCTCATGAGATCCGTTGGATTGATATATCAACGGTTGAGATTTGATCGCCCTTTACGCCGTCATTTTGATTAAGCGTTTGGACTGGACGACTATTTCCTTTGGGCTGTGACATTTTGGGCCTGTATTTTGAATTTTGGCCCAATTTTATTGTTTTTTGTGTATTTTCTTGTTTTTTTATTACTTTCTCTGATTTTCCTTATTTTTTGTGACAGTTTCTAATTAACTCTTCATGTAGTTTGTTAATTTTCAAATTATTTCAATCACAATCACACAATTATTTCATTTAAACACATAATTGCACATCAAAAATCTTATTTTATTTTTATATTGGAATTTTTTTCTTAGGGCAAAATCACATGCTCACAGTATCTACGTCTTGTTAACTTTTGGATAGACCGTGAAATTTGCTAAACTGTGTTTCCGATTTTCTATATCTTTCAATTGGTATTTATGGAGAGCCCACCAATTAAGCATTTATGGTTTGGTGAGGCTCATCTCCATTTTTATTAAGGTTCATCTTAAGTATACTACATTCTCTATTTTTGGTTTTTCATCCGAATATAACTGTTATATTTTAATTTAATAGCATTGTGTACAAGAGTACATGCCATATTTTATCATTGGGCCTGGACTTTAGGCTGGCTCAGCAGTCTGCAACCAAATATAACTGGGTCGCTAAGGCCCAGTATCCATCTCTTTCTCTATTTATAGGCTTAATGGCCATTTTATTTTGATCAGGGCCTGAGTTCGTAACTAGGCCCAGATCCTTCACTCGGGGCTAAACAGGAAGTAATTATCATTTTTAACAATACTTGATAAATGCAGCAATCTACAAGTATATTTTGTATTTAATCGCTACTGATTTTAATGTTTACTAACTGATCCAGAATGATGATTTCACTATTCAATTAGCAGAGTCCAATACCTAAATCACTATTACGACATTAATCATTTCAGTCATTTTACTCAATCAAAGAAAATAATATTCTAATTAGACTAAGAAAATTCAAATTACTATCAGATTGCAGAATCACAAAACAAATTTAAAACTAGATCAACATAGGCAACATCATACAATTTGAAATTCAGAAGCTACTTATACTTTTAGCATTGATCAGTTCAGATTCAAAAACTGGATTCGTAGAGCGTCCAAGAGTTTATACTTCATGTCTAATTTATAATAGTTTCAGATTCAAGTGATTAAATTATAATTGTATCAGTTTTTAACCTTAGATTTAGGTGATCGTTTTACCCTGTCTATTTAGCCTAGCGTTCACATCATTGTCGTTATTACTAAAGCTAAAGTGTTGTGATCTAATTTTACACTTATTACAAACCAGTCCTAATGGAATTACAGAAATCTAACAACTCAAGCTACATAATGAAATGAAAAATATACAACTAATTTAGCCAAAGTAAGATTATCATTTTATTTCTTCAACAGCCACTCATATACAACTCCAGGTCATAGTAGTGTACCTGATTCAAATAACAAATTGATGAGTTATAGGCTTGGAGAAGAAGGAAAATTAGCAACAGCAACGATGATATAGCAACAACAAACAAGAATGAATCAACATAGCAAATCCCAAAATCCAACAGGTAAACCAGCAAATAAACACAGCAAAGTCGAAGTAAACAAGTAGAGAAACGACCAACAGAGGTTCCCAGAAGTAATACTCGAATTATCAGCTAAGTAGAAGACCGGTGGAACTTCAGTATATAAGTTTCAGAACCTTAGTTATTCTGAATTTTTTGAACTTCTCTTATGAATTTTAATCTATGAATATTTTGAATTGTCAAATTCTGAACCCTTAAACTTACGCCTAAGACACCCTATTTATAGAGTGAATTGGGAGTGAAATTTTTAATTAATTATTCATATTTCCCACCCCTGCTCTTTTTCAATTATTTCAGTTAAGTATAGGATATTTTTAATGAAAATGGACTTGAACCCCTACTAGAAGGTTCTAGGTTATTCTTTATTATTATATTGGGCAGAAATGACTTAACTACCCTCAGTTACTAACAATTATTACCTATCTACCTTTTAACTATGCCTAATTCACCCCTTATTATTCACATATTTATAATAAAACCAGGCCTCATTGTCATTTATGCGCTCATTACTTCTATATTATTCTCAGCAATACCAATTCCCATTCCACTTTTACCCTTATACTTATATATATTCACCCGACCTGCCCTTAGGTCTGTTAAGACCTGGGGTGTTTAGCCTTGTATTAAAAATATAACCACTAATTAAACTTTATTTTTTAACCAATTTTTAGACTTAAGTGAAATTTACAAAACTAACCACTTTCAAAAATAGCCACAAATGGCTTTAACAGTCAAATTTCACACTATTGCAATAATAGCCCATATCATTTGCACATATATCCCTACTATAACTAAGTGTTCAAAGATCAGAAAACCACATATATAAACCATATTGCAGAATTAACCCCTTTCTTGTAATTTACAAATACAATCCTCATTTCAACTATCTAAACTCTTTATCTAAGAAACTCTACCCATCTAGAACACAGATGGGGTGTATCTCGCCAAAATAGATAAAGCTATTATTCTTATCTAGACTCTAAAAGAATATGTATGTTGATTCATATCAATTAATTAGAAAGTAATTCGAGGGAAGAGAGACCCATAATAATTAATCATATTCCAGGAACCAGATTTGAACTGGTGACACGAGGATTTTCAGTCCTCGATCCTAATTAATCAAACCCTTAATCGAAATTGGTTCTATTATACAAAAACAATCAATCAGCTAATTAGCATGTGATTTAACAGGATACTTTTAACTAGAACAAATATAATACGTAATCAATTATAGAGATATCATGCAAAGGTTCAGTGTCACGACCCTAGTTCATCAATCGTGAACCTGTCATGACGGCACCGAGCCTCCGCGACTAGGTAAGCCTAACTCGATGCGGAAAATACAAGTTTATGAACATTAAATAAGATAATTTCGGAAAGAGGATATAAAAGGAATGTAACAAGTGCCGCTTGGCACATACACTCATCAACCACACCATATAGTATACCACCAAGACCCAGAATCCCACAGGTAACACAGACTAAAAAGGAGAGTACAATTGTGGCTCTATACATCAAGAATGTCTAAAAACATTGAAATGTGGGAAAATAACTACTATCACTATGAGAATAGAAGGAGGCTCTTCGGATCCGCGGATGTAGCAGATCATACCTCGAGTCTCCGAATGTGCTGCTGAATCACCTAGGATGAGCATGTCCTGAGGTACCTGGATCTGCACAACAAAAGTGTGTAGAAGAGTAGCATGAGTACACCACAGTGGTACCCAGTAAGTGCCAAGCCTAACCTCGATAGAGTAGTGACGAGGAAGGTCCGGGCCCTACCGAGAGATAATAACATAATGATAATAACAATAATAAGCAATTTAAATAAGAATGAGACTGAAATGACAACAAATAAGTAATTACTGCAACTGTCTACTACTAATCTAACAACAAGTAACCAACACAATGTAAACTCAAATCAACAAGTACAGGACATGTGGGAAACACTCTATATCCAACAATCCAGGATCTTCAGGAATTTAACCCGCAGTCCCATTATAAGTATTACCGGGTCCCCGGGAATAAAACCCGTAGCCCGTATCTCAATATCTCCGGATCTTTGGAAATCGAACCCGCAGTCCGTATCTCAATAAATAGATCAATAAACTCCGGGTCTCCGGGAATCGAATCCGCAGCCTTGGATCTCCGGGAATCGAACCCGCAATCCACAAACAATAACACTTTGGGTCTTTGGGAATCAAACCCACCGCCCTTGGATCTCCGGGAATCGAACCCGCAGTCCACCAAAACAGACAATAAAAAGGAACACCACAGAGAAATATGATATGTAGAACTACAACTTCACCAAAACAGTACCAACAATTTATCAAGAAGTTCAAGTAAGGCAATTAGGCAATTTGACAAATAAATCCTATCTAATCATGCATTTCTAAAAAATATCAAGTAAATGTCACAATCTAAGCAGCTAAGAACAGGAATATCACGAATTGGACAATTCAAGTAAAGTGAGTACCAACAATCTGCACATGTACACGCCCGTCGCCTCACGTACAAGGCATTTAAATTATCACATAACATCCAAGGGGTGAAGGTTCCCCCACACAAGGTTAGACAATCGACTTACCTCGACTACGGTACAAAACCGCTAAGAGACAACTCTCTTGCCACGAATATCGGCCTCCACAGGTGTAGTATCTGATCAAAATCAATAGAAATACATCAAAATAGGCCAATTGGGCATTACCCAATCGAAACAATTCGAAATACACCAAAAACCTCAAGTTGCCAAAATCCGACTTTCGGTACGCTTCTCAAAAAATTATGAATGTTATATATTCGGGTTCCCTATCTCAACACTAGTCCATGCATATAAAATTTACCAAAATCGGACTCTGTTTGCCCTTTAAAATTGACGATTTACCATAATTTAGGCCTAGGGCTAAAACCCCCCATTACTCTTCCATTAACAGTGAAATACTCAAGGATTTCATGATAAAATAATGAAATTAGACCAAACAACTTACCTCCGATGATTACCCGATGATTTTCCAACAATTCCTCGTGAATTTCTCTCTCTAAACCTCAAAAATGTCATTTTTCTGACTATTTCCGCGACTGGACTGTGTTTTGATATTTAATTCACTGACTGAACATTTACCCTACGCGTTCGCTTTCCAATCCACGCATCCGCGATGCTTTACCATCTAAACCCTTCGCGAACGCGACATAGCCTCACGCGTTCGCGATGACTAATTCCTTAGCCACCTATCTTTTGCTCTTCGCGAACGCGTCATGCCTAGACACGAACGCGATGTGTCCCAAGCCACACCTACGTGAACGCGACATCCCGTACGCAAACGCGATGCTCAGTTTTCCTCTGCCTACGCAAACGCGGCTCAGGACTCACGAACGCGAAGGCCAAATACCTACTGCACTGTTGCTGCAATGTTTTGCATATTTCATGGCTCAAAAGTGCCCGGATGATGATCCGGATTGACCCTGAGGCCCCCGGGACCCCAACGAAAACCACCAACATACTCCAAAACATGATACGAACTTGTTCCAATCATAAAAACATGTCCTTAAACACAAAAATCATCGATTTATAGTGGATTTAAGCCTAGGATTTCATCTAAACTTTCGAATTAACATTCAATCAAAAACCCAACCAAACTACGTCCGAATGACCTGAAAATTTGCAGACATATCAAAAATCACATAACGAAGCTACAGATATTGTCGTAATTCTATTTCGACCCCCGGATCAAAATATCATCTATCGTTCGGATTTGCCAAAATTTCAAACTTTGACATTTCAAGCTTAACTGAGTTACAGACCTCCAAAATACATTCTGAACACGCTCCTAACCCTAAAATCACCTAACGGAGCTAATGTAAAAATTGGATTACCGTTCCGAGGTTGTCTTAACACTGTTCCGAATAAAGGCAATTTTCCAACTATAAAGCTCTCATTTAGGGACTAAGTGTCCCAAAACACTCCAAATTCCAGAACCGACCCTCCCGACAAGCCACAATAGCGGAAATGAACTTGGGAAACAGTTAAATTGGGGATCGGGGCATAAATTTCAAAAATGACCAGCCGGGTCGTTACATCTTCCCACACTTAAAAGATTCGTTCGTCCTTGAACGAGCATAGAAAACATACCTGGAGTGGTGAAGAGTTGAGGGTACTGGCTGCACATATCCTGCTCGGTCTCCCAAGTCACCTCCTCGGTCGGCTAACCCCGCTAAACCTTTACTGAAGCGACGTTCTTTGACCTTAGCTTCCTAATTTGCCTATCTAAAATGGCCACTGGCTCCTCAACATAAGACTGATCCTCGTCTAGCTGAACATAAGTGAAATACAACACATGCGACGGGTCACCATGGTATCTCTGGAGCATAGAGACATGAAATTCGGGATGGACTCCGGCTAGGCTGGGAGGTACGGCCAACTCATAAGCAACCTCCCTAACATGCATCAAGATCTCAAAAGGACCAATAAATCCAGGACTCGCCAAGCATAAAAGCCACATCGCGGACCTTCTTGTCCGCATAACTCTTCGGTCTAGACTGGGCTACCCGAAGTCTATCCTGAATCACCTTGACCTTGTCCATTGCATCCTGGACCATATCAGTACCTAGCAGTCTGGCCTCGCCTGGCTCGAACAAACCCATGAATATGATTTCATTCATATACTAGGACGCATCGTCCTACGACAACCACATAAGTCCATTGGTCTAATACGATTGTAGTCATAACAGATTGGGAGTAATGTAATACGATTGTAGTAGGACGCATCAGTAACGACCCGGCCCGTCGTTACGGGAATTACCACCCCGTTACCTTGCATTTACATATATTATGCTTTTAAAACAGTATTAGAGTATATCGGGTGAGTTAGGAGTGATTTGGATTGAAAATGAAACAAATAGCATGTTTGAAGAAAGCTTGAATATGAAAAGTCAACCAAGAGTTGACTATTGAGTTAGAGTGCTCGGAATCGGATTCTGATGATTCGGATAGTTCCGGGAGGTGATTTGTGACTTAGGGGAGCGATCGGAATTGAATTTGGAGGCCCGGTGTAGAAATAGGCTTGAATTGGCTAAGGTTGAATTTTGGCGAAATCCGAACGGTAGGAGATATTTTGATCCGGGAGTCGGAATGGAATTCCGACAGTTGCAGTAGCTTCGTTAGGTGATTTTGGATGTGCCTGCAAAATTTCAGGTCATTCGGACGTCGTTTGGTCGGGTTTTGATTGAATGTGCAATTTGGAATGTTTTAAGGAATTTAGGCTTGAATTCGATGCGAATTATGAGCTTTGATGTTGTTAGACGTGTTTTGAGGATTGGAGCAAGTTCGAATAAGGTATTAAGATGTGTTGGTATGTTTGGATGAGGTCCCGGGGCCTCGGGGTGTTTTCGGATGGTTAAACGGGAGAAAATTGTGGAAAAATTGCAGGTTGGGATCCTGCTTCTGTTGTTTCCGCTCCTGCGGAATTTTGGACGCAGGAGCGAGTCCGCAGAAGCGGATAAGGGAGCGCAGAAGCGCTTGGATCGCGGAAGCGGAAAGGAGCCCGCAGGTGCGGCACCGCTGAAGCGGATATTGAGCCGCAGAAGCGGCCAAGGGCTAAGGGGGAAGTATCGCAGAGGCGGAAGGCTAGCCGCTTAGGCGAGTCCGCAGAAGCGGACACCTAGCCGCAGAAGCGGAAATTTCCGCAGGAGCGGTCGAGGCTTCGCAGAAGCGGACGCGCAGAGGTGGTCCGTATGTCGCAGAAGCGGAAATGGCCGGCTAGGCCTGGAACCGCAGAAGCGACCCTTTGGTCGCGGATACGGAAGCATAGAAGCGGAAAATGTTCCGCAGAAGCGAAAATCGCTGTAAGTAAGTGTATCAGAAGTTAGAAAATTTCAGAAACATTTTAACATTTGGGGGTCTCGGCTTAAGGGCGATTTTGGGCGATTTTGAGGAGGAAATCAAGGGAAATCATCAGGTAATCAACTATGAACTCATATTATGATTAGTATTGATAATATCATGCAATTATATCATGAAAATGGAGGAATTTGGGGTAATTATGGAGGATTTAGCCCTAGTCTTGGACTTTAGAAAATCAAGGTTTTGAACGGGCAAATGGAGTCCGATTTTGGTAAAATTGATATGCTTAGACTCGTATTGAGACGAGGGTTCCGGAAATGTGAATTTCGTAAATTTTCGGAATGTGGGCCCGGGGCTCGGGTTTTGACAACTTTGGGAATTTTGATGTAAATTGAGTTGTATTGATTGGGTGTCGTCCCATTGGCCTAAATTGTTGTATTTTTACTGTATTTGATCAGATTCTACGCGTACGGAGCTTGATTCTCGTGGCAAGGGCATTGCGGAATAGTCGTCGCGCCGTATTGAGGTGAGTAATAGATGTGGGTGATGACCAGCGGGTTCGAAACCCCGGTATACCACTTTGTGACGCTGTATAGCGGCGAGACACGCACACTCTTGAGAGTGCGGGGTCGATCATGAACTGGAGACTACATATTAGTCCAACCCGTTGATACTGTATTATTGGCTATTCTAGAGCCGTCGAACCTCCTTCTCGGATGGTTGCATATATGTATATATATATATTGTGATAATGGCCACTCTTGAGCCGAGGAACCCCCTTCTTGGGCGGTTGAGTATACATGTGGGCCGTGAGCCACTTATTGGATCCCGCGAGGATCGTTATCATTGTCTTATCACATAGACATGCTAGTTTACTACTAGTCCGCAGCTATTTTTGTTATTATGCTAATTCCAATCTCCGGAACTTGATATTACTGTTTTCCAACTGAAAAATGATAAAAGAGTTTTCAAAAACTACTTTTGAGCCTGCGAGGCTGTATCTGCATATTAGCTGACTAGTAGTGGATCGGGCTGCACGCCGCAGCGAGATATATGTTGGATCGGACTGCACGCCGCAGGAATATCTCTATGAGATGTGCTTGGGCTGTAGGAGCCCCTCCGGAGTCTGAACCCCCACGGTGAGCACGGGTACCCAAAATTGGAGTCGGGCTACACGCCGTAGCGGTCATATCATGCATTGCATTGCATTTAGCTACATCTCCTAGCTGTTATGCTATTTATTGGTAATTGTTGGTACAGGTACAGTGAAGATTGATTCTATGACAGGGTAGCTGATTATAGCTTTACATAGTGCTTTATTGCGGATTTCTTATCCGCGCTGTCTTACCCTTGTTTATTACCACTGAGTCTGGCAGTACTCATTTTACTCCCTGCACCTTGTGTGCAGATCCAGGTACCTCTCAGCAGTGATCCAGTAGTCGTGCGAGGCGACATTTGTGGATATTCGAGGTAGCTGCAGAGTCCGCAGGACCCGATATTCCTTCCTACCGTCTTTTGATTTTGTATTGACATTTCTTTCCGCACTTGGTATTTTGTAAACCTTTATACACTCATGTTCAGTAGAGGCTCATGACTCTTGACCCTTGGTCTATGGGAGTTGATGTATTATGGGACTTGGTTCCCCGTTTTCGTTATTTGTATCGCTATTGCTTCGTGATTTAATATGCTTAAATGGGCTAAAAGAGAGCGTCTAGCTCCGTTGTTTATATTGATTGGTCAGGCTGGCTTAGCAATGTGCTGGGCGCCATCACGACCGGATTTGGGGTCGTGACAAGTTGGTATCAAAGCCTAGGTTTACTAGGCCTCATGAGTCTTGAGCCGGTTAGTAGAGTCTTGTGGATCGGTACGGGGACGCCCTGTACTTATCCTCGGGAGGCTGCGAACCTTTAGGAAAACTTCACTTTTCTTGAACTCTGTCGTGCGATCTTGTTGTTCTGAGAACTAAACTTCTATATTCTATTCTCTCGCAGATGGTGAGAATGCGAGCATCAGGACGAGGTGGACGACCTCCATTGCCACCTGTTAGATGCCGTGGGCGCGGTCGTGCTAGAGGTAGAGGTAGGGAGGCTGAGGCAGTGCCAGCTGACCTGCCTGTTGTACCAGTTCAGGAGCAGCCCCCAGTGGTTGATGCTCCAGCAGCCCCAGTTCAGGGCCAGACTGTATCTATTGCTATTCCTAGTCTTCAGGAGACTCTTGCTCAGATATTATCAGTGTGTTCCGGTTTGGCTCAGGTAGTTTCAGCTACCGCTACTGTAGCGACATCTCAGTCAGGGGGTGGTCAGCAGACCCCTGCAGCTCGCACACCTGATCCGGTTGTTCAGGGACTTCAGATGCCAGAGGTTGTCCCCGCTCAGGTGGTTGCACCGGTTATTCCTCCAGCCGCACCAGCTCCAGCTCCAGAGCATATGGTTCAGGTTATGCCCGAGGACGAGCAGCGTCGTCTTGAGAGGTTTGGTAGACTTCAGCCACCCCATTTCAGAGGCGTTGAGGGCGAGGATGCCCAGGGGTTTCTTGGATAAGTTCGAAGATGCTGCGTACGGCTGGTATTCTTGAGTCCGACGGAGTTTCATTTACTACATTTCAGTTCACCGGTCCCGCATTTGATCGGTGGGAGGAGTTCGAGAGGCGTAGGCCTCCAAGAGCAGCACCTCTCACATGGCAGCAGTTCTCTACTCTCTTTCTAGAGAAATATGTACCTCAGTCTCGTCGCGAGGAGCTACGTCGCCAGTTCGAGTGGTTGATTCAGGGCGACATGTCTGTGACCCAGTATGAGCTTAGGTTCACTCAGTTGGCTAGGCATGCCACATGGATGATCCCCACTGAGAGGGAGAGGATCAGGAGGTTCATTGATGGCCTCAACTACTCTATCCGTATTCTTATGACCAGCGAGCGAGTTCTGTCATCATCGTTTGAGCAGGTAGCCGATATGGCACGCTCCATTGAGGCGGATCGTCGCCGAGAGAGAGAGGAGCGGGAGGCCAAGAGGCCTCGTGGTTCTGGCAGTTTCAGTGGTGCTCCATCTAGAGGGCATTCCCAGCAGAGCAGAGGTCGCTCATCTAGACCTTCTCATTCAGGCCGCCCGGAGCAGAGCGGAGGTTCTTATGGTCGTGGTCGACAGGGGTTTCAGCAGGGTCAGTCATCGCTTGGTGCCCTCCCAGCCCAGAGTGCAGCACCTACTTCTCCAGCACCAGGTGCATGTTATGAGTGTGGTGAGTTTGTCCATATGAGGAGACATTGCCCTCGTCTACGTAGGGGCAGGACTCAGCAGAGGGATCAGCCCTCCTCTTCAGCACCATCTCAGTCTAGTAGAGGTGGAGATCAGTCTTCTCGTAGTCGCCCCAGAGGCGAGGAGAGATCTGGTGGAGGCCAGGCATGGTTCTATGCTCTTCCTGACAGGCGTGATGCAGTTGCCTCTGATGCAGATGCCTCTGTTCTATTTGATCCAGGGTCCACATATTCTTACGTGTCCTCTTATTTTGCACATCATTTGGGTGCGACTCGTGGTATTCTTGATTTACCTGTTCATGTATCCACCCCCGTGGGTGATACGATTGTTGTGGATCATGTCTATAGATCCCGTGTTATATCTATTGGGGGTCTGGAGACCCAGGCAGATTTGTTATTGTTGGGTATGGTGGACTTTGATGTTATATTGGGTATGGACTGGTTGTCTCCGTACCATGCTATATTGGACTGTCATGCTAAGACAGTTACGTTGGCCATTCCTGGTATTTCTCAGATTGAGTGGCGGGGTTCGACCAATTTCGTCCCTAGCCGTGTTATTTCGTTCCTAAAAGCTCAGAAGATGGTTGAAAAAGGGTGTTTATCGTACTTAGCTTTTGTGAGAGATGTGGAGCTGAGTCTCCTAGCATTGATTCTGTACCTGTTGTAAGGGGCTTCCCAGATGTATTCCCCTCAGACCTGCCGGGCATGCCGCCGGACAGGGATATTGATTTTGGCATTGACTTGGTGCCGGGCACTCAGCCCATATCCGTTCCTCCTTATCGGATGGCACCAGCTGAGTTGAAGGAATTGAAGGAGCAGCTCCAGGAACTCCTAGATAAGGGGTTTATTCGGCCGAGTGTGTCGCCGTGGGGTGCACCAGTCCCGTTTGTTAAGAAGAAGGACGGATCTATGAGGATGTGTATTGACTATAGGCAGCTAAACAAAGCAACAGTGAAGAATAAGTATCCTCTCCCTCGTATTGATGATTTGTTTGATCAGCTCCCGGGAGCTAGGGTGTTCTCGAAGATTGATCTTCGTTCAGTCTACCATCAGCTGAAGATTAGAGAGTCCGATATTATGAAGACTACATTCCGGACCATATATGGTCACTATGAGTTCCTTGTGATGTCGTTTGGGCCGACCAACGCCCCAGCAACTTTCATGCATTTGATGCAAGTGTATTCAGGCCGTATCTTGATTCATTTGTAATCGTATTCATTGATGACATACTTGTCTACTCTCGTAGCCGGGAGGAGCATGCTCGGCACTTGAGTGTTGTATTGCAGAGATTGAGAGAGGAGAAGTTGTATGCCAAGTTCTCCAAATGTGAGTTCGGCTTGAGTCCGTGGCATTCTTAGGGCACGTGGTGTCCCGTGATGGTATTCGGTAGATCCGAGGAAGGTCGAGGCAGTGCAGTATTGGCCCAGACCGACCTCGGCCATCGAGATCCGTAGCTTTCCGGGATTGGCAGGTATTATCGCCGATTCGTTCGTGGATTCTCTTCTATTGCTTCACCCTTGACTAGATTGACTCGAAGGGTGTTCCTTTCTTATGGTCCGAGGAGTGCGAGGAGAGCTTTCGAAAGCTCAAGACAACACTGACCACAGCACCAGCCTTGATTCTACCGACAGCTTCAGGTTCTTATACGTATATTGTGATGCCTCAGGAGTGGGCATTGGTTGTGTGTTGATGCGGGAGGGTAGGGTCATTGCTTATGCTTCTCGTCAGTTGAAGCCCCACGAGAAAAACTACCCTGTTCACGATCTGGAATTAGCCGCTATTGTTCATGCCTTGAAGATTTGGAGGCATTATCTATATGGTGTATCTTGTGATGTATATACGGACCACCGTAGCCTTCAGCATTTGTTTAAGCAGAAAGATCTAAATTTGAGGCAGCGGAGATGGCTTGAGTTGCTTAAAGACTATGATATTACTATCTTGTATCATCCCGGGAAAGCCAATGTAGTGGCTGATGCATTGAGCCGGAAGGCTATTAGTATGGGCAGTTTGGCGTATATTCCAGTTGGGAAGAGACCCCTAGCAGTTGATGTTCGAGCGTTAGCTAATCAGATGGTAAGGCTGGATATTTCTGAGCCCAGTCGGGTGATGGCTTGTGTAGTAGCTCGTTCTTCTTTATATGATCGTATTCGAGAGCGCCAGTATGATGATCCACACTTACTTGTCCTTGAGGACAGAGTTCAGCATGATGATGCTAGGGATGTCACTATTGATAGTGATGGTGTGTTGCGGATGCAGGGCCGGATATGCGTGCCCAATGTTGACGGCCTTCGTGAATTGATATTGGAGGAAGCCCATAGCTCGCGGTATTCTATTCATCCAGGAGCCACGAAGATGTACCAGGATTTGAAGCAGCATTACTGGTGGAGAAAGATGAAGAAAGATATTGTGAGCCATGTGGCTCGGTGTCTAAACTGTCAGCAGGTCAAGTATGAGCATCAGAGACCCGGTGGTGTATTCCAACGTATTGATATTCCGGAGTGGAAGTGGGAAAGAATAACTATGGACTTTGTTAGTGGACTCCCTCGGACAGCGAGGAAGTTTGATTCAGTTTGGGTGATCGTGGATAGACTGACTAAGTCAGCTCATTTCATCCCAGTGTGTACTACCTATACCTCGGAGCGGTTGGCAGAGATATTCATCCGTGAGATAGTGAGATTGCATGGAGTTCCTATTTCTATTATATTAGACAGAGGTACCCAGTTCACATCTCAGTTCTGGAGGACATTTCAGCGAGAGTTGGGATCACAGGTAGAGTTGAGCACAGCATTTCATCCACAGACGGATGGGCAGTCCGAGCGTACTATTCAGATATTGGAGGACATGTTGCGTGCTTGTGTCATTGATTTTGGTGGTTCATGGGCTGATTATTTGCCTTTGGCGGAGTTTGCTTATAATAATAGCTATCAGTCTAGCATTCAGATGGCACCGTATGAAGCTTTATATGGGAGGCGGTGTAGGTCTCCAGTTGGTTGGTTCGAGCCCGGCGAGGCTAGGTTGTTAGGGACAGAGTTAGTCCAAGATGCCTTAGATAAGGTGAAGGTGATTCAGGAGAGACTTCGCACGGCTCAGTCGCGTCAGAAGAGTTATGCAGACCGGAAGGTCCGAGATGTGTCTTATTCAGTAGGTGAGAAGGTGTTGCTGAAAGTTTCGCCTATGAAGGGTGTTATGAGGTTTGGAAAGAAAGGGAAGTTGAGCCCAAGGTTTATTGGACCTTTTGAGGTGCTTAGGAAAGTTGGGGAGGTGGCTTATATGCTTGCTTTGCCACCCGGTTTGTCGGGAGTTCACCCGGTGTTCCATGTATCTATGCTCCGGAAGTATGTCGGAGACCCGTCTCATGTGTTGGACTTCAGCACGATAAAGCTAGATGAGGATTTGACTTATGATGTGGAACTAGTAGCCATTTTGGGTCGACAGGTTCGTAAGCTGAGATCTAAGGATATAGCTTCAGTGAAAGTGCAGTGGAGAGGTCGTCCCGTGGAGGAAGCAACTTGGGAGACCGAGCAGGAAATGCGGAGCAGATATCCACACTTATTTGATGCTCCAGGTATGTTTTCTTAACCCGCTCGCGGACGAGCGTTTGTTTAAGTTGGGGAGAATGTAACGACCCGGCCCGTCGTTACGGGAATTACCACCCCGTTACCTTGCATTTACATATATTATGCTTTTAAAACAGTATTAGAGTATATCGGGTGAGTTAGGAGTGATTTGGATTGAAAATGAAACAAATAGCATGTTTGAAGAAAGCTTGAATATGAAAAGTCAACCAAGAGTTGACTATTGAGTTAGAGTGCTCGGAATCGGATTCCGATGATTCGGATAGTTCCGGGAGGTGATTTGTGACTTAGGGGAGCGATCGGAATTGAATTTGGAGGCCCGGTGTAGAAATAGGCTTGAATTGGCTAAGGTTGAATTTTGGCGAAATCCGAACGGTAGGAGATATTTTGATCCGGGAGTTGGAATGGAATTCCGACAGTTGCAGTAGCTTCGTTAGGTGATTTTGGATGTGCCTGCAAAATTTCAGGTCATTCGGACGTCGTTTGGTCGGGTTTTGATTGAATGTGCAATTTGGAATGTTTTAAGGAATTTAGGCTTGAATTCGATGCGAATTATGAGCTTTGATGTTGTTAGACGTGTTTTGAGGATTGGAGCAAGTTCGAATAAGGTATTAAGATGTGTTGGTATGTTTGGATGAGGTCCCGGGGCCTCGGGGTGTTTTCGGATGGTTAAACGGGAGAAAATTGTGGAAAAATTGCAGGTTGGGATCCTGCTTCTGTTGTTTCCGCTCCTGCGGAATTTTGGACGTAGGAGCGTGTCCGCAGAAGCGGATAAGGGAGCGCAGAAGCGCTTGGATCGCGGAAGCGGAAAGGAGCCCGCAGGTGCGGCACCGCTGAAGCGGATATTGAGCCGCAGAAGCGGCCAAGGGCTAAGGGGGAAGTATCGCAGAGGCGGAAGGCTAGCCGCTTAGGCGAGTCCGCAGAAGCGGACACCTAGCCGCAGAAGCGGAAATTTCCGCAGGAGCGGTCGAGGCTTCGCAGAAGCGGACCGCTTAAGCGGCCTTGGTTCGCAGAAGCGGAAGTGGCCGGCTAGGCCTGGAACCGCATAAGCGACCCTTTGGTCGCGGATACGGAAGCATAGAAGCGGAAAATGTTCCGCAGAAGCGAAAATCGCTGTAAGTAAGTGTATCAGAAGTTAGAAAAATTTCAGAAACATTTTAACATTTGGGGGTCTCGGCTTAAGGGCGACTTTGGGCGATTTTGAGGAAGAAATCAAGGGAAATCATCAAGTAATCAACTATGAACTCATATTATGATTAGTATTGATAATATCATGCAATTATATCATGAAAATGGAGGAATTTGGGGTAATTATGGAGGATTTAGCCCTAGTCTTGGACTTTAGAAAATCAAGGTTTTGAACGGGCAAATGGAGTCCGATTTTGGTAAAATTGATATGCTTAGACTCGTATTGAGACGAGGGTTCCGGAAATGTGAATTTCGTAAATTTTCGGAATGTGGGCCCGGGGCTCGGGTTTTGACAACTTTGGGAATTTTGATGTAAATTGAGTTGTATTGATTGGGTGTCGTCCCATTGGCCTAAATTGTTGTATTTTTACTGTATTTGATCAGATTCTACGCGTACGGAGCTTGATTCTCGTGGCAAGGGCATTGCGGAATAGTCGTCGCGCTGTATTGAGGTGAGTAATAGATGTGGGTGATGACCAGCGGGTTCGAAACCCCGGTATACCACTTTGTAACGCTGTATAGCGGCGAGACACGCACACTCTTGAGAGTGCGGGGTCGATCATGAACTGGAGACTACATATTAGTCCAACCTGTTGATACTGTATTATTGGCTATTCTAGAGCCGTCGAACCTCCTTCTCGGATGGTTGCATATATGTATATATATATTGTGATAATGGCCACTCTTGAGCCGAGGAACCCCCTTCTTGGGCGGTTGAGTATACATGTGGGCCGTGAGCCGGTTATTGGATCCCGCGAGGATCGTTATCATTGTCTTATCACATAGACATGCTAGTTTACTACTAGTCCGCAGCTATTTTTGTTATTATGCTAATTCCAATCTCTGGAACTTGATATTACTGTTTTCCAACTGAAAAATGATAAAAAGAGTTTTCAAAAACTACTTTTGAGCCTGCGAGGCTGTATCTGCATATTAGCTGACTAGTAGTGGATCGGGCTGCACGCCGCAGCGAGATATATGTTGGATCGGACTGCACGCCGCAGGGATATCTCTATGAGATGTGCTTGGGCTGTAGGAGCCCCTCCGGAGTCTGAACCCCCAAAGTGAGCACGGGTACCCAAAATTGGAGTCGGGCTACACGCCGTAGCGGTCATATCATGCATTGCATTGCATTTAGCTACATCTCTGCTAGCTGTTATGCTATTTATTGGTAATTGTTGGTACAGGTATAGAGAATATTGATTCTATGACAGGGTAGCTAATTATAGCTTTACATAGTGCTTTATTGCGGATTTCTTATCTGCGCTGTCTTACCCTTGTTTATTACCACTGAGTCTGGCAGTACTCATTTTACTCCCTGCACCTTGTGTGCAGATCCAGGTACCTCTCAGCAGTGATCCAGTAGCTGTGCGAGGCGACGTTTGTGGATATTCGAGGTAGCCGCAGAGTCCGCAGGACCCGATATTCCTTCCTACCGTCTTTTGATTTTGTATTGACATTTCTTTCCGCACTTGGTATTTTGTAAACCTTTATACACTCATGTTCAGTAGAGGCTCATGACTCTTGACCCTTGGTCTATGGGAGTTGATGTATTATGGGACTTGGTTCCCTGTTTTCGTTATTTGTATCGCTATTGCTTCGTGATTTAATATGCTTAAATGGGCTAAAAGAGAGCGTCTAGCTCCGTTGTTTATATTGATTGGTCAGGCTGGCTTAGCAATGTGCTGGGCGCCATCACGACCGGATTTGGGGTTGTGACAGGAGCATATCCTCCAAAATCTGAATAGTGCGCTCGGACTGGCCATCAGTTTGGGGGTGAAACGTTGTGTTCAGCTCCACCCGAGTGCCTAACTCCTATTGTAAGGCTCTCCAGAACCGTGAAGTGAACTGAGTGCCTCTATCTGAAATGATGGAAACTGGAATACCATGCAGCCGAACTATCTCCCTAATGTAGATCTCCGCCAGTCGCTCCGATGAGTAAGTAGTGCTCACCGGTATGAAATGGGCGGACTTGGCCAGCCGATCCACAATAACCCAAATGGAATCAAACTTCCTCACAGTCTGTGGAAGCCCAGATACAAAGTCCATGGTGATGCGCTCCCATTTCTACTCTGGAATCTCAATCTGCTGCATTAACCCACCCGGACGCTGATGCTCATACTTCACCTGCTGGTAGTTGAGGCACCTAGAAATATAATCAACTATATCTCTCTTCATCCACCTCCACCAGTAATGCTATCTAAAGTCATGATACATCTTTACGGCACTCGGGTGGATGGAATACCGCGAGCTATGGGCCTCTGCTAGAATCAACTCTCGAAGATCATCTACATTGGGCACACAAATACGCCCCTACATCCTCACAACTCCATCATCCCCAATGGTAACATCTCGAGCATCACCACACCAAACTCTATCCTGGAGGACAAGCAAATGAGGGTCGTCAAACTGACGCTCCCTAATGCGGTCAAATAGAGAAGACCGAGAAACCACACAAGCCAGAACCTGACTAGGCTCCGAAAGATCCAGTCTAACAAACTATCTAGCTAAAGCCTGAACATCCATTGCCATAGACCTCTCCGAAGCTGGTAGATATGCCAAACTCCCCAAACTCTCTGCCCGGCGACTCAAGGCATCGGAAACTACATTAGCCTTGCCTAGATGGTAGAGAATAGTAATATCATAGTCCTTCAGTAGCTCCAACCATCTCCTCTGACGCATATTCAGGTCCTTCTGCTTAAGCAAGTGCTGCAAGCTCCGGTGATCGGTGTAGATCTCACAAGGAACCCCATACAAGTAATGACGCCAAATCTTCAAGGCGTGAACAATGGAAGCTAGCTCCAGATCTTGAACATGGTAGTTCTTCTCATGTATCTTCAGCTTTCTGGACGCATAGGCAATCACACAACCGTCCTGCATTAATACTACAAGGAGTTCAACTCGTGAGGCATCACAATATACTGTATAGGACTCCGAGCCTGTAGGCAACATCAAGATAGGGGCTGAAGTCAAAGCTGACTTGAGCTTCTAAAAGCTTACCTCACACTCCTATGTCCACTGAAAAGGGGCACCCTTTTGGGTCAATCTGGTCATAGGTGCTGCGATCGAAGAGAACCCCTCAACGAAATGACGATAATAACCCGCCAAACCAAGAAAACTGTGAATCTCAATAGCTGAGTGTCACAACCCAAACCCCGGTCGTGATGGCGACCAACATAATGCTAGGCAAGCCCGACCATATTATCTCTTAAACCAGCCAATTATTAATTCTAATTAATACATTTAAGCTCAAATAGCAAGTGATCGTATCAAAATGGCAAAGTAATAGTAAAAGCATACAAAATACGGTCCCAACCATATCGTGGTGTCACGAGTCTGAGCCTCTACAGAATAAGCATCCTAGTACAAACAAGTCTAAACAAGATGGAAGCAACAAATGATAAAGAAGGAGAAAATAGGTTCTGCGGACGCCGGCAACTACATCGTAGTCTCCGCTAAAGTAGATAAGGATCAGCAGCTACAACTCAATTGCCCTCGGGCACCTATGAATCTGCACAAAAAGTGCAGGGGAGTAGGGTGAGTATATTTCAACTCAGTGAGTAATAGTAATAAACAATAACTGAAAGTAAGAACTCCTGTGCTATCACTAAACAGTTCTAAGGCACCCCCACTGGTAAGTCATAGCTACAGTGAGTACTCTAATCTCCAGTCCACATCTATCTCAACAGGGTCCCATACTGACCAAGTCCTCACTCGTACCACTATGGTGTACATCCATCTCAATGTATGAAGATATATATATATACCTATGTCTATAATGTATAAGTATTTAAGTATGTATACATATACCGCTGCGGCGCGCAGCCCAATCTAATATATATACTGCTGCGGCGTGCAGCCCGATCCAATATATATATACAGCTGCGGCGTGCAGTCCGATCCATTTAACGTCGACGGCATTCACCGGGGGTGTGCACAGACTCCGGAGGGGCTCCTACAGCCCAAGCGCAATAATACTGTGAAGTGCAGTCCGATCCAACATATATACTGCTGCAGCATGCAGCCCGATCCAATATATATACTGCTGCAGCGTGTAGCCCGATCCAATATTTATATATATAATACCTTAAAATGGGTCCTCGACCCTATCCCAATTAGTATAGGATTGGCCTTTCAGGCCCACTCAGCCGAATTAGGGAATTTCCACCCTAAGTAATCTATCTCTCACAGTACACATCTAGTACTGGCTCTTAATAGGCTATTCAGCTAGTTTTACGGTTGAGTGTAAGTTTCCAACATGATATAAGGGTCACCTAGCTCTACAGGTTCCCTAATGCTCTACAGATCGGCACAAGGCCCCAAACATGGCTATTAGCCCAATTATACAGTTATAATATTATTATCGGTCATAATACATAGTATTCTATTAGCCGGGAAGGACCAAGTCCAAGTCCCCAATCACAATGTCACCATGCTCGTCACAAGATGTGTGTCTCATCTCAACATAGCACTGTGAAGTGCTAGTACGGGGTTTCAAACCCTCGGTACATTATTTACTACTACCACTCACCTCGAACCGGTAGAAGCCTCGGTCCGCCTTGCGCTTGCCTCGCAAATCAATCTCCTCGGTTGCCAAATCTGCTCAAAATCAATGATAATACATCAATATATGCCAAATTCACGAAACCCATTCGAAATAACCCAATTTGCATCAAAACCCACAAAGTTGTCAAAACCCGACTTTTGGTGCGCTTCTCGAAAAATTACAAAAGCTACATACTCGGGACCCTCGTCTCAATACGAGTCTAGGCATATAAAACTTACCAAATTCGGACGCCATTTGCCCACTCAAATCAGTGTTTTTCCACAATTTTAGGCCTAGGGCCAAAACCCACCTTTAATCTTCCATTTCCACAGAAATAATCAATGATTTCATGATAAAAGCGCGTAATTAAGCCACAAAACTTACCTCCGACAATATCCCGATGATCTCCCAGCTATATCCCGTCTCTTTCTCTCTCTAGGGTTCAACAATGGAGGTTTATAAAATGAAACTCGTATATGAAATGTTCTGGTTTTAAGTTCACTGCCTGGGACTTTGTTCTACACGTTCGCGTGACTCCACTCGCGTCCGTGATGCACATACCGGCTAACCCTTCGCGAACGCGGCGCTGTACCACGCGTTCGCGATGATCATTTTCCTGAGCCACCAGATTTTGTTCTTGGCGAATGCGACACCTTTGGACACGAACGCGATGCCTCCCTGATTCCTCCTACGCGAACGCGACATCCACCCTCGCAAACGCGATGCCCAACTAGACTCTGCCTTCGCGAACGGGGGCCTTGCCCTCGCAAACGCGATGGCTTAATTTCTGCACAGTGATCTCCAATTTTCTGCAGATTTTTCTTTGTTTCAAAGTGCTTGATGATGGTCCGGATTCACCCCGAGGCCCCCGGGACCCAAACGAAAACCACCAACATACTCCGAACCACGATACGAACTTGTTCCAATCATAAAAGCACCATCCTAAACATCAAAATCACCAATTACACACGGATTCAAGCCTAAGTTTCTTCAAAACTTCCGAAACCAACATTCAATCAAAAACCCGACCAAACGACCTTCGAATGACCTGAAAATTTGCGGACATATCCAAAATCACATGACAAAGCCACAAGAAATGTCAGAATTGCATTCCGACCCCCGGATCAAAATCTCACCTACCGATCGGATTTTGCCAAAATTCCACCTTGGCCAATTCAAGCCTATTTCTACACTGGACCTCCGAATTCACTTCCGATCGTTCTCCTAGCTCACAAATGACCTCCCGGAGCTGACCGGAATCATCAGAATTTGATTCCGAGCTCTCTAACCCACAAGTCATCATCCAGTTGACTTTTCCCAAATATTCCTTCTTCAAAGAGACTATTTGTCTCAATTCCAACCAAACTCAATCCGAATTGACTCAAACTCGCCAAACATACATATTGAAATATTAACAAGAATTTAACGGGGATAACGAGGTGATAACTCATATCATGACGGGCCGGGTCATCACATTCTCCCCAACTTAAGCAAATGCTCATCCTCGAGCGGACCAAGAGTTGTACTAGATTCAACACAATAGCTGAATGACCTCACCAAGCATATACTCGGGGTGATACCACTTTACCCTATCTTTCATAAGTCCGATAACATAGCAGCTAAATTTCTACAGTCTAACTGAACTATACACCACATTAGACTTTCCGAAATCATATACCAAATCTGAATCCCACACCTATACTCCGAGTACACACGATCCAACTGTAATAGCCAACTCGCCACTCCGGGTGAGATCACATGATATATCAAACAATCCAATCACTTGATACGATAGTCTCTAATCACGACAACTGGCCACAATAACCAAATACTAGCAGAAAGAATCTTTCTCATTAGATAGAGTCTTCTTCCAACCCTTCATATCCTGCCCACGGCAACTGAAGCACGCGATATACCAAACCCATCTATCGGGTCAACCATTCATGAATCCATTTCCCTTTTAAAATTGATACCACAATAGGTTTCGGAGCCAAACCTCAATATTACCTTCTTAACAAGCTAAGATCAAATATGGTCGTATTCATTAATGACTCCGACGATCATTTTGATCATAACACACCATACTAGTGACATTCCACCTCAGCATCGGCCTATGCTCCAACGAGCACAACACATGCTCCAATAAGAACGATCTGAACACGCTCGAATCATGACAACCGACTCATACAAAAGAGCTATAATTCAAATTCCTCAATACCATCATAACACATAACTGAGATCTCGCCTCACATCATAGAATTAGAGTACCTAAGTCCTCCTCGAAAGGTCATAACATCACGTGGCCTTGCCACAACTCACGGTTCTATCCAAACACTATTACTCATGGAGAACCTCAAGTCCCATGCTCAAAACAGTCATCCACACACATATCTAGGTCTGAACCCAAGCAATCAATCACACCTGCGGTGATACAATGATATACGCTTTCAAATCCTGAAAGGACACAACCGATGTGCTATTCCCCGAGCGATGCCCAATACGGACTATTCCTCAGAAGCTAGGAAGTATTGTATACAAGGTAACTTATAGGAAGCTATATTTTCCCAATCACACAGTTGCGGCGCGTAACCCGTTCCAATAATATACCCGTGGCGGCATGCCACCCGATCCAGATACCATACTTGTGGCGGCATGCTACCCGATCCTGATGCCATACATATGGCGACATGCCACCCGATCCAAATACTATACCTATGGCGGCGTGCCACCCGATCCACGAATACATCTAGCAAAGGGAATGCACATCGAGTCAAGTCGCTCATCGCAACAACATATACATAGCCTCAAGCTCGGCCACATGAAATGCATCCGACAAAGTTCCTCAATAATGGAACTGAATCAATGGTAGATACCTCTACACTGACATCCGCCACGAAGGCCCAACTGACAAAGCAATACCTACCAGCCGTCCGCTGGCCCTAGGGTACATTTACCCTGATGGAATATGATCGGATGCGCTCTGCCACGCAGTTGTGATATTTTTCCGATATAGTCCATATCACATTAGTCTAGACAACCTGACTTATGACAACTAGTCTGCAATCATATATCATAATCCAAATTCATCATATCAAGTAACAAAATAGCCACTAGGGCTTCCAATTTCCAATAACCGCTAAACGGTGCCGATACACACGATATACCACCATTGCGTAGGCAGATTACGAGAACTTCTAGTCTCCAACACATATGTAACACATGAATCACTATGCCTGATTCCACATTCCAACGTACGAATACATAATCACACATATCAAGCCTCCATTCATAATCCATTCAGAAATTTCCCTATGCCATCATCAACTCAATCATCACTGTCAATCCAACAAGAGGATACCACAATACCACTAGACATTATCAGTTTACATTACATTGCCATTTTTGGCTATATACTCTGCCAAATCACTAGAATAGCAGTACCACTTTCCTTATCACTAGAAAGATTGATTATCAGATTATCTGCAGCTACCCACGCTGCTTGGGAATTCTAATAACTCCCCATATAATATGAACTGATCTCAAGTCCTTGAACATTCCGTTATCATCTTTTCATAACACATCGCATATACCATACTATACCAAGATACATGGAAAATTTCTATCCCTCTCCTACACCACAAACATCGACGCACTCAACTAGTCAAGGACTTTCATGGTCCCATATAGAAGAAAAATCATTACACACACCAAGCTTAGCACACTGACAGGAATATACCCATTTTCAAACCATGATAAAACACATCACAACTGTTTCTTCCCATTCACTGCATAAGCTTAACTGCCAGGACTGAGTCCTTTTTCCCACGTCGAGCTACGTAACTGCCAGCTCATCAAGAGCTTTGTTGCACGATAACTGAAAGGCTCATTACCTCGAACACACACCAGGAGACGTGCCCTTTTCATACCGTTCCAATTTAGTAACAAGTTGTTCCATTTACCTAGTTTCCTTTCTGATTCATCTTTAATTGAATATTAGCATTTACTGTAGCACCATAATACATCAACTCCTGTCACCACACGAGACTCGTACATAAGACCACACCGTCTAAGACTCACAGGCCGCTGAATACTCCCTCAGATGTTTCCCCGAGGTACCACAATTTTCAACACTTTACCTTGAAAAACTTCCTGCAATTTTTTTTGAATTCGTTATCATTACTCTCCAATATAGATACATAGAATCTCATCATTTACATAACATAACACAAGTCTTGATCCCTTCTAATGAGACCACCGTCTCTAACCACGTACCTAATCTTATGACACCTTACCGTTACAAGCAAAGTCTTGAACACCGCAAGACTATTCTCGGGCGTCATTCACCCTTATTCTGTTATAATTCAACTGTCTTATTGAACAGAACCACTCATGCCTTGTTAGAAATCTGACATCGCAGAACATGATTACATACAGGTACAATTAGCTATCTTTATTTTCTATACACCGAACATTCTTTACCAACATAAGTTCAAAACAACCTAGTATTTCTTCACAACTATGAAACACCATAACCTTTATCAAAATTTCCCAACATATCCAGAGACAGAACCACCATATCACACAACAGTGCAATTAGCTAGTCAATAGCAACCTCCCCAACTTAGTTCGAAGCCATATACGTAAAGGCACGTTTATCCCCTCACAGCATTCTTACTCAATTGATGCCACAATATTCTAGTTGGATTACACTCAAGTCATTTACAAGCTTCGACAAAGATTCAAATCATCACACATCTTAACTCATTTGCAACTCTTGCATTTATACACTCACCATTTAAGCCTATTCTCCAGGTGACAGAATTATTTTCTAAGCCCCAATTTTTCCAGAAATTTCGACAGAGCTTCCTCTGTAATTTGGCCTATCCACCTACTAGCGAATCACCAAAATTATCCTAACAATACATCCGCAACTCGACAAGACATCACAATGCATATCAACAACATAAATCTCAATACTACACAATTATATCATTAGCATTAATACTTGAACATGCGCTGCACCTGCTCAAATCATAACACATATACCTTTCACCATGATACACCTAGCACAGCCAATTTGGTCTTCCTGCATCTGAACTCATACTACCACACGTAATGCACTTTACCTTTCCGCTAAGGAACATGAACGTACTCACCACGCCCATAGCTAGGGCTACGTAACAGATCACAATAAGGATTAAATGCCTTGCAGCTCTCCCATTATCAAACTGCCATTTCCATAATTAAGATCAATACTGACCGCATGAATTTCATAGTACCAGCCCGCAAAATTAGCACCTCGGTGCTCAAGCCATAGACAAGGATCCAGCCTCAAGTCCTCCAGACTGGCCCAACATGAACTCACAGAGATTATATCTCGCCCCTCGATTGGGGATCATAAGCCGTCAAGGCAAATTTATCACTAAGCACTCGAGTGCGCACATCAACGTGCAGAAGGAATTTCAAGAATCATACCTCAAGCTGAATCAAGTATGCACGGTAAGAATTTCAAAAATTGAAACTGTCCTAAAAGGTTTGCAGCCTCCCGAGGATAAGTACAAGCGTCCCCGTACCGATCCACGAGACTCTACTAAACCGGCTCATGACTCGCGAGACCTGTTAACCTAGGCTCTGATACCAACTTGTCACGACCCAAACCCCGGTCGTGATGACGCCCAACACAATGCTAGGCAAGACCGACCATATTATCTCTTAAACCAGCCAATTATTAATTCTAATTAATCTAGTTAAGCTCAAACAGCAAGTGATCGTATCAAAATGGCAACGTAATAGTAAACGCATACAAAATACGGTCCCAACCATATCGTGGTATCACGAGTCTGAGCCTCTACAGAATAAGCATCCTAGTACAAACAAGTCTAAACAAGATGGAAGCAACAAATGATAAAGAAGGAGAAAACAGATTCTACGGACACCGGCAGCTACCTCGTAGTCTCCGCTAAAGTAGATAAGGATCAGCAGCTACAACTCAATTGCCCTCGAGCACCTGTGAATCTGCACAAAAAGTGCAGGGGAGTGGGGTGAGTATATTTCAACTGAGTGAGTAATAATAATAAACAATAACTAAAAGTAAGAACTCCTGTGCAATCACTAAACAGTTCTGAGGCACCCCCCACCGGTATGTCATAACTACAGTGAGTACTCTAATCACCAGTCCACATCTATCTCAATAGGGTCCCATACTGACCAAATCCTCACTCGTACCACTATGGCGTATATCCATCTCAATGTATGAAGATATATATATATGTATATATATATATATATATATATATATATATATATATATATATATATATATATATATATATATATATATATATATATATATATATATATATATATATATATATACACCTATGTCTATAATGTATAAGTATTTAAGTATGTCTACATATACCGCTGCGGCGCGCAGCCCAATCCAATATATATTTTGCTGCGGCGTGCAGCCCGATCCAATATATATATATACTGCTGCGGCGTGCAGCCCGATCCATTTAACGTTGACAACGTTAATTAGGGGTGTGTACGGACTCCAGAGGGGCTCCTACAGCCCAAGTGCGATAATACAACGGCGTGCAGTCCGATCCAACATATATGCCACTGCGACGTGCAGCCCAATCCAATATATATACCGCTGCGACGTGCGGCCCGATCCAATATATATACCGCTGCGGCAGTGCGATCCAATATATGTATATATATATATATGTGCAGCCCGATCCAATATATATATATATATATATATAATTATATATATAATACCTCAAAATGGGTCCTCGACCCTGTCCCAATTAGTATAGGATTGGCCTTTCAGGCCCACTCAGCTGAATCAGGGAATTTCCACCCTAAGTAATCTATCTCTCACAGTACACATCTAGTAGTGGCTATTAATAGGCTATTCAGCTAGTTTTACGGTTGAGTGTATGTTTCCAACACGATATAAGGGTCACCTAGCTCTACAGGTTCCCTAATGCTCTACAGATCGGCACAAGGCCCCAAACATGGCTATTAGCCCAATTATACAGTTATAATCTCATTATCGGTCATAATACACAGTATTCTATTAGCCGGGAAGGACCAAGTCCAAATCCCCCATCACAATGTCACCACGCCCGTCACAAGACGCGTGTTTCATCTCAACATAGCACTGTGAAGTGCTAGTACGGGGTTTCAAACCCTCAGTACATTATTTACTATCACCACTCACCTCGCACCGGTAGAAGCCTCAGTCCGCCTTGCGCTTTCCTCGCAAATCAATCTCCTCGGATGCCAAGTATGCTCAAAATCAATGATAATACATCAATATATGCCAAATTCGCGAAACCCATTCGAAATAACCCAATTTGCATCAAAACCCACAAAGTTGTCAAAACCCGACTTTTGGTGCGCTTCTCAAAAAAATTACAAAAGTTACATATTCAGAACCCTCGTCTCAATACGAGTCTAGGCATATAAAACTTACCAAATTCGGACTCCATTTGCCCACTCAAATCAGTGTTTTTACACAATTTTAGGCCTAGGGCCAAAACCCACCTTTAATCTTCCATTTTCACAGAAATAATCAATGATTTCATGATAAAAGCGCGTAATTAAGCCACAAAACTTACCTCCGACAATATCTCGATGATCTCCCAGCTATTTCACGTCTCTTTCTCTCTCTAGGGTTCAGCAATGGAGGTTTATGAAATGAAACCCGTATATGAAATGTTCTGGTTTTAAGTTCACTGCCTGGGACTTTGTTCTACGCGTTCGCGTGACTCCACTTGCGTCTGTGATGCATAGACTGTCTAACCCTTCGCGAACGCGGTGCTGTACCACGCGTTCGCGATGACCATTTTCCTCAGCCACCAGATTTTATTCTTCGCAAACGCGACACCTTTGGACCCGAACGCGATGCCTCCCTGCTTACTCCTACGCGAACGCGACATCCACCCTCGCGAACGCGATGCCCAACTGGACTCTGCCTTCGCGAACGTAGGCCTTGCCCTCGCGAACGCGATGGCTTAATTTCTGCACAGTGATCTGCAATTTTCTGCAGATTTTTCTTTGTTTCAAAATGCCGGATGATGGTCTGAATTCACCCCGAGGCCCCCGGGACCCCAACGAAAACCACCAACATACTCCGAACCACGATACGAACTTGTTCCAATAATAAAAACACCATCCTAAACATCAAAATCACTAATTACACACGGATTCAAGCCTAAGTTTCTTCAAAACTTCTGAAACCAACATTCATTCAAAAACCCGACCAAACGACCTTCGAATGACCTGAAAATTTGCGGACATATACAAAATCACATGATGAAGCTATAGGAATTGTTAGAATTCCATTCCGACCCCCGGATCAAAATCTCACCTACCGATCGGATTTCGCCAAAATTCCACCTTAGCCAATTCAAGCCTATTTCTACACCGGACCTCCAAATTCACTTCCGATCGCTCTCCTAGCTCCTAAATGACCTCCCGGAGCTGACCGAATCATCAGAATTCGATTTCGAGCTCTCGAACCCACAAGTCAACATCCTGGTTGACTTTTTCCAAATATTCCTTCTTCTAAGAGACTATTTGTCTCAATTCCAACCAAACTCAATCCGAATTGACTCAAACTCGCCAAACATACATATTGAAATATTAACAAGAATTTAATTCGGAAAATGAGGTGATAACTCACATGATGACTGGCCGGGTCATCACACAGAGGAAGGTCTGGGCCAACTCTGCACGGCCTCTACCTTCCTCGAATCCACCCGAATACCATCGCTCGACACTACTTGGCCTAGAAATGCTACTGAACTCAGACAGAATTCACATTTAGAGAACTTGGCATATAGCTGTTTCTTTCTCAAAGTCTGAAGCACTATCCTCAGATGTTGCTCATGCTCTTCCCGACACCGGGAATACACTAGAATATCATCAATAAAAACAATCACGAAAGAGTCCAGATATGGCCTGAATACACTGTGCATCAAATGCATAAAGGCTGTTGGGGCATTAGTCAGCCCGAAAGACATCACGAAGAACTCGTAGTGACCATATCGAGTCCTGAAGGCAGTCTTCGGGATATCTGGCTCCCGAATCTTCAGCTGATGATAACCATAGTGAAAATCAATCTTGGAGAACACCTGTGCGCCCTGTAGCTGGTCAAATAAATCATCAATACGTGGCAAAGGATACCGGTTCTTCACTATAACTTTGTTCAACTGACGATATTCAATACACATACATATAGAACCATCATTTTTCTTTACAAACAACATAGGAGCATCCTAAGGCGACACACTGGGTCGAATGAAACCCTTACCCAATAACTCCTGTAACTGATCCTTCAACTCCTTCAACTCTGGATGAGCCATACGGTATGGTGGAAAAAAAAATGGGCTGAGTGCCCGGCAAAAAGTCAATAGCAAATTCAATATCTTTGTCGGGCGGTATGCCCGTGAGATCAGCTGGAAATACATCAGCAAAATCACGTACCACTGGAACGGAATCAATAGAAGGAGTGTCAACACTGACATCCCGCACATTAGCTAGATAAGCAACACACCGCTTCTCAACCATACGCTGAGTCTTGAGAAATAAAATAACATGGCTGGGGGTGTGATCTAGAGTACCACTCCACTCAATACATGGAATGCCTGGCATAGCCAGCGTCACAGTCTTGGCATGACAATCAAGAATAGCATAATGGGGCGACAGCCAGTCCATGCCAAATCGACCATCTCGAGCAACAATAGATCCGCTCTGGTCTCAATACCAAATATAGTAAAAAAGCACGACCGATACATACGGTCCAAAGCTAAAGAATCTCCCACCGTAGTGGAAACATAAATGGGGGCACTCAAAGAATCCCGAGGCACAGCCAAGATGTGAAGCAAAATAAGAGGACACATATGAAAAAGTGGAACCGGGATCGAATAGAACCGATGCCTCTCTGTGACTAACCAAAATAATACGTGTGATAACAGAATCAGATGCAACAACTGCAGCGCGATTAGGAATAACATAAATTCTGGCATGACCCCTCTCTCGAGGGCGGCCTCTAGCACCCCGATCCCCGCCCCTGGCTGGCTGGGCGGGTGGATTGGCAACTGGGGCTGGAATGATGGCCCGCTGGCCCTGTGAACCACGCTGAGGCTGCGAAGTCTGTGGAGGTGCTTCTCTCCTACGCCTGGGGCACTCCCTAACCAGATGGCGAGTATCCCCGCACTCAAAACAAGCTCTGGAAGGACGCGGTGGCTGTGACTGACCGGCCTCACCCCCACTTGTCTGACCCCTGGAAGGACCCCGTGCAGGAGGTGCACTAGAAACTGGGGGAGCATAATAAGGCTCCTGAGGTGCTGGAAGACCTGGAGTACTACCGGCTGCTGGCAATGCTGAATGAACTGGACGATCGGAATAACCCCAGCCAATATGATCGGCTGCTGAAGTGTGGGCACTAGAGAAATGGCCCGACTCACATAACCTCTTGGCCTCCCTCTCTCCCCGCTCTCTAGGGAGAATACTCTTGATCCTCCTGGCAATGCTCACTGCCTGCTGATAAGGTATATCCGTCTCCAACTCCCTGGCCATGCTGGACCAGATATGCATAATAAGGCCCTCAATAATTCTCCGCACTCTATCCAGGATCGTGGCTACCAAAGTCGTTGCATTCCTGGCTAGACGGGTGAAACTAATAGCATACTCCGATACTGACATGGAGCCCTGTCGCATCCGCTCAAACTCCGATCGCCAAGAATCCCTAAGGCTCTGGGGAACAAACTCCTTCAGAAACAGATCAGAAAACCGCGTCCAGGTCAATGAAGCAAACTCATCTAGACTATCAACCTCATACGCGCCACCAATCATAAGCGGCCCCATGAAGATGAAAAGCAGTGAAGGAAACCCCGCTGGTCTCCACTATCCCCATGGTATGAAGACTATGATGACACTCCTCCAGAAAACCCAATGCATCATCTGTAGCCAACCCACTGAACACTGGAGGATTATATTTCTTGAACCTCTCTAATCTACACTGCTCGTCCTCGAAGGCAGCTGGCCCACCTCCGGGCTGTGCTGGGGTGGCAGGAGGCATAACAATAATCTTTAGAACCTATCCCCCTAGCGCTCGCTGCTCAGGTGTAGTGGCTGTGGGAGTCTGGGCCCATCCCCCGGCCTGAGATGTAACTGCAGTGAGAGGAAGCAACCCTCTCTGAGCTAAAGTGGTGTACATACTTATGAACTGGGCTAGGGTCTCCTGGAGTGTTGGAGTAGTAGCAGCTATAGTTGGTATACCAGGCGCCTGCGCTCCAACCTGATCCACCGGTGGCATATCAGCGGCAGAGAGTGGGTGCTATCGCTGCACCTCGAGCGCGTCCTAATCCCCTACCACAGCCCTGGCCTCTGGCGGCGGCAGTAGGGGGCGCATGTGCCTGATCATCGCGAGTAGCATGTGTCCTCACCATCTATGAGAGAATAGAAAGCAGAAGTTTAGATTTGGTGCCAAAAATGTCGCACGACAATGAATCCAAAAGAAATGAAGAGTTTCCTAAACAGTTACATATCCTCTCTTAGATAAATACAGACATCTCCATATCGATAAGCAAGACTCTAAGTAACCGGTCTATGTCCCGTGACTCCTATGAACCTAGAGCTCTGATACCAACTTGTCACGACCCTATTTCACCAATCGCGAACCTGTCATGACGGCACCCAGCCTCCGCGACTAGGTAAGCCTAACTCGATGCGGAAAATACAAGTTTATGAACATTAAATAAGATAATAGCGGAAAGACGATATAAAAGGAATATAATAGGTGCTGCTTGGCACATACACACATCAACCACACCATATAGTATACCACCAAGACCCAGAATCCCACGGGTAACACAAACTAAAAAGGAGATGTAACAACTCGACCGGTCGTTTTGAGCTCTGACACGTCATTTAGCAGATTGAGGCCATGAACAGCTTCATATCAGATATATTGACTTGTGTGTATGGTCTAGAATTAAAATTCAGGAAGTTTGGAGTCAAATCTAAATGGAAATTCTCATTTTGAAAGCTTAAAGTTGAAGAAATGAAATAGGATTGGAATTTTGAGTAAATGACCTCGGAATTGGGATCTAAAAGTTCCAGCATGCTCGTATGATGATTTTGAACTATGACGTATGTGCGGATTTGTTTTTTCATAACCCGTGAGCATTTCGGCGTATATGGTGGAAGTTAGTATTTTAGAAGAATTTCATAAATTTGGGTTGGAAAGCATTTTAGAGTTATATATGTCCATTTGGGATTCTGAGTCTTGGAATAGATCCGTGTGATAATTTTGGAGTTGGGAACGTGATCTAAAGTGAATTCGGATGTCCGGAGGTCATTTTGAGGTCAGTTGGCTAAATATAGGAATTTGAAGGTTTTTGAGAAAATTCGACCGGAAGTGAAAATTTTGATATCTGGGTCAGAATGCAATTCCAAAAGTTGGTGCATGTCCGTAATGTCGAATGTGACTTGTGTGCAAACTTTGAGTCAATTCGGATCGACTTTTGTAGGAAATGGGACAATTAATCTCTTTAAGGAAAGCTTAAGTTGGAAAAGTCAACCCAATGTTAACTTATGAGTTAGAGGGCTTGGAACTGAATTATGAGGATTTAGTTAGTTTCGGGGGATGATTTAAGACTTAGGAGAGCAATCAGAAGTAATTTTGGAGGTCCGGTGAAGAAGTTAGCCTATTTTGGCGAAGTTGGAATTTTGGCGGAACCCGATCGATAGGTGATATTTTGATCCAGGAATCGAAATGGAATTTCGACAATTGCAGTAGCTCTGTTAGGTGATTTTTGATATTTCTGCAAATATTCTGGTCATTCAGACATCGTTTGGTCGGGTTTTTGATCGAATGTAAATTTTTAAAGTTTAAGTTTAAGTTTGAATCGAATTATAGGATTTTGTTGATTTATGATGTTTAAGGTACTGTTTTTATGATTCGGGCAAGTTTGAATGAAGTATTAGGTTGAGTTTGTATTTTTGGTTGAGGTCCCGAGGGCCTAGGGGTGATTTCGGATGCCCAACGATCATTTTTGGTTTTGGAAAAAGCTGCTGTTGCAACAGATTTTCAGCAGTTTTTTGGCTACTTTGGGAGCTGATATCATGCAATCCATAAGGAATCACAAAAAGTGCAAGACACAAAAGTTGTAGACCTTCGCGTCTAGTATCCAGAAAGATAAAGAACTCGTAATTTGGTCATCTGTACTAGAAGTTATGATCGACGGAAAGGAATGCTGGAGCAATAGGATGTACAACTTGTATAGCACAGGTGCAAGGTACAACTCGACGAAGCACGAGCAAATTCTTTTTTACACGAAATTGGTTTATTTCTTTCACTGATTTCATTTCGTTTGGATGATTTTGGAGAGCTTCAAGAGGGGATTTCACCGGGAAAACATTGGAGGTGAGTTCTATGGTCTAAATACGCGATTTTATCTTAGAATCTTCAATTATTTCACTGTAAATGGGAGGATTAATTGTGGAATTTTTGCCCTAAGCCTGGGTTATGGTTAATTAACAATTTGAATGGGCATACGGAGTCCGATTGTGATAAACTTTATATGTATGGACTCGTGTTGAGATAAAGAATCCGAATATGTAACTTTTGTAATTTTTCGAGAAGCGTACCGAAAGTCGAATTTTGGCTACTTTGTTGTTTTTTCATGTAAATTGATTGTGTTCGATTGGGTGTTGTTCTGTTAGCCTTTTTTGATATATTTGTACTGAATTTGGCTAGTTTTGGCGTGCGTGGATGCTGGTTCGAGGAGGTAAGGCATCGCGGAGCTTGAGTTTTTTCCGGATCGAGGTGGGTAATACATGTAAATGATGTCCTGAGGGTTAGTAAACCTCGGACTTGTACATCTTAGTGCTGTATTGAGGTGACTTGCACGCCGGATTACGAGTATGTGGTAGAGCACCATTGGGGATTATGACTTGGTCCGTCCCGCGTAATGAATAATAACACCTAATTGCTTGAAATTGAATTGACATCCTAATAAAAGATATTAATTATCATGAATTGGAATAATTATCATGCTTGGGCTTCGTGCCGATTATTTGAATCCTTCAGGGATTGTTATCACTGTCTTGATAACACTGTGCATATTTTTGTCTCGGTCTAAGGTTTTTAAATGGTATTTTAATACTCAACATTTTTATAAATGAAAAACTTGAACAAGGTCTTAATGACTTTTCTAGCTGTGAGCTAATGTGATACTGTTGCCCGAGGGGCTTTTCTTGATTATTTGTTAGACTGATTGGGGCCGAGGGCCATATGTTAGAGCATGACAATTTATGTGAGCATATGCATACACATGCATAGATCGGACTACACGTTGTAGTGGTATATGGATCGGGCTGCGCGCCGCAGCAGGTGTGATATTAATATTGCGCTTGGGTTGTAGGAGCCCCTCCGGAGTCTTAACCCCCATAGTGAGCGGGGGCACCTTTGCATGGATCTTGCTGTACGCCACAACGTCATATGTATTGCATGGCATACATACATTGGATTACGTGTACTACGTGGCATAACATTTAGCACTCATACATTACTGGCACACATGCATTATTTGCCTTATTGACCAAATCTCCTGATGGAAATTATTAAGGAGTACTGAGCCCGAGGGGCTAATTTGAGTGAAGACTTGCACTGCTTGAGATTGTACCCAGGTATTGGTATGTTATCATGAAAGAAAGAAAGCTAAACATTGAGATTTCTAAATAATCTACTCATATATGCTGGAAAGGAATAAAAAGATAGTTCTATATTGTGTTGCATCAAATAGTGCCTTGCATGGTTTTCTTTCCTTCAGCATTATTTACTTTTATTACCGTTGAGTTGGAAGTACTCACACCCAACTCCATGTACCTTGTGTGCAGATCTAGGTACACCACAGCAGAGCCGATTCTATAGCTGCTCGGGAGTGCATTTGGACAGTCGAGGTAGCTGCCAGTGTCCGCAGGACCTGACCTTCCAACTTACTTTTATTCATGTTGATATCTATTTCTGCACTTGAGCACCGTCGTAGACACTATCATACTTTATGTACTTTGTAGAGGCTCATGACTCGTGACTCCTGGTCTTTGGGAGGTTTTGTTGGTTTGGGACATGATCCTCGTATTAGAATATTTCCTTTGTGATAATTTAATCTTGATTATGCCTAAAAGTTGTTAAATGTGAGTTGCTGGCTCCGTGACTTTGTTGATTGGTCGGGTTGGCCTAGCAGTGTGCTGGGCTCTATCACGACTGGGTTTGGGGTCGTGACAAGTTGGTATCAGAGCCTAGGTTACTAAGCCTCATGAGTCTTGAGCTGGTTGGTAGAGTCTTGTGGATCGGTACGGGGACACTTGTACTTATCCTCGGGAGGCTGCAAACCTTTATGAAACACTTCACATTTCTTGGAATGCTTATCGTGCGTACTTGATTCAGCTTGAGATATAATTCTTGGAAACTCCTTCTATACACCTGTACGCGCACTCGAACGCTCAGTAATATAATTGCCTTGATGGCTTGTGATTCCCTGATTGAGGGGAGATATATGATTTCTGTGAGTTTATGTTGGGCCAGTCGGGAGGATGAAAGGCCAGATCTTTGTCTATGACTTGAGCACCATATTGCTGATTTTACGAACTCGTATTATGCAGATTTTTTGACCAATATTATTAATAATTGTGAGTTGTTAGGTGTTAGACTCTTATTGTGATTCGTTGTGTAGCCCCTAGCTATGGGCGTGGTGAATATGTTCATGTCTCTTAGTGGAAAGGTAAAATGCATTACGTGTGGTAGCATGAGCTCAGGCTCAGAAAGATCAAATGTGTTATGCTATGTGCATTATGATGTCTTGTCAAATTTCCAATGTATTGTTAGGATGGTTTTGGTGATTCTCTGGCCGGTGGATAGGCCATATTACAAAGGAAACTCTGCCAAAAGTTTTGGAAAATTTTAGACTTAGAAAAGATTTTTGTCACCTAAGGAATGGGCTTAGCTATTGTGTGTGAATGAATACAAGAATTGCAAAAGAATTAAGATTTCAGATGATTCGAGTCTCCGCCAAAGCTTATAAATGACTCGAGTTTATTCTCATTGTAACATTTAGGCATCACTTGAGTAATAATGCTATGAGTGGTTAAAAGTGCTTTGACGAATGGCTTCGAGCCAAGTTGGGGAGGTTACTATTAAATAACTAATTGCACGGTTGTGTGCTATGTGGGCACTGTCTTTAAGTATGTTGGGAAAATTCTAACAAGGTTATGGTGCTTCATAGATGTGAAGAAATACTAGGATGTTTTGAACTACTATTGGTAAGGAATGTTTGGTGTATAGAAAAGAAAGATAGCGAATTATACCTGTAAGTAATCTTGTTCTGCGATGTCAGAGTTCTAACAAAACACGAGTGGTTCTGTTCAATAGGACAGTTGAATTACAGCTGAATAAGGGTGAATAACGCCCGAGAATGGTTTTACAGTGTTCAAGATTTTGATTGTAACAATTAGGTGCCTTAAGATTGTGTATGTGGCTAAAGACGACGGTGTCATTAGAAAAGATCAAGGCTTGTGTTATATCATGTGAATGATGGGATTCTATGTATCCTTATTGGGAAGTAATGACAACAAATTCAAAATCGTAGGAAGTTCTTCAAAATAAAGTGTTGTAGAATGTGGTACTTCTGGAAAACATTGAGAGAGTATTCAGTGGCCTATGGGTCTTAGACCGTGTGGTCTTATGTACGAGTCTCGTGGGGTAACACGAGTTGATGTATTGTGGTGCTACAGTAAAAAGAATATTAAATTTAGGATGAATCAGAAAGGAAATTGGGTAACTGGAGCAACTTGTTAATAAACCGGAACGGTATGATAAGGATACGATTAACTCCTGGTATGTGTTCGAAGTAATCATTCTTGCAGATATGGTGCAACAAAGCTCTTGAGTGCTGGCAGTTGCGTAGCTGGACGTGGGTAAAAGGACTCAGTCCTGGCAGTTAAACTTATGCAATGAATTGGAAGAAAGAGTTTGCGATGTGTTATGGAAAGCTAATAATTGCATGTTCAGGGTTTTAAGATTAGTTCATATTATATGGGAAGTCATTAAAACTCTCAAGCGGCGCGAGCAGCTATAGATAATCTGAGAAGCAATCTTTCTGGTGATTAATGAAAATGGTACTGCTATTCTAGTGATTTGGCAGAGTATATGGTCAAAAAGGGCAAGGTAATGTAAACTGATAATATCTAGTGGTATGGTGGTACCCTCTTGCTAGATTGACGGTGATGATTGAGTTGTCAATGGCATAGTGTAAATGTTGAATCACTTTTGTGGCAGGGATGTATGCTTGATGTGTGTTATGTATTCGTACGGGGAAGTGTGGAATCAGGCATAGCGATTCATGTGCTACATACATACTGAAGACTAGAAGTTCTCGTAATCTGCCTATCCAGTGGTGGTATATCATGTGTATCGGCACCGTTTAGCGATTATTGAAAATTGGAAGGCCTAGTGGCTCTCTCATTACTTGATATGATGAATTTGAATAATGATATACGATTGCAGACTGGTTGTCATAAGTCAGATTGTCTAGACTAATGTTATATGGACTATGTTGGAAAAATGCCACAAACTGCATAGCAGAGTGTATCAGATTATGCTTCACCAAGGTAGATGTACCCTAGGGCCAACAGACGGCTGGTAGGTATTGCTTTGTAAGTTGGGCCTTTGTGGCGGATGTCAGTGTAAGGGTATCTACCATTAATTCAGTTCCGGTATTGAGGAACATTGTCGGATGCATTTCATGTGGCCGGGCTTGAGGCTATATATATGTTTGTTGTAATGAGCAACATGACTCGATGTGCATTTCCTCTTGCAAGATTTATCCGTGGATCAGGTGCCATGCCGCCACGGGTTATCTGGATCGGGTGGCATGCCGCCACAAGTATGGTATCTGGATCGGGTGGCACGTCACCACGGGTATGTTATTGGAACAGGTTGCACGCCGCAATAGTGTGATGTGGAAAATATAGTTTCCTATAAGTTACTTTGTATACAATACTTCCTAGCTTCTAAGGAATAGTCCGTATTGGGTACCGCTCGGGGAATAGCACATCGGTTGTGTCCATTCAGGATTTGATAGCATATATTAAATGTATCACCGCGGATGTGATTAATTGCTTGAGTTCAGACCTAAATATGTGCGTGGCTGACCGTTTTGAGCATAGTGACTTGAGGTGCTCCATGAGTAGTAGTGCTTGGACAGAATCGTGAGCCGTGGCAAGGCCACGTGATGTTATGACATTTCGATGAGGGTTCAGGTACTCTAATTCTATGATGTGAGACGAGATCTCAGTTATGTGTTGTGATGGAATTGAGGAATTTGAATTACAACTCTTTTGTGTGAGTCAGTTGTTATGATTCGAGTGTGTTCAGCTCATTCCTTATTGGATCCTGTGTTTTATTCGTCGTGGCTTAGGCCGATGAGGAGGTGTCATATTACCACTGTGGTGTGTTATGATCGAAATGATCGTTGGAGTCATTAATGAGTGCGAACATACGTGATATCAGCTAGATAGATAGGTAATATGAAGGTTTGGCTCCAAAATCCGTTATAATATCAGTCAAAAGAGAAATGGCTTAAAAAATGGTTGATCTGAGGAATTGTTACGGTTTAGCCCGTGTTTTATTTATCGTTGGCAGTATATGAAAGTGTTGGAATAAGACTTCAACTAATAAGAGGTTTCCATCGGTATTTGGGTATTGTAGGCAACTATAGTAAATAAAGAATGTTATTGTAGTAATATGAATAAAGTGATGGAAAGTGTAAATTCAATAAAGTTATGCATTAATGTTTGGGTACAACGTGTCGAGAATGATATGGTGGTCGAATGATGGAAACAGACTTGGCAGGAAATTCAGGGTGTTGGAATTTGGCCTAATGGCTTATTCGCTTGAATAAAGAATTATATCTACAGAATTATATAGCTAATATGCTCAACTAAGTAGTGGTATCACGGGAAGATGCATGATATGTTAAACAAGTTATTTGAGACTACATCATTGTAGTCCTTAGTACGTTCGAGGACGAACGTATGTTTAAGTGGGGGAGATTGTAACGACCCGACCGGTCGTTTTGAGCTCCGATGCGTCATTCAGCAGATTGAGGCCATGAACAGCTTCATCTCAGGTATATTGACTTGTGTGTATGGTCGGAATTAAAATTCAGGAAGTTTGGAGTCAAATCTAAATGGAAATTCTCATTTTGAAAGCTTAAAGTTGAATAAATGAACTAGGATTGGAATTTTGAGTAAATGACCTCGGAATTGGGACCTAAAAGTTCCAGCATGCTCGTATGATGATTTTGAATGTGGACGTAGGTGTAGATTTGGTTTTTGATAAACCGTGAGCATTTCGGCGTATATGGTGGAAGTTAGTATTTTAGAAGTATTTCATAAATTTGGGTTGGAAGGTATTTTAGAGTTATAGATGTCCATTTGGGATTCCGAATCTTGGAATAGATCTGTACGGTGATTCTGTAGTTAGGAACGCGATCGGAAGTGAATTCGGATGTCTGGAGGTCATTTTGAAGTCATTTGGCTAAATATAGGAATTTGAAGGTTTATGAGAAAATTCGACCGAAAGTGAAAATTTTGATATCGGGGTCGGAATGCGATTTCGAAAGTTGGTGCAAGTCCGTAATGTCGAATGTGACTTGTGTGCAAACTTTGAGTCAATTCGGATCGACTTTGGTAGGAAATGGGACAATTAATCTCTTTAAGGAAAGCTTAAGTAGAAAAAGTCAACCAAATGTTGACTTATGAGTTAGAGGGATCGGAACTGAATTCCGATGATTTGTTTAGCTTCGGAGGATGATTTAAGACTTAGGAGCGCAATCGGAAGTAATTTTGGAGGTCTGGTGAAGAAGTTAGCCTATTTTGGCGAAGTTGGAATTTTGGCGGAATCCGATCGATAGGTGATACTTTGATCCAGGAGTAGGAATGGAATTCCGATAGTTTCAGTAGCTTCGTTAGGTGATTTTGGATATGTTTGCAAATTTTCAGGTCATTCAGACATCGTTTGGTCGGGTTTTTGATCGAATGTGAATTTTGAAAGTTTAAGATTAAGTTTGAATCGAATTCTAAGATTTTGGTGATTTTTGATGTTTAAGGTACCGTTTTTATGATCCGAGAAAGTTTGAATGAAGTATTAGGTTGAGTTTGTGTTTATGGTTGAGGTGCTGAGCGCCTAGGGATGATTTCGGATGCCTAACGGGCATTTTTGGGTTTGGAAAAAGCTGCCGTTGCAACAGATTTTCAGCCGCTTTTTGGCTAATTTGGGAGCTGATATCTTGTGATCCATAAGGAATCACAAAACGTGCAAAACCCGAAAGTTGTAGATCTTCGTGTCTAGATTCCAGAAAGATAAAAAACTTGTAATTTGGACATATGTACTGGAAGTTATGATTGACGGAAAAGGACTGCTGGAGCAATAGGATGTACAACTTGTATAGCACAGGTGCAAGGTACAACTCGACGAAGCACGGGCAGATTCTTTTTTACACGAAATTGGTTTATTTCTTTCATTGATTTCATTTCGTTTGAATGATTTTGGAGAGCTTCAAGCGGGTATTTCACCGGGTAAACATTGGAGGTAAGTTCTATGGTCTAAATACTCGATGTTATCTTAGAATCTTCAATTATTTCACTGTAAATGGGAGGATTAATTGGGGATTTTTGCCCTAAGCCTGGGTTATGGTAAATCATCTATTTGAATGGGCAAACGGAGTCCGATTTTGATAAACTTTATATGTATGAACTCGTGTTGAGATAAAGAATCCGAATATGTAACTTTTGTAATTTTTCGAGAAGCGTACCGAAAGTCGGGTTTTGGCAACTTTGTGGTTTTTCATGTAATTTGACTGTGTTCGATTGGGTGTTGTTCTGTTAGCCTATTTTGATATATTTGTACTGATTTGGCTAGTTTTGGCATGCGTGGATGCTGGTTCGAGGAGGTAAGGCATCGCGGAGCTTGAGTTTTCGCCGGATTGAGGTGGGTAATACTTGTAAATAATGTCCTGAGGGTTAGTAAACCCCAGACTCACACATCTTAGTGTTGTATTGAGGTGACTTACACGCTGGATAACGGGCGTGGGGTAGAGCACCATTGGGGATTGTGACTTGGTCCGTCCCGTGTAATGAATAATAACACCTAATTGCTTGAAATTGAATTGACATCCTAATAAAAGATATTAATTATCATGAATTGGACTAATTATCATGCTTGGGCTTCGTGCCGATTATTTGAATCCTTTGGGGATTGGTATCACTGTCTTGATAACACTGTGCATATTTTTGTCTCGGTCTAAGGTTTTTAAATGGTATTTTGCTACTCAGCATTTTTATAAGGTTATGAAAAACATGAACAAGGTCTTAATGACATTTCTAGTTGTGAGCTAATATGATACTGTTGCCCGATGGGCTTTTCTTGATTATTTGTTAGACTGATTGGGGCCGAGGGCCATATGTTAGAGAATGACGATTTATGTGAGCATATGCATACACATGCATGGATTAGACTGCACGTCGTAGTGGTATATGGATCGGACTGCCTGCCGCAGTAGGTGTGATATTGATATTGCGCTTGGGTTGTAGCAGCCCTTCCGGAGTCTAAACCCCCACAGTGAGCGCAGGCACCTTTGCATGGATCGGGTTGTACGCCATAGCGTCAGATGCATTGCATGGTATACATACATTGGTCTATGTGTACTACGTGGCATAATATTTAGCACTCATACGTTACTGACACACATGCACTATTTGCCTTATTGACCATATCGGAAATTGTTAAGGAGTGCTGAGCCCAAGAGGATGATTTGAGTGCAGACTTGCACTGCTTGAGATTCTACCCAGGTATTGGTATGTTATCATGAAAGAAAGAAAGCGAAAACTTGAGATTTCTAAATAATCTACTCACATATGTTAGAAAGGAGTAAAAGATAGTTTTGTATTATGTAGAATGAGATAATGTCTTGCGTGGTTTTCTTTCCTTTAGCATTATTTACTTTTATTACCGCTAAGTTGGAAGTACTCACACCCGACTCCCTGTACCTTGTGTGCAGATCCTGGTACATCACAGCGGAGTTGATTCTATAGCTGCTCGGGAGTGCATTTGGACAGTCAAGGTAGCTGCCAGCGTCTGCATGACCCGACATTCCAGCTTACTTTTATTCATGTTGATATCTGTTTCTACACTTGAGCACCATCGTAGACACTATCACACTTTATATACTCTATAGAGGCTCATGACTCGTGACTCCTGGTCTTTGGGAGGTTTTGTTGGTTTGGGACATGATCCCCGTATTTGAATATTTTCTTTGTGATTATTTGATCTTGATTATGCCTAAAAGTGGTTAAATGTGAGCTGCTGGCTCCGTGACTTTGTTGATTGGTCGGGCTGGCCTAGCAGTTTGCTGGGCTCCATCACGACCGGGTTTGGGGTCGTGACAGGAGATTACAACTGTGGCTCTATACATCAAGAATGTCTAAAATAACAAAATAGGGGAAAATAACTACTATCACTATAAGAATAGATGGAGGCTCTTCGGATCCGCGGACGTAGTAGATCATACCTCGAGTCTTCGGATGTGCTGCTGAATCACCTAGGACGAGCCTGTCCTGAGGTACTTGGATCAACACAACAAAAGTGTGGAGAAGAGTAGCATGAGTACACCACAATTGTACTCAGTAAGTGCCAAGCCTAACCTCGATGGAGTAGTGACGAGGAAGGTCAGAGCCCTACTGAGAGATAATAGCATAATCATAATAACAATAATAAGCAATTTAAATAAGAATGAGTCTGAAATGGCAACAAATAATTAATTACTGCAACCGTGTACAACTAATCTAACAACAAGTAACCAACACAACGTAAACTCAAATCAACAAGTACAGGACCTGTAGGAATTTAACCCACAGTCCCACTCTATATCCAACAATCCAGGATCTCCAAGAATTTAACCCGCAGTCCCAATATAAGTATCACTAGGTCTCCGGGAATCGAACCCGTATCCCGTATCTCAATATCTCAGGATCTTTGGGAATAGAACCCGCAGTCTGTATCTCAATAAATATATTAATAAACTCAGGGTCTCTGGGAATCGAACCCGTAGTCCACAAACAATAACACTCTGGGTCTCTGGGAATCAAACCCACAGCCCTTGGATCTCCGGGAATCGAACCCGCAGTCCACCAAAATAGAAAATAAAAGGAATGCAAAGAGAAATATGATATGCATAACTACAACTTCACCAAAACAGTACCAACAATTTATCAAGAAGTTCAAGTAAGGCAATTAGGCAATTAGACAGATAAATCCTATCAAATCATGCTTTTCTAACTAATATCAGGTAAATGTCACAATCTAAGCAGCTATGAACGGGAATATCACGAATGGGACAATTCAAGTAAAGTGAGTTCCAACAATCTGCACATGTACACGCCCGTCGCCTCGCGTACAAGGCATTTAAATTATCACATAATATCCTAGGGGTGAAGGTTCCCCCACACGAGGTTAGACAAGCCACTTATCTCAACTCCAGTACAAAATCGCTAAGAGACAACTCTCTTGCCACGAATATCGGCCTCCACAGGTGTAGTATCTGATCAAAATCAATAGAAATACATCAAAATAGTCCAATGGGCATTACCCAATCGAAACAATTCGAAATACACAAAAAACCACAAGTTGCCAAAACTCGACTTTCGGTATGCTTGTCGTAAAAATACAAAAGTCATATATTCGGGTTCCCTATCTCAACACGAGTCCATGCATATAAAATTTACCGAAATCGGACTCTGTTTGCCCTTTAAAATCGATGATTTACCATAATTAAGGCCTAGGGCTAAAACTCACCATTAATCTTCCATTAACCAGTGAAATACTTAAGGATTTCATGATAAAATAATGAAATTAGACCAAGAAACTTACCTCCGATGATTACCCGATAATTCTCTAATAATTCCCCATGAGTTTCTCTCTAGAACTCAAAAATGGCGTTTTTGTGACTATTTCCGCGATGGTCTGTGTTCTGATATTTAATTCACCGACTAAACAATTACTCTACGTGTTCGCATTCCAATCCACGCATCCGCGATGCTTTGCCATCTAAACCCTTCGCGAACGCGACATAGCCTCACGCGTTCACGATGACTAATTCCTCACCCGCCTATCTTTTGCTCTTCGCGAACGCGTCATGCCCTAACGGGAACATGATGCATCCCAAGCCACACCTATGCGAACGCGACATCCCGTACGCGAACGCGATGCTCAGTTTTCCTCTGCCTATGCGAATGCGGCTAAGGTCTCGCGAACACGAAGGCCAAATCCCTGTTGCACTGCTACTGCAATTTTCTAAAGATTTCATGGCTCAAAAGTGCCCAGATGATGGTCTGGATTCACCCCGAGGCCCCCGAGACCCCCAAAAAAACCACCAACATACTCCAAAACACGATACAAACTTGTTCCAATCATAAAAACATGTCCTTAAACACAGAAATCATCGAATTATAGCGGATTCAAGCCTAGGATTTCATCTAAACTTCCGAACTAACATTCAATCAAAAACCCGACCAAACGATGTCTGAATGATCTAAAAATTTGCAGACATATCCAAAATCACATAACGAAGCTACAAAAATATTCAGAATTCCATTCTGACCCCCGGATCAAAATCTCACCTATCATTCGGATTCGCCAAAATTTCAAACTTCGGCAATTCAAGCATAATTGAGCAATAGACCTCAAAAATACATTCCGAATGCGCTCCCAACCCCGAAATCACCTAACGAAGCTAATGGAACCATCACATTTCCGGTCTGAAGTCGTCTTAATACTATTCCGAATACAAGCCATTTTCCAACAATAAAGCTCTCATTTAGGGACTGAGTGTCCCAAAACACTCCAAATTCTAGAACCGACCCTCCCGGCAAGCCACAATAGCAGAAATGAACTTAGGGAAATAGTTAAATTGGGGATCAGGGCATAAATTTCAAAAATGACCGGCCGGGTCTTTCCATTCACTCTTTAAACAACAAAGAAGAAGAAGCACAGAAAACGAAAAACGGTTCAGATATACTTAGCTTTTAGGGGTTTCTTCTCCTTTTCTTTCTTTTTCTTTATTTCATTCATTCTTTCTTTCTTTCTTCTTTTCTTTATTTTTTCTTCGTTCAGAGACTCTGGGTCTCTTTTTACAATATATATTCCAGACAGACTCTAGAAGTCTGGTTTGAATGTGAAAGGGGGTATTTGGAGACCAGGGTTATGGCTTTGAAAAGTTTTGGATTTGGATGTCCGCCAGAGTAGGGTTCCAGCGAGACATTTTTGAAGATTCGGCGATTAGGGCTAAGATTCGAAAGATGAGAATTGGGTGAGGTGAAAGAGGTGTTTAAGGTGGTTCTGGGGTGTAATTTTGGGAAGTTAGTTCATAACTTGGGTGGTCGCCGGCAAGGGTTCCGGCGACAGAGTTTCAAGAAATGGGGGGAATGGTGTGATATTAGGGTGAGGCTAATGGGGTAAGGTTTTAGAGGAGGAAGAAGGGAGTTTAAGGGAGGTTGCCTGAACTGGAGAGGAAAAACGGATGTAGACCACCGGTAGGGTTCCGGTGGTTTGTAAGAGGAGGAACAAGAGAATAGAGGTGGCTAGGGTTTTGGTATGTGAGAGTGTGTGTGTTATGAGATGAAATAAATGGGGGAAGGAGATATATATTAAATGTGTGTTTATTGATTCTCCACCGTTAGATTAAATGGTACGAACGGCCCAGATTATTTTCCCCGTTAAACGCCATCGTATGGTTTTAATAAAACTTTCATTTTGTCCGTTAGATCAATTCTTTGGATAGTTGTGATTCCTTTAACTAAGCTGTGTCATTTTGGTTTAAGTGACATTGATTGTATCTGTTAGATTAATTGAAATGAACGGCCCTGATATCTTCTTTATACGTCATCGTTTGGTTTGTTTGGTAACCACCTTATTTGGTCCGTTGATTAATAACATCAACGGTCCTGGTTTGTTATTTGATACGACGTCGTTTGTTTCTTTGCAAGGCTGGCCGGTTCAATTACACATTGGGCCAGGTCTATTTGTTGATTTGGGCTAACATTTGTGCATTTGGCCCAAAATATCTTGTATTGTTTTTATATTTTCTTATATTTATCTTATTTTGTATTTTTCAAATTATATTTATTTACTTAATTTCTGTACTTTCCTTGTATTTAGACTTGTTTTTCTTGGTATTTTTATTACTGATGTATTTTTCCTTTTATTTATTAATTTTATTTTTTCTTTGATTTTCAAATTTCCTAGTAATTACCTTACATTTATGATATTTTATAATTAATTTCATTTTGTATTTTTGTTTCAAATTTCTTTCACTTTATTTTCAACAATTAGAATACACACTGACTCTTTCTGTACAATAATCAAACCAATTTCAATCAAAAATTATTTTATATTTTTAATTTGGAATTAATTGCTTGGGGCGAATATCACGTGCTCACTATCACACCTCCCTTTTTTTACTACTTTTTAAAATAAGTATACCCCGCTATTTACTAATACACCCCAAGAAGGGATATAATAATAATAACAGGGAAGGAGTTTTTTCAGTTTAAGGACAATCGGAACGAGATTTATTTAAATTTCAGAATTGCCACTTGGGAAAATAATGGGGTCCCAAGTCACCGGTTTAATCCCTGAACCGAGGAAATTATGACTCTGTTTTAACAGTCCGCGAGACTAGAAATCCGGATAAGGAATTCTGTTAACCCGAAAGAAGGTGTTAGGCACTCCCGGATTCCGTGGTTCTAGCATGGTCGCTCAACTACTGTATTTGTCTTATCTGATTTCTTTATATGCTTCAATTTTACAAGTGTTTTTAATGTCCCCCTTTGTTATGTTTAAAAGACTTGCGATGTCACGAAAACACATTTCAAGTCACACCGCAACCAGTACGCCTGTGACTTTAATGCATTTCAGCTTCGTCGAGATTTGAGATTTGGGTTACATAAAATGTGCACCTGTATTAGCAATGTAATTTTTAATCGCGCCTATATCATCTAAGTCTTACTAAATTGTAGGAAACACCATGAAATTTGCTAAACGGTCCTTCCAAGTCTAACATTTTATATTGAAATCCATTTAGGGGGCCCCGTGTATCTTTTCATCTTCGAGACGAGGCTCATCCCTTATTTTTAAAGTCCAATCTTACTCATATACTATGTTTTTCTATTTTTGTTTTTCTTCCTAATTTATATCTTGTTTTTGCGTTATTTTGAGACTATAATATTAGAGTCCATGCCATTTATTCAGTATTGGGCCTGGACTTTGGACTACTTTAACAGTCCATTACTAGAACGAATGGGCATCTATAGCCCAATCTGAACTACTGTCTCTACTTGAGAACATAGTTATTACATTAATCAAACCTGGGCCTGTATTCATGACTAGGCCCAGAGTATATGAACGAAACAAAGAACAAGCTAGCAACTTCAAAACAGTGTTTGAGCAAATGTTGTTCAAATAATGGGGAAAATCAGTAAAAATTAGGAGGTATCAAATTACATCTCAATCACTACTAATTTCATATCCTAATAACTAATTGAACATTCTAAGACAGAAATTTTGTATTAGTACTATTATTCTATATGTCGGATCTCGATACTCAAGTAATTATTATGATACTAGTTTGCAGGATTATTTTGTCACTTATTTAATTGACGGAAAATAGTGTTGCAACATTAATTAAACATGCTTGAATTGTTAACAATCACAGAAGTCTAAAGGTGTGACGACCCAAAGGGTCATCACTTATTTTATTAATCATTTCGAGCTTCTGAGGCCTTGAAAACCTCATTCCATGTTGCCTCGATTTACTTGCACAATCCGAGCATGTAGCCGAAAAGATTTTGTGATAGAAAATATGAATTCTATGAGAAATGTGGATAAAAATGATATTAATATTGATATGGTTGACTTCGGTCAACATTATTGGTAAACGGATCCGGACCCGAGATTGGGTGGTCCCGAGAGGTCCGTAGGAAAATATGGGACTTGGACATGCGTCCGAAGTCGAATTCTGAGGCCTAGAGCCCAAGTTATGAATTTTTCTATGAAATTGTTTTTGATGTAATTGTTAAAGGAAATGAATTAATTGACCTTGGTATCGGGCTCGTATTTTGGTTCCGACGCCCGGTACAAGTCTTAAATATTATATATGTGATTTCTGTAAAGTTTGGTGACATTCGGATGTCGTTTGAGATGTGTTGGACCTTGAGTTCCAAGTTTGAAAGTTTTGAAAACCAAAAGTATGAAAATCATGAATTTGAGGCTTGATTTGATGAAAACGATGTGAGATTGGCGATGTGATCGCACGAACAAGTTCATAATGTGTTTTTGAGGTTGTGTACATGTTTGGTTTGGAGCCCGGGGAGCTCGGGTAAAGATTTGATAGGCCGTTGGATGAAATTCTGAATTTTTGCACTTCTGGTTTTTCACCCAGCTGTTGTCTTCGCAATTGCGAAGTATTTCTCGCAATTGCGAAGGTGGCAGGTCAAGGTAGGGTTCGCAAATGCGAACCCTTGGTCGCAAATGCGAAGGGTGCCCAGGACCGTTTGGGTTCGCAAATGCGAACCAAACCTCGCAATTGCGAGGCCTCCGGTGAAAAGGCATGCTTCGCAAATGCGAAGCATTCTTCGCAAATGCGAAGGTCCCTCAGCCCAGCCTCGGTCCCTCAGCCCAGCCTCGTTCGCAAATGCGAACAAATGTTCGCAAATGCGAAGGTCCCTGGAGGCCAGCCTGGTTCGCAAATGTGAACAAATGTTCGCAAATGCGAAGCCCCCAGATTTGCCTTGGCTTCGAAAATGCGAACAAAAGTTTGCAAATGCGAACTTCCCAGCCTTAGCTTATTTTTCAAACTCCAGAAATTGGTCGGGGTTCGCAATTGCGAACCCATGTTCGCAAATGCGAACACAGAGACCTGTAAAACACGATTTTCAGTTCATTTCTTCACTTTTTACAAACCAAAAACACCCATTTGAGATTCTTCACGGATTCCTTCTTCTGCAAAACAATTGTAAGTCACTTTTTACTTAATTCTTTCAATTCCTAACATCATTAAACATGTTTTTCAATAGAAATCAAAGGTTTTCATGGTAGAATTTCTTGTTTTTGATAGAATATAGGGTTTTTCATAAATTGGGAAATTGGACCTCGAATTGAGGTCCGATTTTGAAACAAATCATATACATGAACTCGTGGGGGGATGGGTAACCGGATTTTGGTCCGAACACCGAGTTCCGACCATGTGGGCCCGGGGTTGAAATTCACTATTCCGGGCGGAATGTTGTAAAAGTTGTATTTGGTCTTAAGAATTAGTTTGTTGAGTAGTATTGATGATATTAAATCAATTGTGTATAGATACGATTGGATTGGAGCCAAATTTGAAAGAAAAAGACATTTCCACATATTGAATTGTTCATAAACATTCGAGGTAAGTGTTTGTTCTATCCTAGCTTGAGGGAATAGGATTATGTGTTATGTGTTATGTGATCGAGTGCGGTGTATGGGGCTGTGGTGACGAGCATCCATACACTAGCGTCTAGTATGACCGTGAGTCGTTGAAAATGCTTATTTTGAGATATATTTACAGATGAATTGTTGAACCTTTGCCAGGTTGTAGAATTGTTATTGTTCTCCCTCGTCGGGACTTGTTGTGAAGAAAATTATTGATTGCCCTTGTTGGGACAGTTTATGAATTACTACTTCTTTCTTTGCCCTTAACTATGATTGTTATTTGGGTGAGGAAGAGTGATAATGCACGAAGGGTGATGCCGTGCCATGTTTTATTATTTATGCACGAAGGTTAATGCCGTGCCATGTTTTATTGATTATGCACGAAGGATCATGCCGTGCCTCTGTTATTGAACCATGTACGAAGGATCATGCCGTACTATGGATGTGAGGATGAGAGTAAAAGCACGAAGGGTGATGCCGTGTACTTTATTTGCTTATTTGGTGAGGATGAGAGTAAAAGCACGAAGGGTGATGCCGTGCAATTGTTTGCTATTCCTTGACTTGATATTACATGTATTTCCATTATACCTTATTTTCCTTGTGAACTTATTAACTATTGTTAATTGTTGAATTCTTTGAGATATCCCTTATTGTGTTATTACTTGGTTATTTCTTGTTATTCTGTGGTATACATATATACTTGGAACTGCACAGGTTTATGTGGGTGTCTGGTCCAAGGCTTGTCACTACTTCGCCGGGATAGGCCGGACACTTACCAGCACATGGGGTCGGTTGTGCTGATACTACACTTCTGTGCGTTTTTGCACAGGTCCAGGTTACGATCAGGAGCATCAGCAGTAAATCGATTGTGTGGGAGTTGATTACATTTGAGACCGAGGTAGCTTGCAAACGTCCGCAGGCCCGGCGTCTCTCTCTTTATTTATGTTACTATCTGTAGTCTCTTTGTTCCAAGACAAACATAATTATGTTATATTTCTTTCAAACTCTTATGTGTAGTATTCAGTAGTAGTTCGTGAGTTGGTGACTCCACGTCTTGGGTAGAGGATTTCAGTATGATTTTCATCTTGTAATTAGTTATTTCTATTTCGATAAAGTATTCCGCATTTATTTAATTAAAATTGTGTTAAAAACAAGATAGTGTGAATACAGTGGCTTGCCTAGCTACCGCGAGTAGGCGCCATCACGATCCCGATGTTGGGGGAAAATTTGGGTCGTGACAAGTTGGTATCAGAGCTCTAGGCTACATAGGTCTCACCACTCACGAACAAGCTTAGTAGAGTTTGAGAGGTAGGTATGGAGACGTCTGTACTTGTCCTCCAGAGTCTATTGAGTTAGGAAAGAGTCTCTCATTTGTTCTTTCTTGTCGTGCGACTTGTTCCTCAATTACTGATTGAATTTCTATTATGTCCTTTCGTAGATGGTGAGGACACGCGCTTCTTCGTCCGCTGACCAGCAGCCCGAGCCCCAGGCAGCTCCCGTGAGGGGCAGGGGCCAAGGCCGTATCAGAGGCCGTGGTAGGGGTAGAGCTCAGCCCCAGGGCAGCTACTCCAGAGGTGGAGCCTCATATTGAGATTGACGAGGAGGTTCGAGTTCCAGCAGCTCCAGTGGGCCCAGCTCAGGTCCCAGGAGAGGCTTTATTTACCCCGGATCTTCGGGATGCTTTGATCAGAATAGCGGGATTTATGGACAGCATTGCCAGAGCGGGCTTATTATCAGTTGCACCAGCCGCTTCTCAGGCTGGAGGAGGGGCCCAGACTCCTATTGCTCGTACTCCGGAGCCAGTAGCTCCTCAGCCTCAGGCACCAGTAATTCAGCCAGCTGTGGCCACTCAGTCAGGTACCACAGCTCATGCCGGCGATGGAGCGGCCATGACTTCCGATTCGTTATGGAGGCTTGATCGGTTCTCCAAGCTATTTACCACTACATTCAGTGGAGCCGCATCAGAGGATCCTCAGGACTTTTTATTCAGTTGCCATGAGATTCTCAAGACTATGGGGATCGTGGAGACAAACGGAGTTGACTTCTGCACATTTAGGCTTGCAGGACCCGCCAAGACTTGGTGGAGAGATTATTGCTTGACTCGACCAGTAGGGTCCCCAGCTTTATCATGGGATCAGTTTGCGGAACTATTTATGGAGAAGTTTCTCCCTGCTACTCAGCGGGATGTACTTCGGAGGCAGTTTGAGCGCCTCCATCAGGGCACTATGACGGTCACACGGTATGAGACGAGATTTGTCGATTTGGCTCGTCATGCAGTGGTGATACTTCCCACAGAGCGGGAGAGGGTCCATAGGTTTATAGATGGGCTTAATCAGCCAATAAGACTCGAGATGGCTATGGGCGTGGGGAGTGACATATCATTTCAGGAGGCAGATAATGCAGCACGCAGAGTTGAGATCGCTCTTGCTCGGGGAGGTGGTTATTCTTCAGACAAGAGGCCTCATCATTCAGGCAGGTTTAGTGGTTCTTCTTCTGGTGGCAGAGAATCTTTTGACAGAGGCCAGTCTTCCAAGCCTTTCCATTCCGCCCTTCAGGCTTCACAGGGTGGACCAGGTGATCGTGGGTTTCGTGGGCATTATTCAGATCAGCCTCCTATTAATGCTCAGCCTCTTCAGAGTGTTCGTGGAGGCCATTCAGGTCGTCAGGGCCAGCAGCCCTATCAGTCTAAGAGTTGCTACGGTTGTGGTGACCCGGGTCATTTTATCAGGAATTGCCCTCTAGCAGCGGGCAACTCTCAGCAGCGAGGTCCTCGTCCTATGATTCGGGCCCCAGCTGACCCTCAGCCTGCCCAGCCAGCCAGAGGCGGGGGTAGAGATTATAGAGGTGGAGGTCGAGACCGTAGAGGTGGAGACCGTCCAGCCAGAGGTAGAGGTCAGCCAGTTGATGGTCGTCCTAGAGACGCGGCTCAGAGGGGAGGTGCAGATCCCCGATTCTATGCTTTACCAGCCAGGCCAGAGGCAGAGGCATCAGATGCCGTGATTACAGGTACTATTCTTGTGTGTGGCAGAGGTGCTTCAGTATTATTTGACCCCGGATCTACATATTCCTATGTGTCTTCCTACTTCGCACCGTATTTGGCCGTGCCCAGCTATGCTCTGGATATTCCAGTTTATGTGGCTACCCTAGTGGGTGACTCCATTGTAGTCGATCGGGTACATCGTTCGTGCGTAGTTATATTTGGGGGTCTTGAGACCCGTGTTGATCTGTTGCTTTTGGATATGGTAGATTTTGATGTCATATTGGGGATGGACTGGTTGTCCCCATACCATGCTATTCTAGATTGTCATGCTAAGACTGTGACCTTAGCCTTGCCAGAATCACCCCGATTAGAGTGGAAAGGTACCTCAAGCCACTCCGTTCGCACTGTTATTTCCTATGTTAAGGCTCGACGTATGGTCGAGAAAGGGTGTCTAGCTTATCTGGCTTATGTTCATGATTCCAGCGCAGAGGTTCCTTCCATTGAGTCAGTCCCTATTGCACGGGAGTTTCCTGAGGTTTTTCCTTCAGACCTGCCGGGCATGCCACCCGACAGGGATATTGATTTCTGTATTGATCTGGCACCGGGCACTCAGGCCATCTCTATTCCACCCTATCGTATGGTCCCGCCGGAGCTAAAAGAGTTGAAAGATCAGTTGCAAGACTTTCTTGAGAAGGGCTTTATCAGGCCCAGTGTTTCCCCCCTGGGGAGCACCTGTATTATTTATAAAGAAGAAGGATGGCTCGATGCGGATGTGTATTGATTACCGGCAGTTAAACAAGGTGACTATCAAAAATAAATATCCACTTCCGTGAATTGATGATTTATTTGACCAGCTTCAGGGTGCCAAGGTATTTTCAAAGATAGACTTGAGGTCAGGCTACCATCAGCTGAAGATCAGGGCGGCTGACATTCCTAAGACAGCCTTTCGCTCTAGATATGGGCATTATGAGTTCTTGGTCATGTCCTTCGGGTTGACCAATGCCCCGGCAGCATTCATGGAGTTGATGAATCGGGTATTCAGGCCTTACTTAGATCTGTTCGTGATAGTCTTCATAGATGACATCCTGGTGTACTCCCACAGCCAGGAAGAGCACGAGCAGCACCTCAAAGTGGTTCTTCAGACTCTGAAAGATAACCAGCTATATGCCAAATTTTCTAAATGTGAGTTCTGGCTGAGTTCGGTAGCATTTCTGGGTCACATTGTATCAGTGGAAGGTATTCAGGTAGACCCAAAGAAGATTGAGGCAGTCCAGAATTGGCCTCGACCAGCTTCAGTGACGGAGATCCGGAGTTTCTTGGGATTAGCAGGTTACTACCGTCGTTTTGTAAAGGGATTTTCTTCTATTGCAGCCCCGATGACCAGGTTGACCCAGAAGTGTGTCCAGTTCCAGTGGTCAGAGGAGTGTGAGGCGAGCTTTCAGAAGCTCAAGACAGCCTTGACCACCGCACCAGTGTTGATATTACCTACAGGTGCAGGGCCTTATACAGTTTATTGTGACGCATCTCGTACAGGGCTTAGAGCGGTATTGATGCAGGATGGTAAGGTTATCACTTATGCTTCGAGGCAGTTAAAGATACATGAGAAGAATTATCTAGTTCATGATCTTGAGTTAGCAGCAGTGGTTCATGCCTTAAAGATCTGGAGGCATTATCTATATGGTGTGACATGTGAGGTGTACACTGATCACAAAAGCCTACAGTACTTGTTCAAGCAAAAGGAGTTGAATCTACGACAGCGGATATGGTTAGAGTTGCTAAAAGACTATGATGTTACTATCTTATATCACCCAGGTAAGGCCAATGTGGTGGCCGATGCATTGAGTAGAAAGTATGCAAGCATGGGTAGCCTTGCATACATTCCGGTCAGTCAGAGACCATTAGCTCTAGATGTCCAGGCCTTAGCCAACCGGTTCGTGAGATTAGACATTTCTGAGCCTAGCAAGGTGTTAGCCTGCACGGTCGCTCGTTCTTCTTTATTTGAGCGTATCCGTGAGAGGCAATTTGATGATCCTCATTTGCGTGAGTTGAGAGATACAGTACAGCGGGGAGGTGCCACACAGGTAAATCTAGATGATGATGGGGTATTAAAATTGCAGGGTCGAGTTTGTGTGCCCAATGTCGAAGGGATTCGAGAGTTAATCTTAGCGGAGGCCCATAGTTCGCGGTATTCTATTCACCCGAGCGCCGCGAAGATGTACCAGGACTTACGGCAGCACTATTGGTGGCGCAGAATGAAGAAAGATATCGTTGCATATGTCACTCGGTGTCTAAATTGTCAGCATGTGAAATATGAGCACCAGAGACCTGATGGTGTATTCCAGAGGATTGAAATTCCCGAGTGGAAATGGGAGCGGATCACTATGGACTTCGTTACTGGACTTCCTTTGACTCGGAGGAAATTTGATGTTATTTGGGTCATTGTTGATAGGCTGACCAAATCAGCACACTTTATTCCAGTATCTGTCTCCTACTCGTCGGAGAGGTTAGCGGAGGTTTACATTAGGGAGATTGTTCGTCTCCATGGGGTGCCAGTATCTATTATCTCTGATCGGGGAACGCAGTTTACCTCGCGGTTCTGGAGAGCGGTCCAGCGGGAGTTAGGCACCCGGGTTCAGTTGAGTACAGCATTTCATCCTCAGACGGATGGCCAGTCCGAGAGGACTATTCAGATTCTAGAGGACATGCTTCGAGCCTGTGTTACTGATTTCGGAGGCTCGTGGGACCGGTTTCTGCCATTAGTAGAGTTCGCCTACAATAACAGTTACCAGTCTAGCATCCAGATGGCTCCGTATGAGGCGTTGTATGGTAGGCGATGTCGATCACCAGTTGGATGGTTTGAATCGGGAGAGGCTCGGTTGTTGGGTACAGACTTAGTTCAGGAGGCCTTGGATAAGGTCAAGACTATTCAGGAGAGATTGCGTTCAGCTCAGTCCAGGCAGAAGACTTATGCGGATCGTAAGGTTCGAGATGTAGATTTCATGGTTGGTGAACGAGTATTGCTCCGAGTGTCGCTTATGAAGGGCGTGATGAGGTTCGGGAAGAAGGGCAAGCTCAGCCCTAGGTATATTGGTCCATTTGAGATTCTAGACAGAGTGGGAGGGGTGGCTTACAGATTAGCCTTGCCGCCTAGCTTATCAGCCGTACATCCAGTTTTTCACGTATCTATGCTTCGGAGATACCACGGCGATCCCACACATGTGTTAGACTTCAGTACTGTCCAATTGGACAATGATCTATCTTACGAGGAGGAGCCGTTAGCTATTCTAGACCGGCAGGTTCGACAGTTAAGGTCGAAGAGTTATACTTTTGTGCGTGTTCAGTGGAGAGGTCAGCCTCCTGAGGCATCGACCCGGGAGTCCGAGTCCGATATGCGGAGCCGCTACCCTCATTTGTTCCCCAACTCAGGTACTTCCTTCTCTCGTCCGTTCGAGGACGAATGGTTGTTCTAGAGGTGGAGATTGTGACGACCCAAAGGGTCATCACTTATTTTATTAATCATTTCGAGCTTCCGAGGCCTTGAAAACCTCATTCCATGTTGCCTCGATTTACGTGCACAATCCGAGCATGTAGCCGGAAAGATTTTGTGATAGAAAATATGAATTCTATGAGAAATGTGGATAAAAATGATATTAATATTGATATGGTTGACTTCGGTCAACATTTTTGGTAAACGGATCCGGACCCGAGATTGGGTGGTCCCGAGAGGTCCGTAGGAAAATATGGGACTTGGACATGCGTCCGGAGTCGAATTCTGAGGCCTAGAGCCCAAGTTATGAATTTTTCTATGAAATTGTTTTTGATGTAATTGTTAAAGGAAATGAATTAATTGACCTTGGTATCGAGCTCGTATTTTGGTTCCGACGCCCGGTACAAGTCTTAAATATTATATATGTGATTTCTGCAAAGTTTGGTGACATTCGGATGTCGTTTGAGATGTGTTGGACCTTGAGTTCCAAGTTTGAAAGTTTTGAAAACCAAAAGTATGAAAATCATGAATTTGAGGCTTGATTTGATGAAAACGATGTGAGATTGGCGATGTGATCGCACGAACAAGTTCATAATGTGTTTTTGAGGTTGTGTACATGTTTGGTTTGGAGCCCGGGGAGCTCGGGTAAAGATTTGATAGGCCGTTGGATGAAATTCTGAATTTTTGCACTGCTGGTTTTTCACCCAGTTGTTGTCTTCGCAATTGCGAAGTATTTCTCGCAATTGCGAAGGTGGCAGGTCAAGGCAGGGTTCGCAAATGCGAACCCTTGGTCGCAAATGCGAAGGGTGCCCAGGACCGTTTGGGTTCGCAAATGCGAACCAAACCTCACAATTGTGAGGCCTCCAGTGAAAAGGCACGCTTCGCAAATGCGAAGCATTCTTCGCAAATACGAAGGTCCCTCAGACCAGCCTCGCTCGCAAATGCGATCAAATGTTCGCAAATGCGAAGGTCCCTCGAGGCCAGCCTGGTTCGCAAATGCGAACAAATGTTCGCAAATGCGAAGCCCCCAGATTTGCCTTGGCTTCGCAAATGCGAACAAAAGTTCTCAAATACGAACTTCCCAGCCTTAGCTTATTTTTCAAACTCCAGAAATTGGTCGGGGTTCGCAATTGCGAACCCATGTTCGCAAATGCGAACACAGAGACCTGTAAAACACGATTTTCAGTTCATTTCTTCACTTTTTACAAAACAAAAACACCCATTTGCGATTCTTCACGGATTCTTTCTTCTGCAAAACAATTGTAAGTCACTTTTTACTTAATTCTTTCAATTCCTAACATCATTAAACATGTTTTTCAATAGAAATCAAAGGTTATCATGGTAGAATTTCTTGTTTTTGATAGAATATAGGGTTTTTCATAAATTGGGAAATTGGACCTCGAATTGAGGTCCGATTTTGAAACAAATCATATACATGAACTCGTGGGGGATGGGAAACCGGATTTTGGTCCGAACCACGAGTTCCGACCATGTGGGCCCGGGGTTGAAATTCACTATTCCGGGCAGAATGTTGTAAAAGTTGTATTTGGTCTTAAGAATTAGTTTGTTGAGTAGTATTGATGATATTAAATCAATTGTGTATAGATACGATTGGATTAGAGCCAAATTTGAAAGAAAAAGACATTTCCACAGATTGAATTGTTCATAAACATTCGAGGTAAGTGTTTGTTCTATCCTAGCTTGAGGGAATAGGATTATGTGTTATGTGTTATGTGATCGAGTGCGGTGTTGTGACGACCCAAAGGGTCATCACTTATTTTAATAATCATTTTGAGCTTCTGAGGCCTTGAAAACCTCATTCTATGTTGCCTCAATTTACGTGCACAATCCGAGCATGTAGCCGGAAAGATTTTGTGGTAGAAAATATGAATTCTATGAGAAATTTGGATAAAAATGATATTAATATTGATATGGTTGACTTCGGTCAACATTTTTGGTAAACGGATCCGGACCCGAGATTGGATGGTCCCGAGAGGTCCGTAGGAAAATATGGGACTTAGACATGCGTCCGGAGTCGAATTCCTGAGGCCTAGAGCCCAAGTTATGAATTTTTATGTGAAATTGTTTTTGATGTAATTGTTAAAGGAAAATGAATTAATCGACCTTGGTATCGGGCTCGTATTTTGGTTCCGACGCCCGGTACAAGTCTTAAATATTATATATGTGATTTCTGTAAAGTTTGGTGACATTCGGATGTCGTTTGAGATGTTTTGGACCTTGAGTTCCAAGTTAGGAAGTTTTGAAAACCAATAGTATGAAAATCATGAGTTTGAGGCTTGATTTGATTAAAACGAAGTGATATTGGCGATGTGATCGCACGAACAAGTTCATAATGTGTTTTTGAGGTTATGTACATGTTTGGTTTGGAGCCCGGGGGCTCGGGTAAAGATTTGATAGGCCGTTGGATGAAATTTTGAATTTTTGCACTGCTGGTTTTTCACCCAGCTGTTGGCTTCGCAATTGCGAAGTATTTCTCGCAATTGCGAACGGGGCAGTACAAGGCAGGGCTCGCAAATGCGAACCCTGATCGCAAATGCGAACCCCTCATGACCCAGCCTTGTTCGCAAATGCGAACATCCCCTTGTCCTGCCTATGTTCGCACAGCCTGCCTATGTTCGCAAATGCGAACAAAAGTTCGCAAATGCGAACATTCCCCATGCTGCCTTGGTTCGCAAATGCGAACCATTGTTCGCAAATGCGAACAATGCCTTATTCAGCCTATGTTCGCAAATACGAACACTCCCTTGTCTGCCAGTGTTCGCAAATGCGAACAAATGTTCGCAAATGCAAACTTCCCAGCCTTAGCTTATTTTTCAAACTCCAGAAATTGGTCGGGGTTCGCAATTGCGAACCCATGTTCGCAAATGCGAACACAGAGACCCTGTAAAACACGATTTTCAGTCATTTCTTCACTTTTTACAAAACAAAAACACTCATTTGCGATTCTTCACGGATTTCTTCTTCATCAAAACGATTGTAAGTCACTTTTTACTTAATTCTTTCAATTCCTAACATCATTAAACATGTTTTTCATAAGAAATCAAAGATTTTCATGGTAGAATTCTTGTTTTTGTTAGAAAATAGGGTTTTTCATAAATTGGGGAATTGGACCTCGAATTGAGGTCCGATTTTGAAACAAATTATATATATGAACTCGTGGGGGGATGGGTAACCGGATTTTGGTCCTAACCCCGAATTCCGACCATGTGGGCCCGGGGTTGAAATTCACTATTCCGGGCGGAATGTTGTAAAAGTTGTATTTGGTCTTAAGAATTAGTTTGTTGAGTAGTATTGATGATATTAAATCAATTGTGTATAGATACGATTGGATTGGAGCCAAATTTGAAAGAAAAAGACATTTCCACGGATTGAATTGTTCATAAGCATTCGAGGTAAGTGTTTGTTCTATCCTAGCTTGAGGGAATAGGATTATGTGTTATGTGTTATGTGATTGAGTGCGGTGTATGGGCTGTGGTGACGAGCATCCATACACTGGCGTCTAGTATGACCGTGAGTCGTTGAAAAATGATTATTTTGAGATATATTACGGATGAATTGTTATTGTTCTCCCTTGTTGGGACTTGTTGTGAAGATAATTATTGATTGCCCTTGATGGGACGGTTTATGAATTACTGTTTCTTTCTTTGCCCTTAACTGTGATTGTTATTTGGGTGAGGAAGAGTGATAATGCACGAAGGGTGATGTCGTGCCATGTTTATTTATTTATGCACGAAGGTTAATGTCGTGCCATGTTTATTTATTGATTATGCACGAAGGATCATGCCGTGCCCTGTTATTGAACCATGTACGAAGGATCATGCCGTACTATGGATGTGAGGATGAGAGTAAAAGCACGAAGGGTGATGCCGTGTACTTTATTTGCTTATTTGGTGAGGATGAGAGTAAAAGCACGATGGGTGATGCCGTGCAACTGCATGTTATTCCTTGATTTGATATTACTTGTGTTCCCATTATACTTTGTTTTTCCTTGTGAATTTATTAACTGTTGTTAATTGTTGAATTCTTTGAGATATTTCTTATTGTGTTAATACTTGATTATTTCTTGTTATTTTATGGTACACATATATATATTGAATTGCACAGGTTTATGTGAGTGTCTGGTCCTAGGCTTGTCACTACTTCGCCGGGATAGGCCAGACACTTACCAGCACATGGGGTCGGTTGTGCTGATATTACACTTCTGTGCGTTTTTGCACAGGTCCAGGTTACGATCAGGAGCAGCAGCAACAGTAAATCGATTGCGTGGGAGCTAATCATATTTGAGACCGAGGTAGCTTGCAGACGTCCGCAGGCCCGACGTCTCACTCTTTGTTTATGTTATTAGCTGTAGTCTCTTTGTTCCGAGACAAACAAAATTATATTATATTTCCTTCAGACTTTTATGTGTAGTATTCCAAAGTAGTTCGTGAGTTGGTGACTCCACGTCTTGGGTAGAGGATTTCAGTATAATTTTCATCTTGTAATTAATTATTTTTATTTCGATAAAGTATTCCGTATTTATTTAATTAAAATTGTGTTAAAAACAGGATAGTATGAATACAATGGCTTGCCTAGCTACCACGAGTAGGCGCCATCACGATCCCGATGTTGTGGAAAAATCCGGGTCGTGACAAGTTGGTATCAAAGCTCTAGGTTACATAGGTCTCACCACTCACGAACAAGCTTAGTAGAGTTTGAGAGGTAGGTACGGATACGTCCTGTACTTGTCCTCCAAAGTCTATTGAGTTAGGAAAGAGTCTCTCATTTGTTCTTTCTTGTCGTGCGACTTGTTCCTCAATTACCGATTGAATTTCTATTCTGTCCTTTCGCGGATGGTGAGGACACGCGCTTCTTCGTCCGCCGACCGGCGGCCCGAGCCCCGGGCGGCTCCCCGGGGCGGGGGCCAAGGCCGTATCGGAGGCCGTGGTAGGGGTAGAGCTCAACCCCCCAGGCGGCTACCCCGGAGGTGGAGCCTCATATTGAGATTGATGAGGAGGTTCCGGTCCCAGCAGCTCCAATGGGCCCAGCTCGGGTCCCGGGAGAGGCTTTATTTACCCCGGATCTCGGGATGCTTGGTCCGAATAGCGGGATTCATGGACGAGCATTGCCAAAACGGGTTTATTATCGGTTGCCCCGACCACTTCTCAGGCCGGAGGAGGGGCCCGGACTCCTATTGCTCATACTCCGGAGCCGGTAGCTCCTCGGCCTCAGGCACCGATGATTCGGCCAGCCGTGGCCACTCGGTCAGGTACCACAGCTTATGCCGGCGATGGAGCGGCCATGACTTTCGATTCGTTATGGAGGCTTGATCGGTTCTCCAAGCTATTTACCACTACATTCGGTGGAGCCGCATCAGAGGATCCTCAGGACTTTTTATTTAGTTGCCATGAGATTCTCAAGACTATGGGGATCGTGGAGACAAACGGAGTTGACTTCTGTACCTTCAGACTTGCAGGATCCGCCAAGACTTGGTGGAGAGATTATTGCTTGACTCGACCAGCGGGGTCCCCAGCTTTATCATGGGATCAGTTTGCGGAACTATTTATGGAGAAGTTTCTCCCTGCTACTCAGCGGGATGTACTTCGGAGGCAGTTTGAGCGCCTCCATCAGGGCACTATGACAGTTACACGGTATGAGACGAGATTTGTCGATTTGGCTCGTCATGCAGTGGTGATACTTCCCACGGAGCGGGAGAGGGTCCGCATGTTTATAGATGGGCTTAATCAGCCGATTAGACTCCAGATGGCTTTGGGCGTGGGGAGTGACATATCATTTCAGGAGGCAGCCAATGCAGCACGTAGAGTTGAGATGGCTCTTGCTAGAGGAGGCGGTTATTCTTCAGATAAGAGACCTCGTCATTCAGGCAGGTTTGGTGGTTCTTCCTCTGGTGGCAGAGAATCCTTTGATAGAGGCCAGCCTTCCAGGCCTTTTCATTCCGCCCTTCAGGCTTCACAGGGTGGACCAGGTGATCGTGGTTTTCGGGGGCATTATTCAGACTAGCCTCCTATTAATGCTCAGCCTCTTCGGAGTGTTCGTGGAGGCCATTCGAGTCGTCGGGGCCGGCAGCCCTATCGGTCCAAGAGCTGTTACGGTTGTGGTGACCCGGGTCATTTTATCGGGAATTGCCCTTTAGCAGCGGGCAACTCTCGGCGGCGAGGTCCTCGTCCCATAATTCGGGCCCCAGCTGACCCTCGGCCTGCCCAGCCAGCCAAAGGCGGGGGTAGAGATTATAGAGGTGGAGGTCGAGACCGTAGAGGTGGAGACCGTCCGGCCAGAGGTAGAGGTCAGCCAGTTGATGGTCGTCCTAGAGACGCAGCTCAGAGGGAGGTGCAGATCCCCGATTCTATGCTTTACCAGCCAGGACAGAGGCAGAGGCATCAGATGACGTGATTACATGTACTATTCTTGTGTGTGGCAGAGGTGCTTCAGTATTATTTGACCCCGGATCTACATATTCCTATGTGTCTTCCTACTTCGCACCGTATTTGGCCGTGCCCAGCTATGCTCTGGATATTCCAGTTTATGTGGCTACACTAGTGGGTGACTCCATTGTAGTCGATCGGGTGCATCGTTCGTGCGTAGTTATATTTGGGGGTCTTGAGACTCGTGTTGATCTGTTGCTTTTGGATATGGTAGATTTTGATGTCATATTCGGGATGGACTGGTTGTCCCCATATCATGCTATTCTTGATTGCCATGCTAAGACGGTGACCTTAGCCTTGCCAGAATCACCCCGACTAGAGTGGAAAGGTACCTCAAGCCACTCCGTTCGCATTGTTATTTCCTATGTTAAGGCTCGACGTATGGTCGAGAAGGGGTGTCTAGCTTATTTGGCTTATGTTCGTGATTCCAGCGCAGAAGTTCCTTCCATTGAGTCGGTCCCTATTGCACGGGAGTTTCCGGAGGTTTTTCCTTCAGACCTGCCGGGCATGCCACCCGACAGGGATATTGATTTCTGTATTGATTTGGCACCGGGCACTCGGCCCATCTCTATTCCACCCTATCGTATGGCCCCGCCGGAGTTAAAAGAGTTGAAAGATCAGTTGCAGGACCTTCTTGAGAAGGGCTTTATCAGGCCCAGTGTTTCCCCCTGGGGAGCACCTGTATTATTTGTAAAGAAGAAGGATGGCTCGATGCGGATGTGTATTGATTACCGGCAGTTAAACAAGGTGACTATCAAAAATAAATATCCACTGCCAAGGATTGATGATTTGTTTGACCAGCTCCAGGGAGCGAGGGTATTCTCTAAGATAGACTTGAGGTCAGGCTACCATCAGCTGAAGATCAGGGCGGCTGACATTCCTAAGACGGCCTTTCGCTCTAGATATGGGCATTATGAGTTCTTGGTCATGTCCTTCGGGTTGACCAATGCCCCAGCAGCATTCATGGAGTTGATGAATCGGGTATTCATGCCTTACTTAGATCTATTCGTGATAGTCTTTATAGATGACATCCTGGTGTACTCCCGCAGCCAGGAAGAGCACGAGCAGCACCTCAGAGTGGTTCTTCAGACTCTGAAAGATAACCAGCTATATGCCAAATTTTCTAAATGTGAGTTCGGGCTGAGTTCGGTAGCATTTCTGGGTCACATTGTATCAGTGGAAGGTATTCAGGTAGACCCAAAGAAGATTGAGGCAGTCCAGAATTGGCCTCGACCAGCTTCAGTGATTGAGATCCGGAGTTTCTTGGGGTTAGCAGGTTACTACCGTCGATTTGTAGAGGGGTTTTCTTCTATTGCAGCCCCGATGACCAGGTTGACCCAGAAGGGTGCCCAGTTCCAGTGGTCAGAGGAGTGTGAGGCGAGCTTTCAGAAGCTCAAGACAGCCTTGACTACCGCACCAGTACTGGTACTACCTACGGGTGCAGGGCCTTATACAGTTTATTGTGACGCATCTCGTACAGGGCTTGGAGCGGTATTGATGCAGGATGGTAAGGTTATTGCTTATGCTTCGAGACAGCTAAAAATACATGAGAAGAATTATCCAGTTCATGATCTTGAATTAGCAGCAGTGGTTCATGCCTTAAAGATCTGGAGGCATTATCTATATGGTGTGACATGTGAGGTGTACACTGATCACAAAAGCCTACAGTACTTGTTCAAGCAAAAGGAGTTGAATCTACGACAGCGGAGATGGTTAGAGTTGCTAAAAGACTATGATGTTACTATCTTATATCACCCGGGTAAGGCCAATGTGGTGGCCGATGCTTTGAGTAGAAAGTATGCCGGCATGGGTAGTCTTGCATACATTCCGGTCAGTCAGAGACCATTAGCTCTAGATGTCCAGGCCTTAGCCAACCGGTTCGTGAGATTAGACATTTCTGAGCCTAGCAGGGTGTTAGCCCGCACGGTCGCTCGTTCTTCTTTATTAGAGCGTATCCGTGAGAGGCAATTTGATGATCCTCATTTGCGTGAGTTGAGAGATACAGTACAGCGGGGAGGTGCCACACAGGTAAATCTAGATGATGATGGGGTATTGAAATTGCAGGGTCGAGTTTGTGTGCCCAATGTCGAAGGAATTCGAGAGTTGATCTTAGCGAGGGCCCACAGTTCGCGGTATTCTATTCACCCAGGCGCCGCGAAGATGTACCAGGACTTACGGCAGCACTATTGGTGGCGCAGAATGAAAAAAGATATCGTTGCGTATGTCGCTCGGTGTCTAAATTGTCAGCAGGTGAAATATGAGCACCAGAGACCTGGTGGTGTATTCCGGAGGATTGAAATTCCCGAGTGGAAATGGGAGCGGATCACTATGGACTTCGTTACTGGACTTCCTTTGACTCGGAGGAAATTTGATGCTATTTGGGTCATTGTTCATAGGCTGACCAAATCAGCACACTTTATTCCAGTATCTGTCTCCTACTCGTCGGAGAGGTTAGCGGAGGTTTACATTAGGGAGATTGTTCGTCTCCATGGGGTGCCAGTATCTATTATCTCTGATCGGGGAACGCAGTTTACCTCGCGGTTCCGGAGAGCGGTCCAGCGGGAGTTAGGCACCCAGGTTCAGTTGAGTACAGCATTTCATCCTCAGACGGATGGCCAGTCCGAGAGGACTATTCAGATTCTTGAGGACATGCTTCGAGCCTATGTTATTGATTTCGGAGGCTCGTGGGACCCGTTTCTACCATTAGCAGAGTTCGCCTACAATAACAGTTACCAATCTAGCATCCAGATGGCTCCTTATGAGGCGTTGTATGGTAGGCGATGTCGATCACCAGTTGGATGGTTTGAACCGGGAGAGGCTCGGTTGTTGGGTACAGACTTAGTTCGGGAGGCCTTAGATAAGGTCAAGACTATTCAGGAGAGATTGCGTTCAGCTCAGTCTAGGCAAAAGACTTATGCGGATCGTAAAGTTCGAGATGTGGATTTCATGGTTGGTGAACGAGTATTGCTCCGGGTGTCGCCTATGAAGGGCGTGATGAGGTTCGGGAAGAAGGGCAAGCTCAGCCCTAGGTATATTGGTCCATTTGAGATTCTAGACAGAGTGGGAGGGGTGGCTTACGGATTAGCTTTGCCGCCTAGCTTATCAGCCGTGCATCCAGTTTTTCATGTATCTATGCTTCGGAGATACCACGGCGATCCCACACATGTGTTAGACTTCAGTACTGTCCAATTGGACAATGATCTATCTTACGAGGAGGAGCCGGTGGCTATTCTAGACCGGTAGGTTCGACAGTTGAGGTCGAAGAGTTATCCTTCTGTGCGTGTTCAGTGGAGAGGTCAGCCTCCTGAGGCATCGACCCGGGAGTCCGAGTCTAATATGCGGAGCCGCTACCCACACTTGTTTCCTGACTCAGGTACTTCTTTCTTTTGTCCGTTCGAGGATGAACGGTTGTTTTAGAGGTGGAGATTGTGACGACCCAAAGGGTCATCACTTATTTTATTAATCATATTCGAGCTTCTGAGGCCTTGAAAACCTCATTCTATGTTGCCTCGATTTACGTGCACAATCCGAGCATGTAGCCGGAAAGATTTTGTGGTAGAAAATATGAATTCTATGAGAAATTTGGATAAAAATGATATTAATATTGACATGGTTGACTTCGGTCAACATTTTTGGTCAACGGATCCGGACCCGAGATTGGATGGTCCCGAGAGGTCCGTAGGAAAATATGGGACTTGGACATGCGTCTGGAGTCGAATTCCTGAGGCCTAGAGCCCAAGTTATGAATTTTTATGTGAAATTGTTTTTGATGTAATTGTTAAAGGAAAATGAATTAATTGACCTTGGTATCGGGCTCGTATTTTGGTTCCGATGCCCGGTACAAGTCTTAAATATTATATATGTGATTTCTGTAAAGTTTGGTGACATTCGGATGTCGTTTGAGATGTTTTGGACCTTGAGTTCCAAGTTAGGAAGTTTTGAAAACCAATAGTATGAAAATCATGAGTTTGAGGCTTGATTTGATTAAAATGAAGTAATATTGGCGATGTGATCGCACGAACAAGTTCATAATGTGTTTTTGAGGTTATGTACATGTTTGATTTGGAGCCCGGGGGCTCGGGTAAAGATTTGATAGGCGTTGGATGAAATTCTGAATTTTGGCACTGCTGGTTTTTCACCCAGCTGTTGGCTTCGCAATTGCGAAGGGGGCAGTACAAGGCAGGGCTCGCAAATGCGAACCCTGATCGCAAATGCGAAGCCCCATTGACCCAGCCTTGTTCGCATTTTCGAAAGTCCCCAGAGCCTGCCTATGTTCGCAAATGCGAACAAAAGTTCGCAACTGCGAACATTCCCCATGCTGCCTTGGTTCGCAAATGCGAACAATGCCTTATTCAGCCTATGTTCGCAAATGCGAACACTAGTTCGCAAATGCGAACACTCCCTTGTCTGCCAGTGTTCGCAAATGCGAACTTCCCAGCCCTTAGCTTATTTTTCAAACTCCAGAAATTGGTCGGGGTTCGCAATTGCGAACCCATGTTCGCAAATGCGAACACGGAGACCTGTAAAACACGATTTTCAGTTCATTTCTTCACTTTTTACAAAACAAAAACACCCATTTGCGTCCTAACCCCGAGTTCCGACCATGTGGGCCCGGGGTTGAAATTCACTATTCCGGGCGGAATGTTGTAAAAGTTGTATTTGGTCTTAAGAATTAGTTTGTTGAGTAGTATTGATGATATTAAATCAATTGTGTATAGATACGATTGGATTGGAGCCAAATTTGAAAGAAAAAGACATTTCCACGGATTGCATTGTTCATAAGCATTCGAGGTAAGTGTTTGTTCTATCCTAGCTTGAGGGAATAGGATTATGTGTTATGTGTTATGTGATTGAGTGCGGTGTATGGGCTGTGGTGACGAGCATCCATACACTGGCGTCTAATATGACCGTGAGTCGTTGAAAAATGATTATTTGGAGATATATTACAGATGAATTGTTATTGTTCTCCTTTGTTGGGACTTGTTGTGAAGATAATTATTGATTGCCCTTGATGGGACGGTTTATGAATTACTGTTTCTTTCTTTGCCCTTAACTGTGATTGTTATTTGGGTGAGGAAGAGTGATAATGCACGAAGGGTGATGCCGTGCCATGTTTATTTATTTATGCACGAAGGTTAATGTCGTGCCATGTTTATTTATTGATTATGCACGAAGGATCATGCCGTGCCCTGTTATTGAACCATGTACGAAGGATCATGCCGTACTATGGATGTGAGGATGAGAGTAAAAGCACGAAGGGTGATGCCGTGTACTTTATTTGCTTATTTGGTGAGGATGAGAGTAAAAGCACGAAGGGTGATGCCGTGCAACTGCTTGCTATTTCTTGAATTGATATTACTTGTGTTTACATTATACTTTGTTTTTCCTTGTGAATTTATTAACTGTTGTTAATTGTTGAATTCTTTGAGATATTCCTTATTGTGTTATTACCTGGTTATTTCTTGTTATTCTGTGGTATACATATATATTGAATTGTACAGGTTTATGTGGGTGTCTGGTCCTTGGCTTGTCACTACTTCGCCGGGATAGGCCAGGCACTTACCAGCACATGGGGTCGGTTGTGCTGATATTACACTTCGTGCATTTTTGCACAGGTCCAGGTTACGATCAGGAGCAGCAGCAGCAGTAAATCGATTTCGTGGGAGTTGATCATATTGAGACCGAGGTAGCTTGCGGACGTCCGCAGGCCCGGCGTCTCTCTCTTTATTTACGTTATTAGCTGTGGTCTCTTTGTTCCGAGACAAACATAATTATATTATATTTCCTTCAGACTTTTATGTGTAGTATTCCATAGTAGTTCGTGAGTTGGTGATTCCACGTCTTGGGTAGAGGATTTCAGTAAAATTTTCATCTTGTAATTAGTTATTTTTATTTTGATAAAGTATTCCGCATTTATTTAATTAAAATTGTGTTAAAAATAGGATAGTATGAATACAAGTGGCTTGCCTAGCTACCACGAGTAGGCGCCATCACGATCCCGATGTTGGGGAAAAATCCGGGTCGTGACAGGTGTATGGGCTGTGGTGACAAGCATCCATACACTGGCATCTAGTATGACCGCGAGTCGATGAAAATGCTTATTTTGAGATATATTTACAGATGAATTGTTGAACCTTTGCCAGGTTGTAGAATTGTTATTGTTCTCCCTTGTCGGGACTTGTTGTGAAGATAATTATTGATTGCCCTTGTTGGGACGGTTTATGAATTACTGTTTCTTTCTTTGCCCTTAACCTGTGATTGTTATTTGGGTGAGGAAGAGTGATAATGCACGAAGGGTGATGTCGTGCCTTGTTTTATTATTTATGCACGAAGGTTAATGTCGTTCCATGTTTTATTGATTATGCACGAAGGATCATGCCGTGCCTGTTATTGAACCATGGACGAAGGCTCATGCCGTACTATGGATGTGAGGATGAGAGTAAAAGCACGAAGGGTGATGCCGTGTACTTTATTTGCTTATTTGGTGAAGATGAGAGTAAAAGCACGAAGGGTGATGCCGTGCAATTGTTTGCTATTCCTTGACTTGATATTACATGTATTTCCATTATACCTTATTTTCCTTGTGAACTTATTAACTGTTGTTAATTGTTGAATTCTTTGAGATATCCCTTATTGTGTTATTGCTTGGTTATTTCTTGCTATTATGTGGTATACATATATACTGAATTGCACAGGTTTATGTGGGTGTCTGGTCCTAGGCTTGTCACTACTTCGCCGGGATAGGCCAGGCACTTACCAGCATATGGGGTCGGTTGTGCTGATACTACACTTCTGTGCGTTTTTGCACAGGTCCAGGTTACGATCAGGAGCAGCAGCAGTAAATCGATTGTGTGGGAGTTGATCGCATTTGAGACCGAGGTAGCTTGCAGACGTCCGCAGGCCCGGCGTCTCTCTCTTTATTTATGTTACTATGTGTAGTCTCTTTGTTCCGAGACAAACAGAATTATGTTATATTTCTTTCAAACTCTTATGTGTAGTATTCAGGCAGTAGTTCGTGAGTTGGTGACTCCACGTCTTGGGTAGAGGATTTCAGTATGATTTTCATCTTGTAATTAGTTATTTCTATTTCGATAAAGTATTCCGCATTTATTTAATTAAAATTGTGTTAAAAACAGGATAGTATGAATACGGTGGCTTGCCTAGCTACCACGAGTAGGCGCCATCACGATCCCGATGTTGGGGGAAAATCTGGGTCGTGACAAAAGGAAAATCTCGATATATATATATAAAATATTTTTAATTGAAGGTAGGTGATAATACAATTTAAACTTCTAGACTACTTATTCCTTTTAGATTAAATCGACCATGATTCAGAGTTTATCTAACAAAAGCAGCTAGATACCAGTTTATACGTCCACTTTCAGAATCGTACTTATTTACCTAAGTGTATTAGTTTTGTATTAGCCTGTTTTAGTTTCGAAATAGGTGATAGCAATATCTAATTGCTGAATTACGTTTAACTACTATATTAACTACTCTACTCTAATCTAAATCGAACTCATATAGCTGTTAATTATTACAACCATTCCTAATAAATTACAATGATTCTACGAGTTATAAATAAAACTAAAGAGAAGAAATAGAAATAACTTCATCGAAAATCCATATAACATCATTCCTTCATCACAATTTCAATTACATCTTCAGGAAGCAGAAGTGTACCTGATTCAAAACAATTCGATAAGTCTAGAGTTTTGGAGAAGAAGAATAGTCAGCAACTAATAGCAGCAATACAGCAACAACAATGAGATAAGTTGATTACAGTAAAGCAGCTAACAATACCCCAAATATAGAATCCAGCAAATCAACCCAAGTAGAATCAAGGAATTCAGCAAAGTCAAGATGAATTGATGAAGAGTCGACTCCATAGAAATCCCAAAAAGAGCATTCAAGTTAATCAGCTTCTATATCCTTTAGTTATATATTTCAGAACTGAACCCAGAATTATAATGTGTGGAACCCTAGAATTTCTGAATTCTCAAAATGTAACCATATTTCCGAACCTCTTTTTCAAGCTTACTAACAGCCTATTTATAGAGTTATTTTGGGAGGAATTGGGGGGAAATTTCAAATAAGTTAATTTTATTTCCCTCCCTTTATTCTTTTCAATTATTTATAGTGTAATCTATTAAAATTGTGTCAAAATGCCTTAGAACCCCTCCTAGAAGGTTCTTGGCAATTCTATTGGGTTCTTTTAGGTGTGTTTTAACTAATTACCCTCACTTGCTAAGGTTTGTTACACAAATGCCTTTTTATTCTGACCAGTATGCCCTTTATTTTATAAGTAATTGCAGAAATACTAGGCACTAAAGTCACTTTTAGCCTTATAGGATCTATTTAATCTTCAGGATTGCCATTTACTATTCCTTTTTTACCCTTTGTTTTTATTCCATATTACCCGTCCTGCCTAAGGTCTGGCAGAACTAGGGTAAAGAGTTATTTAATAAGTAACCCCTAATTAGAAATGTTTTAAGATTTAGCCAGTTTTAGAACCCACCCCTTTTATTATTAGCCACCATTTATCATAACCCAATCATTAATCAAAATATGACCACTATTTAAAATATAGCCCTTTATTAAAAGCATAGCCACTTAATAGAAATTACAGCTAATTAATTAGCATCGCCACTCAACAAACAGACTTAACATTCAGAAGTAGCCACAAGACCTTTACACTCATGACCCAAATCACAAAAGGCATCCAAAGGTTCAGAATGAACTCACATACAAATCAAGTTACAAATACAGCCAGTTTTATGTTATTTTACACATATAGCCTTAATCACGAAGTAATTTTCAATTAATCAGAACTCAGAGGAGAAGTTTTATAATGGTTGAATTCCAACTAACCAAAACTCAATCTTAGACAGAGCATAATGAACAAACACATAGAACAGACTAATTAGCACATGATTCATGCGTGGTTAATATCAGAAACCCTAAGAACACTTAGAAAACTTAGGCATGTGTAAGATTAAAGAGTCACATGAACAAACACAGATAGATTCATATTTTTAAGCATGCCGAAGAAATAGGCTCAAATAAACATAAAAGAAAAGCACAGGAACATTTTATAAGACATATAGCAACGAAGAATGGAAACAGAGATAGTAAACTAAGCTTTTTCAAGCTTTTTCCTTTTCTATTCTTTCTTTCTTTTCTTCCTTTCTTTTTTCTTTCTTTCTTCTTTTTCAGAACTCTGAAAACGTTTGGTCTTCTGAGTATTGGACTTTTAAGATAGGGCTTTTGATTTTATTTTGGTGTATATGAGGGTGGTCTGGAGACCTGGATATAGTATTTTGGGATAGGGTTATTTTTGGGTACTCACCGGAGTAGTGTTCTGACGAGTATTTTTCTAATATTTGAGACATTGAAGGGACATTCGAGGCTAACCACCAAGATGGGGTGCTAGATCACCTTAAAATGGTTCTAGGGTGTTGATTTTGGACCTTGGTTCATACTTGGTAAGGTCGTCGGCTAGGGTTCCGGCCACCGGCGTTTCAAGAATAGGGGAGTCTTTTGGTTTTGGTGGGGTTTTATGGTAGCTTGAAAGGTTTGCGGGTGGGGGAGAGTGTGTTGGAGGCTCGCCTGAGCCGGAGAAGACGACTAAGGCATGGTTTGCCGGCTGTCTCCATGAGAGTCCAGAAGAGGAAGAGGGAAGGTCTCAAGCGGCTAGGGTTTTGAAGATGTGTATATGTGTGAGCGCAATGACTGATACATGTGAGATGGGTGTATTTATATTTGTCGTGTCCCGTTGATTCCTAGCCATTGGATTAATCAAGATCAACGGCCAGGATAATTTGCCTTTGAAACAGTGTCGTTTCTTTAAGTGAATGATCTCCTTAGGTGCGTTAGATTATAAGCTTGGACGGCTAGGATCATTTTACATATGCTACGTCATTTGGTTTTAACGAGACATTGTCTCATCCATTTGATCAATCGCATTGAACGGCCAGGATTAATTACGTACACGACGTCATTTGATTTATGAAGTAACCACCTCATCTGATTCGTTTGATTCAAATCATCAACGATTTGGATTTGTTTGGCTATACGGTGTCATTTGGATATGAGCCTAGGCACACTAGGCTTGTGTTTGTTTGGGGCTAGTGTATTTTTGGGCTTGTGTATGTATTCCTTTATGTATTTAGCCCAAATTTATTGTGTATTGTATTTTAACTTGTATTTTATTTATTCTCTTGTATGTTCTTTTTGTATTTTGTATTTTTCTCTTTTTATAATTATTTTCAACTGCTATTTTTCTTTTATTTCCTATTTTCTTGATTTTATCTTAATTTTCTGGTATTTTTGCCATTTTACTTTTATTTTCCAATATTTTTGCAATTTTATTTGATTTTTTCTGAATTTTATACTCTTTATGATATTTTCCAATTGATTTCTTTTTGTAATTTTAATTTTTATTTTATTTTCAAACAACATAGGTATTTCAACTAGATCACACTATTACAAACCAAAAATCATTTTTGTATTATATATATATATATATATATATATATATATATATATATATATATATATTGGAATTTAATTGCTTAGGGCAAAAATCACGTGCTCACAACTGCTCCTCTTTGCTCGGAAACACGAAGAGTTTTCGTGCAAAGATAAGTGAGCAGTAATGAGAGATTGTTGCCCACATGCATATTCCGTAAGAATCATTTTGAAAAACTTTTGACCGCACCCTGCTTCGGAGGTTGCTTACATATCCTGGGCTAAATAGGAATTAGGCCAGTGTAGTTCGGAAAGGTCTGGTAGTTGGAAACTACCGGGGAATTGTTGTTGTTGATGTTATTGCTATAATCACTGACAAACTCCTTATTACACCGAGATAAAATAAAATAAAGAAGCTATTCTAAGCTATGATATACAGATTACAAGAAAATCCTATCTATGTCTTATATTCTTGTATTGTATTGCTCTTCCATATCACATGTTGCTCTTTATTTGCATCCTCCATTTTTTGTGAATTTTTGCTTATGTCTTGCTTCTAATATACTGCTTCCATCCATCTGTGTGACTTCAAAATGTGCTTCTTGCTTCCAGGTCGATACCTGTTTATTACAAAAACAAAGAAAACTTTTCCTCCACCACAATATGAGGCTTTCAATGTATTATGGTGTTACTCTATTAGAAAAACTTTTAAAAAATGCAGATAGTATTCCCTTCTTATACAGGTGGTCGCCTGAACAGAAATTAAAATGTTGAAAAATATTCCTCGTTATCTAGGTGGGCGCCTGAACAGAAATTATAATGCTGAAAAGTATTCCCTTGTTATACAGGTGGGCGCCTGAACAGAAATTAAAGTGCTGAAAAGTATTACCCCGTTATACAGGTGGGCGCCTGAACATATATTAAAATGCTGAAAAGTATTCCCTTGTTATGCAGGTGGGCGCCTGAACAGAAATTAAAATGCTGAAAAGTATTCTCTCGTTATACATGTGGGCGCCTGAACATAAAATAAAATGCTAAAAAGTATTCCCTCGTTATACAGGTGGTCGCCAGATGCATTAATGAAAATGATGAAAAATATTCCCTCGTTATATAGGTGGGCACCTGAACAGAAATGAAAATGCTGAAAAGTATTCCCTCGTTATCCAGGTGGACGCCTGAACATAAATTAAAATGCTGGAAAGTATTCCCTCATTATACTAGTGGGCGCCTGAACAGAAACTAAAATGCTGAAAACTATTTCCTCGTTATATAGGTTGGCGCCTGAACAGAAATTAAAATGCTCAAAAGTATTCCCTCGTTATACAAGTGAGCGCCTGATGCGGAAATGAAAATGCTGAAAAGTATTCCCTAGTTATATAGGTGGGCGCCTGATGCAGAAATGAAAATGCTGAAAAGCATTTCCTTATTATACAGGTGGGCGCCTGAACAGAAATTAAAATACTGAAAAGTATTCCCTAGTTATACGGATGGGCGCCTGGACAGAAATGAAAATGCTGAAAAGTATTCCCTCATTATCCAGGGGGCGCTTGATGCAGAACTGAAATGTAGAAAAATATTCCCTCAGTTTGATAACTGGGGTGTGAATTTTGAAAAGATAATACCCCCCTTGTTGTTCGGGTAGGTTCCTGGTTACTGAGTGAGTCCTCTCTTGTGGATTCTCTCCTTTTATTGTTGTTTTCTTTTATATGTTTTCTCCCACATTGATCACATTCACTTTGAAGTGATTAGTGAGAATTTGAATCTTTTGTCCTGTCAAAATCAGTCAACAATTTTATTAGTTATAACATGATGGTTAGCAACTGGCATTCTTGCCTTGCTTCCATCGTCCGCTTCTCCTTGCTTCATTCTGCTTTGCAGTTCTCACCGGATTTTCTCAATTTTTCTTTTGCAATCCCTTTTGCTTTTCTCTTTTTGTTTCCTTTTCTTTTATTTCTTTTTGGATGTACGATCGCCATTCTTTTTTTATTTTCTCTTTTCCTTTGTCCCAGTGTTATTATGCCATCTAACATGAGAAGTTGATAGCTATCTTTTAATTGGCAACTGGTTTTGAGCAAATAAAATGAAATGCAAAGACATGAATTTCAGGGGATGAGGTTATTTTGAAGTAGAGACAGAACTTATCTGAGTATGAAGGCTGATTCCTTTGACCATGCCATGTATTTGAATATCCGACCCAGTCTATCCAATCGAATCGTTGTTGTCTTAATTTCATCTTTCCTTCAACCCAAACCTTTCTTATTTTGCTATTTCCCTTTCATCAACTATTCCTCACTTTCGCCTTATGGCGCCTGTGAAGGTTTTCACCAATAAGACTCTCTCATTTATTTTCTCTCATCTCACATTCACCTTATGGTGCCCGTTAGGGTTTTCACCAATAAGACTCTCTAATTTTTATTTTTTCTCTAATCTCACATTTGCCTTATGGTGCCTATTAGGGTTTTCACCAATAAGACTTTCTCATTTTTATTTATCTCTCATCTCAGATTCGCCTTACGGTGCCCGTTAGGATTTTCACCAATAAGACTCTCTCATTTATTTTTTCTTTATTTTTGTTTCCAAACCTCCAAGTATTGTCCATGATGTGTTTTTCTTTATTTCTATTGTATAGTCATTTTCTTGAAATTAATCAGAAAGTCTTTCTTTCGACTATAATGTGGCTTTTGAAGGGTTTAGAAAGAAAGGTATAAAGGCTCAAAATTTAAACGAGGGTTCAAAAATAATTACAACTCTCGGAATCATAAAACATAACTTTTCCCCTAGTTTTAATATTTGGGGGAGCCTTGGATTTTATTTCTATCATGACTGAACCTCATTGAGGCTGCCAACGTACCATTTCGGGATCAAGTCAAAACGTAGTTCAGACCCTAAGGTTTGTTCCTCGTTTGACTTTTTCCCAATTTTACTTTTGTATATTTTTTTTTCTTTTTCTCTCTTTTTCTTAATCATTATCATTTTCATTTTTTTTCATTTTTCTTCATTATTATTTTTCTTCATTCTCTTTTTTCTTTTCTTTTCATTTTCTTGTTCATAATTGATTCCGAGAGAGGGATATGAAAGAATAATGCAATAAAGCTCAAAAGATGTAGCAATGGGTGAATTGTTTGGATAAAGAATAAAATGCCTTCATCATTTCAGTTTCAAAATTATGACAAATACAATTGTACACATGAAAAGGAATCATACATAGTATCTCTTGACTGCATCGGAGTTGATAGCAGTCTCTACACATTTTCCTTCATCATCTGTTAAATATAAAGCTCCGTTGGACGTACTTTTTTGTTGTATGCTCTGGCCATCCTCCGCAGATACAATTGTTCGTGACAGACTGCTGCTAACCTTTTCTCATCGATCAGGCTCAATTGTTCTAGCCGAGCTTTTACCCATTCATCATTGTCAATTTCAGCCTCAACTATGATCCGGAAGGAAGGTATTTCAATTTTTGGAGGTATGACTGCCTCTGTTCCGTACGCCAATGAATGAGGTGTTACGCTAATTGAAGTATGTACAATTGTACGATAACCCATTAGAGCAAATGGTAATTTTTCATGGCACTGTCTTGACTCTCACCATCATCCTGAGAATCTTCTTACTATTCTTAGTCGCAACCTCAACTGCTCCATTTGCCTTAGGCCGATAAGGTGTAGAGTTACGGTGTAGGATTTTGAACTTTTGACATGCTTCTGCCATGAGGTGACTGTTAAGATTTGCTCCATTGTCTGTCATAATCACCTTAGGAATTCTAAAGCGACAAATAATATTTGTATGCACGAAATCTACTACCGCTTTTTTGTCATTGCTTTAAATGTCTTCGCCTCCCCCCATTTAGTGAAATAATCAATTGCTACCAAGATAAACTTATGTCCATTAGATGCTGCATGCTCTATTGGGCCGATGACTTCCATGCCCCAAGCAACGAATGGCCATGGCACTGACATTGTATGCAACTCATATGGTGGGGAATGAATCAAATCTCTGTGTATCTGACATTGGTGACATTTCCGTACATATCTAATGCAATCGCGCTCCATGGTGAGCCAATAGTATCCTACTCTTAATATTTTCTTGGCCAAAACATATCCACTCAAATGAGGTCCGCAAGCTCATGCATGTATTTCAGCCATGATCGTGTTGGCTTGCTGTGCATCTATACATCTCAATAGATCCAAATCTGGGGTTCTTTTGTATACAACTCATTTGCTGAAGAAAAAATCCATTTGGTAGTCGCCTTATAGCACTTTTCTGATCTCCCGTGGCTTGCGCTGGGTACACTCCTATTTTCAAATATTCTTTAATATCATGATACCACGGCTCACCGTCAAGTTCTTCTTCCATGGCGAAACAATAAGCATTTTGGTCACGAACTTGTATCTGTAGTGGATCTATATAGGCTTTGTCCAGATGGCGCAACATGGATGATAATGTGGCTAGAGCATCTACTACTTCGTTGTGCATTCTTGGTATATGCTTGAATTCTATGGATTGAAAACTCTGAGATAAATCATGCAAACACTGTCAATAGGGTATAAGTTTCAAATCCCTTGTCTCCCATTCTCCTTGAATCTAACGTATCAAGAGATCTGAGTCGCCCATGACAAAAATCTCTTGAACACCCATGTCTATTGCCATGCTAAATCCCAATATACATGCTTCATACTCGGCCATATTATTAGTACAAAAAAACCAGAGCTGAGCAGTAACAGGATCATGCTGACATTTTTCTGAATGAGTACTGCTCCGATTCCGACCCCTTTGCTGTTGACGGCCCCAACAAAGTACATTCTCCAGCCTGGTTTGTCCTCTTGTTCCAATTCTTCAATATTCATTGTCTCCTCATCAGGAAAATATGTCTTTAATGGTTCATACTCATCATCGACCGGATTTTCTGCCAAATGGTCAAAGACTGCTTGTGCCTTCATTGCAGTGCGAGTTATATAAATGATATCAAACTCTGTAAGTAGAATTTGTCATTTTGCTAGCTTTTCTGTGGGCATAGGCTTCTGGAAGATATACTTCAGCGGGTCCAACCGAGATATCAGATAAGTAGTATAAGCCGACAAGTAATGTTTTAACTTCTGCGCAACCCATGTTAAAGCACAACATGTTCTCTCCAACTGAGTGTATTTTACCTCGTAAGATGTAAACTTCTTACTAAGATAATATATTGTTTGCTCTTTCTTCCTTGTTTCATCGTGCTACCCTAATACACAGCCGAAAGAATTATGCAATACAATCAGATAAGGGATCAAGGGCCTTCCAGGTTCTGGAGGAACCAATATAGGAGGATTGGCCAGAAATTCCTTAATTTTGTCAAATGCATCTTGACATTCATCAGTCCAATTCACCGCAACATCTTTCTTCAATAATTTGAAAATGGGCTCACAAATTGATGTTAACTGAGTAATACATCTGCTAATATAATTCAACCTACCAAATAAACTCATCACCTCTTTCTTGTTCTTTGGTGGAGGTAGATTCTGGATTGCTTTTATCTTTGACAGGTCTAATTCAATACCACACCGGCTTACTATGAATCCTAATAGCTTTCCTGATGGCACTCCAAAAGTACATTTTGCTAGATTGAGCTTGAGATTATATCTTCGGAGCCTCTGAAAAAATTTTCTTAAATCTTTGACATGATCACATTGATTTTTGGACTTGATAATAACATCATCCACATATACTTCAATATCTCGATGTATCATGTCATGAAACATAGTGGTCATTGCCCTCATATACGTATCTTCAGCATTCTTAAACCCAAACGGCATCACTCTGTAGCAATATGTCCCCCAAGGCGTAATAAAGGCCGTCTTTTCTGCATCTTCTTCGTCCATCAAGATCTGATGATAAACCACATAACAATCCACAAAAGAACCAATCTCATGTTTGGCATAATTGTCGATCAATATATGGATATTTGGCAATGGAAAATCATCCTTTGGACTAGCTTTATTGAGGTCTCGATAATCAACACACACCCTGGTTTTTCCGTCTTTCTTTGGAACAGGCACAACATTGGCTAACCAGGTGGGATATTTTGTGACCCGTATAACCTTCGCATCGAATTGCTTGTTGACCTCTTCTTTTATTTTCACACTGATATCTGTTTTAAACTTCCTTAACTTTTGCTTAACCGGCCGGAATTCTGGATACATGGGTAATTTATGTACCACCAGGCCAGTACTGAGCCTGGGTATGTCATCATAAGACCAAGCAAATATGTCTTTGTACTTATATATCAACCTGATCAAATCCTCTCTGGGTGAAGTCTCTAAGTTCACACTAATCTTTATTTCTCGGACATTCTCCTCACTTCCCGAATTAATAGATTCTATCTCATTTAAGTTCGGTTTGGGTTTTTCTTCACAATGGCTCAAATATTTACTAATGTCCTCCAATACTTCCTCATCCTCAAATTCCACTTCCTGTTCGTTTTCAATTTCATGTATAACTATCCGATTATCAAGACTGGATCGGGAATCCTTCATGTATGACATATCATTGGAATTAGCAAATATCGAACTGTACAAAAGAAGAAGAAAAATAAAAATAAGGCAAAAAATGGAGGAAGAAAAAAATTGCATTTCAATGAATTTTTGAAAAGTAACAAGAGTTGGATACATTGGACTCGACGGGATATCGGAATATAATTTAAAACAAGGCAATTTTGGGAATGAAATATTAAAAGCTAACTACCACAACTCCCTCTTGATTGGAAGAGGAGTAGCTTCCCAGTTATTTAGCATAGCGTGGGGCCCAAAAAATTAAACGTCCATTTTGCTTGTTCCTTCGCCGGTCTCCATCACATTCACGTCTTCAAATAACCTTTCAGATATTGCTAAAAGTTCTTTATCCAGTTTTATTTCCGCACGGTTTGGCATGACAGTTGCCAGACATCTGTGTGTACCAGGCTTGACAAAGGAGTTGGACAATTTTGGGATAGGTTTGGGGAGGGTCCACCCTTTATTTTATCAATTTCTTAGCTCTCTGTATATCACCAATGGTCGGCTTAAATACCAAGCCAAAAGTATCAGTGCTGCCTGGAAGGTGAGTTGGTTGCGTTATACACTGCAAGGTAACTCCTAAACCCTTTCCCGGGGAAAACCCATTCTTTATCATCTCTTTGGCGACCATAACCGCTGCAGGGGCCACTGTGGGTACTGGCATACTTTCTCATTCAGATATTGTATTCACCGTCATGGTGTCCATACTTGGTACACTCACGGACCTTTATCTCCTTCAACTTCCTCAAATGGTGTAATAGCATTACAAACATCGTCTTCCCCGTGCACTATTATTTCTTGCTGCTCCCACTAAAATTTTACCATTTAATGCAAAGAAGATGGTACTGCTTTCGCGGCGTGGATCCATGGGCGTCCTAACAAAAGGTTGTATGATACAGCGACATCCAGCACTTGAAATTCCATGATGAAATCCACTGGTCCGATAGCAAGCTCAGGTATAATATCTCCCACGGTGTTCTTTCCGCCTCCATAAAAACCCCTCACACACACATTGTTTCGGTGAATCCTCTCATGATTAACTTTCAGCTTCCCTAGAGTTGACAATTGAAAGATATTGGCGCTTGATCCGTTGTCTACCAAAACAAGAGTCACTACAGATTCTTCACATTTTACCGTGAGGTATAGTGCTTTATTATGCTCCGTCCCTTCTAGCGGTAGCTCACTGTCCGAAAATGTTATCTTATTTGTCTCATATATCTTGTTTGTTATTTTCTCCAGATGACATACCAAAATTTTCTCTGGTACGTGGGCTTTATTTAGAATCTTCAACAACGCCATTCTCTGTTCATCAGAATGGATTAGCAGGGATAATAATAATATTTGCGCGGGCGTCTTTATCAATCGCTCAACTATGGAGTCATCTTGAGCTTTCATCTTCTTTATAAATTCCTCAGCTTCTTCCTCGATGACTGCTTTCTTCACATAAGCTCGATTCTCTTTCACTTCTTTCGTCTTTCTCAAATCATTCGAGACAAAACATCGCCCAGAGCGGGTCAAACCATGAGTTTCACAAATTTCCCCTTGACTTCTTTCCCTTTATACATTACAGTTACCTTATCATAATTCCAAGGTACAGCCTTGGTATTCACAACCGGCATCTGAACAAATGGTTTAATAACCACTGGTTCTATATAAACCCCCTTCACAGTTAGTAAGGGCTTCATCCCAGGTACTATCACTCTTACTGGCTCTGACTCAACTATCATCGATGGCTGATTTGCTGGTGGCTCAATTGACACTTTTTCTTTTTCAGCTTTCTCTTCGACCTTGTTGTTTGCTTTAATTGTCATCACCGTCTAAGAAGTTTTTCTGCAGCTTTCACCCTGTACTAGCTCTATCATATGTGTCATGATGCGCTGGCAAAGGATTTTGCGTTATGTTGGGAGTCTCTGGAGCTCGCACCTCAATTCTCCTGGAGTCAATGAATTCTTGTATTGTAGACTTTAAGTGCCAACACTTCTCTGTGTCATGTCCCGGTGCCCCAGAACAATATTCACAACGGATAGATTGGTCTAAATTTCTGGGTGGAGGGTTGGGAATTTTAGGTTTAATGGGGTTCAGCATCCCTAATTCTCTCAATCGGTGAAAGAGACTGGTATATGATTCTCCCAGAGGAGTAAATGTTCTTTTTCTTTGAGCCTTGTCACCTTTCACTTCAGGGTCAGGATGGAAGTTGGGTCGGTTTGGATTTATGTAGGTTTTTTTATGGTGGATAGGCATTTTGTGCATGGTAGACATTCTGAGAAGCTGGGGTACGCCATGAAGGTGGAGGCGGTGGGTATGGTTTAGCCTGCTGGACAGAAAATTGGGGACTGGTTGGAGGATAATATTGTAGAGGTGGGTTATATGGTGGATATGGTTGATATGGCCGAGGTTGATGATGATATGGGTTGGGGCCCCGGGACCAGGATCTACCTTCAATAATCGCCACTTTTTCCTTCTTCTTCTTTCCAATCGACCCTCATGTTCATGTCTGTATTGCTTGGTTTGTAGCCTTGATGGCTGAGTAGCTCAGAATCTTATTCGTCTTCAGACCTTCTTCCACAAAACTCCCCATTTTTACTACCTCGTTAAAGGTTTTTCCAATCGCAGACACAAAATGATCGTAGTAAGTCGGCTCTAAAGCTTATAAGAAACAATTTACCATTTATCCTTCTTTCATTGGTGGATCCACACATGCCGCATATTCCCTCCTCCTGAAACCATACTCACAAAAGCTTTCTCCGGGCTTCTTTTCTATCTTAGTCAATGACACTCTATCAGGGATAATTTCCAGACTATATTGAAAATGGTTTGCAAATAATTGAGCTAAATCATTCCAAATGAACCATCAGGCGTGATCTTGACAAGTGTTCCATTCCAATGCGAGCCACTGAGGCTTTGACTGAAGTAGGCCATAAGTAGTTCATCCTTTCCCCCAGCTCCACGCATTTTACTGCAATATCCTCTTAGATGGGCCACTGGATCACCATGGCCATTATACATGTCAAATTTTGGCAATTTAAACCCAGCAGGTAGCTTTACCTCAGGAAACAAACATAAGTCTTTGTATGCCACACTAACCTGGCCTCCTAGACTCTACATATTACAAAACGACTGCTCAAGGCTCTTCATTTTCCTAGCAATCTCCTCTTGTTCAAGGTTTCTAGCAGGTTTATCCTCCTCCGTCATGTCGATGAGTGGGGTGTAAGAATCATGTTTCCTGGAAGTGGGTTCTGGAGGGTAGTAATGATTATCTTGGACATGAAATACGGGCTCTCTAGATGATTTATGTAAAGTGATGGGTGGTGGTGCCACATACAGAGGAACGCCTTGGGGTGGTGGTGGTGGAACTTGTTTAGGCAGGGGTGGTGGTACTTGTGATGTAGTGGCGTAATAATGCGGGCAGGCGGGATATGGGGAAGATGAGTTCATGGTGGGTGGTTCTTGATTGATGTTTGAGGGAGGAATATATGTGGGGTTAGCTGGCTAAGAAGGTAAGGGTTTCCCCCTTGACCAAGCTTGATACATTTCTGACATCTGCTGTTTCAACTTGTACATCTCTTCCTTCATGCTTGTCACATCTATTCCTCCTCTTGCATGGGATCTATGATTGTAGGCTCAATTTCTTGGGTTACCGCTTTTGTCATTCTTTTAGAACGGGTGTTGTAGTTTTGATGTGCCAGAATGCGAGCTGCTAGCTGTTTTATCTGATACTTATCAACAACAAAAACTTGTTAATAGTTAGATTATAATGGATAAACATCACAAGTTTTAAAACACAACTTTTGCCTAGTAATTATGCATCATCCCGGCACTATTATTCTTCTTTTGACGCGCCAATTTTCTTTTCCCCGCTTTTCCTTTGTTCCCACACATCATTATTTCATTGCTTTCGTTTGTTTCTTTTTATTCTTTTCCTTTTTTTCTTTTTCCTTTTTTTTTCGTTTTTCGATCCTATATGTTTGCCTATCGATCAAGCAATTTGCATATATAAGAGAAAAATAATGACAATTGCTTTTGAATTTTCATTGATATTCAAACATCGATTACAAATGATGTTGCACTACAACATTTACAATGCAAAAAAATACAAATACAAAAATGCATGCCCTATGAATATATTGGAGCTCCTAGTGCCCGCAAGACATCGTTCGATCTTACCGCGGGCCTATATGCTAATACACTTTAGAGTTTGTCCAGGTCAGTCATTACTTGTTTCACAAAGATCATTGCTGCTGCGGTAAACATTGACAGTGACATATCCACACACAGTTTGCATTTTCGTGTGATGTATTGAGCAATGTTGAAAATTCTTTCCCTGATGACCCCTTTTTCTTGAAGCAACTTACCAATCTGTTCGGCACGAGCATCTTTGGTTTTGTTGGTTCTTCTTTTGAAGTTTTTGTAGCTCCAATTCTAACCGAGCCATGGCCATGTAGAAATGTTCTCTCATTACATAAATTCTTTGGTTTGTTTACTACTTTTGTCCTCGGCTATGATGATCTTCTTCCTCAATCGGGCTACTTCAACATTATGTTCATCTTTTAATAGCCGAACCATCCGAGCTCTTTCTTCAGTGTTCTTGGCCAATTGTTTCCGAATCCCAAATAATTCCTTCTCAGCTTTATCAAAATCAAAGCTATAGTCGTTAATTTTGTGCCGTGGATTTTTAATTAACTTCTTATCCCGAGCAAGTCGAACTGGGGTTTCGGTAGTTGTTCTCATTTTTGTAATCTGAGCCTTCAAAATTTCATTTTCTTTTCTCAGCTGTTTCTTTTCACCCTTATCGGCTGCTGTTTGTAAACTGCTTTTGAATTTGAGGTCCTGGAATTGTTTATCCAACATGCTGATTCTGGCTCGATATTCATTTTCCTTGGCCACCCAATATTTTTGTTCCTTAGACTGCTCGGCAAACTCTTGAATATGAGGCCTCTTCGTCGGTCTCTCATGCTCAACATCTATGCGGTACCATGCGGAGTATCCCGGTGATACATCTCCTCTAGCTCGATCTCTCACACAAGTATTCTCAAACATTGGCATTCATTCCATATTTGGCAAATTTTTGCTTCGGGGAATTGCCCATCAGAACTGATTTCTATTGCTTGAAGTCTGAGGTCCCCATCTTTCGGCATAACCTGATATCTTCTGAGTTGCCTTAATACCCAGTATGGTTTATTCATGTCCAAGCAACAATCGAAGTTAACATAATCCGGTCAATTAAGTCTACAGTCGATCCCACAGGGAATTAACCTATCAACTGCAACTTTCACAACCCAAGAACACTTCTGAAAGCAGCTTCCCAAAATTTAAATATATTTTTGTGGAGGTTTTCTAACAACTAACTTTTGAAAGAATTAAAGACTTTGAATGAAAGAATTGAATGTTAGGTAAAGAATATAGAGAATGACTAAGGTATTGATTTCCCCTATTGATGGAATCCCTTCTGTTTATGCTCACACAAATTGTCAATATTATTCTATCAGACATGAACGCTACTTTTACCGCAATTCTCTCCCGAGCAGCTACAATAATTTACTAGTGCACTCTCCTGAGCTACCCTAGCTAGCTTTAATTTGAATAGTTCACTTTAGATTACACCCAATGCTTCCTTATTCCTAATCCCACCTTTACGCCTAAGATTATAGATTCCTCCAACAACCTAGGTGTGGTGTTGTTCAACAATATACCTAAATATGCACTCTTTTCCAAGTTATGCACACTAATAGGCACAACTAATTGGGGATCGTAACAATTAACTCCAACAAGAACGAAGTTGAACAAATAGAAATCTAGCTAACAATTTGTAATCACATAAACTAGAAGTTCATCACTCAATAGGTTCCATCAAAACCTTATATAAGGAATTAGCTACTCATAATCAACGAAACAAGAATAATAATTGAATTCATAATCAAAGTTTCAATATAAAAGAAAGAAATAAGTTGAGAGAGTTCTCTCTTACTAATTATCTTGCAAAAGTAGTGAATAATACAATGCTTGACTATCTTGGGCAAATTCTATACTTATATAGAGGGTTTAGGTTACAAAAATTGAGTTTTTACAAGTTTGGCCTTTAGAAATTCGACAGCGTCCGCGGTCGCGGATGGACCGCAAGAAATCAAGTCCTCTGAAGTCTGTGAGGTTCCGTGAGCCTCTTTTTCCACGGTTCATCCGCAGTCGCGGATGGAGCGCGGATGAACAGTATCTCGGGTTCTTCATCCTATTTTTTAATGCCAACTTCACTCTTGCTCTACACTTGGCCTTTTTACCATCTTTTGACTACAAAATGGCTCTTTTAGTCTCCAATGGCTCATGTGTACCTATAACACATCAAAAAACACTAATAAAAGCATTTTGTCATCATAAACAATATGAATTCAACAATAAAGCATGATTATTTAGGGCATAATTATAGTCAAATTCACCAATTATCATTACCCCACACTTAAACCTTTGCTCGTCTTCGAGGAACCTTAATCACAATTTAATCCAATTTTATTAATGTCTCCCCCAAAATATGTCACAAAAGCTATCTTTCATGATTTACCTAAGACATGCACAATCCTTACCTAACCGTAAACTCACATGCCAACACATTATTGCTTACTCTAGTTATTATCACAGACTTGCAAATTTACCTTTTCCTTCTTGAGTTACATGCCCTCACACAATTTATTGAGAGAAGTTCCCACACATAAACAATTTAGAACATGGAACTTATAGATATAGGAAATATTCACTCACTCTCAACAAAGAACATTCATATGCATACAGACATACCATAGGCCTGTCCCTAGTGTAATACTCCACTAATCGAGTTATTCAATCATAGATCAAGAGGTCTTTAGGGTTGTAATGTTGGCTACGGGATGGGTATGATACTTTTGGTTATAGTGGCTAACCTCCCTAAGCACTTTCTTTCTTTTTCACAATATCCCTTTTTGTTTTCTTCCTTATGTCTCCCCTAAACATTCCTTCACCTTTATTTACTTTTAATCCCCCTATTTTCTTTTGTTGGTGTAACTGGCCTTTCTATTTTACATATATACATTGATATTTTTTTTTATCATTGCTTTGCAACGTATTTACATTATTTTGCCAGTTCACCATTTTCAACCATGCATTCTTGATTTTCCATTTTTCAACTTCCTTTCACCCCACACTTAGACTTTTGCATATTCATTACAACACAAGTGCTTCTAGGAGGTAAAGTAGAACAATATAAGATTTCTATTTTTCAAGAACATTCAAGGGTTATCAAAGAATAGTCTTAAGCTCAAAGAGGTTAACTAGGATATTATGTAAAGGTGAATTCATAGATTATTGATTTGTGGGGTTACACAAAGAAATGCCGCTATCATCTCTACAACCAAACAACTTCTATTTCACTTTGCAAACACACATGGCAAGTTCAAGGTATCATGTAAAACATATAATGTAAGTAAAATCTCACACACACGTAGCATGCAACTCATTTAGAATCAGGTTCATCCACAAAGTCCTATCAATGTTCAAGCAAGCTGTATTGTGCAATTTAAGGCATATTCTAGAATCTACAGTCAAGCTTAAATAATATATTCTCAAGTTCAATTAAGTTTTGCTAATGTGTATACTTCGGTTTACATATTAACCCTTGCCCTCTAATCCTAAAAAGAAAAATCTACCTAACCCGGTTCAATAAAAACCCTTGGAAAAGAACTGTGGTCAAAAGAAAAACCAAGGGGGAGGTGATACACTACCTAGAAAAAGAAAAGAAAAGAAAGACAAAATTCCTACGTGGACTACTTCCTTCAAGAGTATTTGTCCAACTAGTCCGTCAACAGGAAGAATCCTCTACTCATATTTTTGGATTTTTTCAATTTTTGATTTTTTTTTGAGTTTTAATTCCGACATAGACCCTTAAGAAACCCGTCGACAAGTGTGCATCATCGGCCCAGGCCAGCTAAAATGATTTAAAACTACAACTACTATGTACAACATATACAAGATAAGTTTCCCACCCCACACTTAAAATCATGTCACGTCCTCATGGCATAATAATACAAGTATATATCAGAATGGTGAAAAAAGCTTACCTGTGACTCACTCTGAGTCGGAGACGGTGGCGGGGTCGACATTACACGCTCGACCCAGTGCTCGAAACCATTCCATGAAACCGTTTTCCGTATGAGCTTGTCTTTGTGACATCGCATCCATGCGTGTGTGTAAACTATCCACTGAGGTGCGTAAATCTGCTACCTCCTCCTCCATAGACCTAAGCATAGGTCTAGTAGACTCGGACCTAGATATGCGCGCTCCATGATGAGCGTGCCTAGAAGGTCCGGCAGAGTCCGTGGAATGCCGGGATTGGACAACCGGCACAGGGTCATCCTCAGCATCTAGATCAATTGGGTCATTGCCTCGACCCACCCGGATGTGAGAGGCTTTGAATGGAGCTTTTAGAGGGAGCTCACAATCCGTAAGTAATACCGGAGTCCGGTTGCCGAGGCATAGACTAGTGACAAGAGATGGGTAGTAGAAACCCTTGGCTTTGAGGTGTCCCCTCAGCCCCATCTCGTCACTTATCAAGCAGGCTATGTCAACGTCCCGCTGGGTGACAAAGCACCATGTCAGCAATGCCCTATTAAAGTTCACATTAGTTGTGTTGCTTGAGGGCAGAAATCGGTTACATATAATTGTGAACCAGCACTTAGCAGTATGGGTGAAGCTGTTAGAATGTAGCGTGTTGTTTCTAATCCAGACTGGGTGACCATCGACACATAAGGCTGCAATCAAGGTGTCCCAAGTGACACCAAGCCTATCGTGGTAAAAGTCCACGTCACCAGTAAAAGTGGGCAGTCTAAGAGCCTGCCTCATAGTTTGTACATAAGCCCAAATATATTTACCTCGGACGAAGACTTCTCTGGCCATTCCGTAGGGTGCGTTCTCATAGAACTCTCTAACTAGCATTTTGTATATGAGTGCCGGTTCATTGAACAGGAACTCCAACTCACTACGTCGGATCTCCTCGTATATATCGGGCTTTTCAGCCCGAATAGACATCCTGTCGATTTTAATCTCCTATAGCCAAGTTTTAGTAGCCTTGGCATGAAAGCCTGCTTTCGCTTCCTCGCCTGTGAATCGAGACTCGTCATAGGTCGGTTGCCTAGATGAGCTTTCTGCATTCCTTGATCTTTTAGGAGCCATAATCCTGCACAAAAGAGAAACAACCAAAAATTTCCATCACTTTAGTACATCGGTTGGCTACTCAGACTTCACCATCCGTGGACTACAACAATATTTCCTTTAGTGCTATCATACCATAACTCCTACCATTGTCCAACTTTTTATCAACTTCACCAAGTTACCTAATGCACCCCACACTTATTTCTTGTGGCATTACAACATGACCCAATTAAACCTACACCATCTCTAATTATGCACAAAAACAAACAACCACAAACTTGGGCAGTATCTCCCCCATAAAATACAACACCCAAATACTACAACATAAGTTTTGCCAACTTTGGCCAACCCAATCACCAAATAAATTAACCACTACATTGGGCCTCGAAAACAACATAAGTAACACAATTAAACACATTGGAGACCTAACAACACCAAATATACCAACATCCCATAACAACATTCATACTAATAATACACTACAACAAAAATTAATTTTTTTAATCTATTTTACTAACTACTATCAAGATACTATATAATTTCTACAATTAAAGTGTGTTACAAAAATTATCTAAACTAATTAGTTCTACAAAAAGTAAGGAGAAAAACTAAAAAAGAAAGATAGAAGAGGAAAAACTTACTAGTAGAAGGTTGGGAAGTGTTGAAGATGTAGATAAAGAAGAAAAATGCTGAGGGAGTAAGGAGGATTCAGATAAGAAGGAGTAGAGAGAAGGAGGAGAGTTTGAGAGGTTTATAGAGAGAGAAAGGGGTTGGGGAAAAAAAGTGCGGATGTTTGAGAAGTAATAGAGGGGGGGTAATGTTTTAGGGTAATTAAATGGGGGGGGGGGGAATTATGACCGTTTAAAATTTTTGGTTTTCCGCGCTGGGCAGAACTAACCGCGAAAGGTGAGAATCAGAGGGGTTGTTTTTCCGCAGTCCGTCAGCGACCGCGGATGAACCGCGAAAAATCAGCCTCTCTGATTTTTTCGTCTGATAGCAGCAAAATTTATTTTATATATAGACTAACTATAATGGTTACACTTACATCAATTTCGTGGGTTTCCTCCCACGTAGTGCCTGATTTAGCGTCGCGGCATGACTAAACTTAGTGCATTCCAAGGCTCGCTAGACCTTTGAGGTTCCTCTAACCGTAGTTCCACTTTCTCATCGATGTCATCCATGCCAACATATACTTTTAACCACTGTACATTTACTTTGAATGTGCATGAGCCATCAATAGTTTGGATTTCCACAACGCCCGATTGAAATGCCTCAATTACCCAAAATGGGCCTGACCACCTTGATTTTAATTTGCCCAGGAACAACCGTAATCTTAAGTTATATAGAAGTACCTTGTCCCCGGATTTGAAGTTACACTCTATGATATTCTGGTCATGAAGCCGATTCATCCTTTCTTTATATAGTCTTGTGCTTTCGAAGGCCAGATACCGGAATTCTTCCATCTTATGCAACCCGGTGACTCTAGATTTTCCCGTTTCATCCCAGTTGAGATTTAATTTTTTTAGTGCCCACCATGCTTTGTGCTCTAGTTCCACAGGTAGATTTGTATGGTGACATGCGAATTGGTGTCTTGAATGTTGTCCTATATGCCCATAATGCATCATCGAGCTTCCTAGACCAGTCGGTCCTCGTGGCATTCACTGTTTTTGTCAACGCACTCTTTATCTCCCTGTTGGAGACCTCAACTTGCCCGCTGGTCTGCGGGTGATATGAGGTAGCCACCCGGTGTTTCACATCATATTTGGCCAACAATTGTTTGAATGCCCGGTTGCAAAAATGCATACCCCCATCACTAATGCTTGCCCTTGGAGTCCCAAAACGGGTGAAAATGTTCTTTCTTCAGAAATCCCACAACCACCGTAGCATCATTGGTGGGTAATGCTACCGCTTCCACCCATTGGAATACATAGTCTGCCACCACAAAGAATGTATTTATTGCCATAAGAGCTGACAAAGGGACCCATGAAGTCTATTCCCTAGACGTCAAACACTTTGACTTGTTGAATTAGGTTCATCAGCCTCTCATGACGCCAGGAAAGGCTCCCGATGCATTGACATTCGTTGCAACCTTTCACCCATAAGTGTGCATCTTTAAACACCGTTGGCTAGTAGAAATCGGCCTCAAGTATCTTGGCAGTTGTTTGCACTCCTCCAAAGTGGCCACCATATGCGGAAGCATGACACACCTGCAAAATAGAAGATTGTTCGATCTCGGAGACGCATCTCCGGATCATGTTATCGCGACATATCCTAAACAAATAGGGTTCATCCCAATAAAAAAGCCGGCTTTCACGAAAATATCTTTTCCTCTGGACCGATGATAGGTCATGAGGAACAAAACCACTGGCCAGGTAATTTGCATAATCTGCATACCATGGTGATTCAAGGAGAGTGGTAGTGAGCAGCTGCTCGTCTGGAAAGGTTTCCAGAATTTGTCCACTCTCTTTGACAATTTCAGCTCCTTCAAGTCATGACAAATAATCAGCGACTTGATTTTTGGTGCCTTTCAGGTCACGTATTTCAAGGTCAAACTCTTGTAGAAGCAGAACCCAACGAATTAGGCGCGACTTAGAGTCCTTTTTATCAATTTAAGTACCTTAATGATGCATGGTCAGTGTATACTATTACCTTGGATCCTATGAGATAGGACCTGAATTTGTCGAACGCGAACACTACCGCCATCATCTCCTTTTCCGTCACTTTGTAGTTAAGCTGTGCTCCACTCAATGTTCTACTGGCATAGTAGATTGGATGAATCAGCTTCTCTTTCCTTTGGCCAAGCACTGCCCCCACTGTGTAACCACTTGCATCGCACATTAGCTCAAAAGGTTGCTCCTAGTTGGGGGTAATGATGATGGGTGCTATGACCAACCTCTTCTTCAGCTCCTCAAATGCAATCCTACACTCGTCAAAAACTAAAAAGGGGTAATCTTTTTCAAGTAACTTACAGAGAGGGTTTGAGATTTTGGAGAAGTCTTTAATGAGCCTCCGGTAAAAACCGGCATGTCCAAGAAAGCTTCTAATGGCCTTGACGGATGTTGGTAGAGGAAACTTTGCAATGACCTACACTTTAGCTCAGTCTACCTTAATACCGTTTCTCGAAACCTGGTGCCCCAAAACTATACCTTCTTGTACCATAAAATGACACTTTTCCCAATTTATCACTAAGTTTGTCTCCATGCACCGCTTCAGCACTCTTGTCAGATTGACAAGGCATTCATCGAATGAATTCCCTACCACTGAGAAATCATCCATGAACACCTCCGTTGTATCTTCTACCGTGTCGGTTAATATAGCCATCATGCACCTTTGGAATGTGGCAGGTGCATTGCATAGTCCGAATGGCATCCTCCTAAAGGCAAAAATGCCATATGGGCATGTGAAGGAGGTATTTTCTCTATCTTCGGGGGCTATGGGAATTTGATTGTACCCGAACTACCCATCCAGGAAGCAAAAATGTGACCTCCCTGCCAACCTGTCAAGCATCTGATCAATGAAGGGAAGTGGGAAGTGGTACCTGCGGGTGGCTAGATTCAGCTTCCTATAGTCCATGCATATTCTCTACCCGGTGACGGTTCTTGTTGAGATCAATTTGTTATTCTCTTTTTTCACCACCGTCATGCCACCTTTCTTTGGGACACATTGAACTGGGCTAACCCATCTACTATCACAGTTTGGGAAAACAATTCTCGCGTCTAGCCGACTTTATTATCTCTTTCTTCACCACTTCCTTCATGTTTGGGTTCATGGAATGGTGAAGCTACCTGGGTCAGATAGCTTCTTAGCAATGGGTCTCGAAACCACTGCGCTACAAGTCTGAGTAAGAGTCATGGTGGCCAAGTCTTGGAAATCAAATTTTCGCGACATCAAGTCTTTCATCATCTTAGCATACCCAGACATTTCTTTCAAAGCTTCAATTAAAGGAATGTTTACCTGGATTTGCTTGAGCATATCAAAGAACATTTTGTATTGGTCTTATTTCTGGTGCTTGGCCAACCTGTAGGGGAATGGTGCTTGAGGCCTCTTCTTCCCAATCACCTGGGAATTTTCTTTCTCTATCACTTGCTTCTCAACCTGCTGCTCTACCGGTTCAGCTACTTTCTTTGTTCCCTACTGCACATCTTTATTTTCAGCTACTGGATGGACTGTAACTTCTGTCAACCCGGTGGACTCCTCCAGTTCAATGGGTACTGGAGTGAGTGTCTCAGCCTGCAAATTGCTTCTCTCTCTTTCCTTCTCGGTATCAAGATCACTTCCACTTCTCATATTAACTGCCATCAGCTGCTTTGGGATTTGATCTTTTGGGTGTGTTTGTGTGTCTGCAGGCAATGTCCCTTGAGGACGATTGTTAAGTGACATAGCAATTTGGCCCACCTGTACTTCAATATTCTTGATAGCTGCATCATGTGCATCTATCCTCTCATTGGTTTTGGCATGTGACCCAATTACCTGCTGCATCATAGCTTCCAACCTTGCGAACCCATCATCATGTCTACCCCCATACTGTGGTGGAGGTAGATGATACCCCTGCTGCTGATAGTTGAAATTCTGGGCTCTAGGATATGGAGCATGTTGTTTGGTGGCCTCATACCTGCTGCATTATATTGTGGCTGAGGAGGCCTGTACTGCTGTGGATCCTGCTGACCCCAATTTTGGTTACCCTGTCGCTGCCCTCCATAATTTGCCACATAGTTCATATCTTCATGTTGGTGATGATGTTATCGGTCTGCAGCCCATGGATTACATATGGGTTGGCTAATGCAAGATGTGCATAAACCACCATTGGTAGTGTCTACAATGTGAACCTGCTGCTTGACCCCAGATTCTTCCACCTCGTTAGGATGCTCATTTGTGTCAATAAAGTTTCCATGTTCTCCTCCATAGTGTTGGAAGGATTCAAGGGTACTGAGTGTACCACTGGAGTGATATGAGCATTCCTGGTCGTCTACCCGGAGTTTTGACCCATCTTGTCAAGCAAATTTTGGCCTTCTCTCCAAGTCTTGCTTAGAAAAGCCCCACTTGCTGAGGCATCTACTATATTATTCATATTGTCTGAAAGCCCCATGTAGAACCTTTGACCCAACATCTACTCAGGAATCCCATGGTGAGGACACATAACAAGTATACCTTTGAATCTGCCCCAAGTTTCATGTAATGTCTCCACTGGTTTCTGCTTGAAGCTCACAATCTCATCAATTTGCTGAGTTGTATTGATAGGTGGATGAAACTTATTGTGGAATTGCTTGACTAACTCATCCCATGTTGCAATGGATTTTATGGGGAGTGAGTTTAGCCATACATGTGCAGCCCCTGTAAGTGAGAACGGAAATAGCAATAGTCTGATGGCTTCCGGTGTCACATTTGATTGCCTCTGTGTCTTGTATATTGAGAGGAAGTTCTTCAGGTGCTATTGTGGATCTTCAACCTGAGTCCTAGAGAATAATCCTTTTCTTTGCAACAAGTGTAGCATGTTGTTGGTAATCTGGAAAGACTCAGCTTGAATCACTGGCACAATAATGGCAGTTGCCAAATTATCCGTTGTTGGTTGTGCCCAGTCAAATAATGCACCTTCCTGCGCCTCCTGCACCTCCTGTGCGTTCAACCCAGCTTGCTGGTTTGGTTCATTCATGTCTCCTATGTCAAAATCTAGTTTAATTGGTTGTTGCGATTACTGAAGTTGTTTGATTGCCCTGTTACGTGCCCAGAAAGTTTATTCTGGGTCTGAGAGTCCTTCAATTAGTTCTCCAGTCCTTGCAGATTTTCTAGGCATGCACCTGAGTACCCAATTCAATAATTGTCAAAAATTTCAACGTAAAGTGTAGAAAGAACCTGACTACACAAGAATCTTGTAGTTCTGTCAATGGCAATTGATAATTCCGTTAATTCCCGGCAACGGTGCCAAAATTGATTCGCGTCCAAGCAACGGTCGTAGTAAATATAATCTGGTCAATTAAGTCCAGAGTCGATCCCACAGGGAATTAACCTATCAACTGTAACTTTCACAACCCAAGAACACTTCTAAAGCAGCTTCCCAAAATTTGAATATATTTTTGTGGAGGTTCTCTAACAACTAACTTTTGCAAGAATTAAAGACTTTGAATGAAAGAATTGAATGTTTGGTAAAGAATATAGAGAAAGACTAAGGTATTGATTTCCCGTATTGATGGAATCCCACTGTTTATGCTCATACAAATTGTCAATATTATTCTATCAATCATGAACCCTATTTTTACCCTAATTCTCTCCCAAGCAACTACAATAAATTACTAGTGCACTCTCCCGAGCTACCCACTACTAAAAAATTGGTCTATTGTAACGGTTGGAAAACTGTTCCAATAGACTGTCAAACCGTTATCGTAGTGATTTGGGAAAGGTTTACAGACCGTCACTTCAGTCGGCGTCCCCATAGATCTGTTGGAACGGTTCTTGTAACAGTTTTCATAGCCGTGACAATAGATATGTCTATTGCAACGGTTTTTCCTTCCTCTATTGGAACGGTTACTTTTTTTCAATTGTTACTGTTTTAAACCGTTACTATATTGTTTATACAACGGTTTTTAACCATTGCCATATTTTTTAAAGAAACACATATGTAAGCTATTGGTACGGTTATGTTGGATATAGCAACGGTTTGTTTAAGCTATCATAACGGTTAAATATGCATTTTTGAACGGTCTGTAAATCATTTCTGAACAGTTTATGGGACCTATGGCAACGGTTTACATTGCCTACTGGAACACCATTTGTATCCTATTGCAACGGTTCTGGTAGGCAATTGTATCAATTCAGTTAATAGCCAAAAAATAGCACCTTATAAATAAATATTTACACTTATAATAAAATATTTACACTTATAATAACACTAAAATTTAAATACATGATAAAACGAAACTAATAATAATACAAAATTATCCATCAAACAAATAATATCCATAAAACAAATTAATGTTCTTCATGAGTGCATAAGCTTAGTACATTTGAAGAGTGTAAATAAGTTTCAAAAAATGTTGGTATCAAAAGATTCCTAGAACATTCATCGATAACAATTCAAACTTCATCTCAAGTAAGGTCTAGTTCTTAAGTGCCACCATCTTTTACAAGCAAATGAGTCACTAATTTACTCAAGTCTCCTAGCACCAATCCCTCCTTCCTCCTTAGGCCAAAGAGGAAGATTTTCATCAACAGGTAGACAAAGATGATTCCTAACTTAAGGTTGCCAGAGACTACAACAATGATGATGTTGAGTCTTAACATCTTATAGCCCCCCCTTGGATCACAAGCTCATGCAACCGAGCTCAGCATCGAGATGGGTCCTGCTTTCATACCATTGTCGATGTTGGGACTCAACAGAACAATAGTACTGGTGCAAAAACATAATAGCTAATCTATTTCATACTACTCTTTACAACCAATGAAATCCAACTTAAATAATAAACATATCAACATGAAAAAACACTATAGTTCTCATGTTGTCATGCTGCAAAAGGACTCGCAAAATCTTTAGCTTGCTCTAAACAATTGTAACTCGTACAAATGCAAGTCAAATCACTCGTGATTATTTTGTAATTTAGCATGCAAAGCAATGAGGTCTCATCTATGTATATCTTAATCATTCTTAAGCCAACAAGGAAATAGTAAATGCACTTTTTGCACAATATATACATGTAATTACTGCCAACTACACCTATTTTGCATCATTCCTCTCCAATGAGGAAGCCGAAAAAGCAGTCTTTGCACAAAATTCCAATAAGGAATCATCTTTAGCTATTCTCTAAATATATATTTCATGTTAGGTTAGAGTTGCATTAACAGGTAGACAAAGAGGAAGATTTTCCAACTTCCCTTCATATTATCCATTCTGGATTTCAAAAAAGGCAATTTACTGGGATGATTTTTCAAATTTTTGAACTTCATTCTAAATATTTCTAATTTTTCAAAGTCAGGTGAGATTGTTTCTAAGATTAAGAGTTTCTAAAGAACCACACTGTGAGTAATGCAAAGAATTGCTACCAGCAGATGATCGATTGTTTAGTTGAACAACAGCTTGTTGTGCATAGGAAGTATCTACATGTGAATGTGCACTGAGCCTTAACATGTCAGCATCAAGTTGCAAATCTGGGTTCAAACACTGAAGTCGTACGATGACGTTCATTGTAATATTTTGTTCCATAGCATCCTTTTGTTCGTTCAATTTTTCATTCATTTTTTGTTGCATCCTCTCTTCCATTTTTTTGTTGCATCCTCTCTTGCATTTCCTCTATTTTCTGTTGCATCCTCTCATCAGCATCTAAATAAGATCCAAGATTTCATTTTTTCCCTTTCAACAAAGTCTTGGTAACCGCTCGTCCATACAATCTAACGCGACCTGGATCTTCATGTCCCATTACTGAAGTAAAAGCGTCAACTGAATGACTATCATCTTCACTTTGCTGAGTTGCTTGTATTTTCCCCATTTCAGCCTACAAACCAAATATAAGAGAAAAGAATTTTAAGTAACTAAAATTGAATCAATAATTAAGAATTGTCATATGAGTTTTAAATTAGAAATCTCGTACAATTTTACTAGTCGTATTGTCATATGAGCTTTTGTATACTCGGCCAAGTTTTCTTTGTCTTGTAGCTACAAATATGTCCTTACTTGACAATGTATCTGAAGTATCAGAGATTTCCTTCTTGTTTTCCTAGTTACATGAAAACAAGTATAAGAATCTTTCCATATAAAGTTAGCAAGTTCATAATTTATAAAAAATAAGCAATATAAAACATCAAACCTCACGAATTAGAGCAAAAGGTATTCTACCAGCAGTGTGTGGACACTTCAACTTACTTCGATTCTCTATATTGGTTTTGGACATTTTCTACAGATAAATAGTTTTTGTAATTCATTACAAGTAGTCAAGTCTGAGACACCCAAGAATAAATGTTTTAAGAGAACCCTTGTACCTCTTCATAAGGATTTAGCAAAATACTAAGAAGATCAATCGTTAACAAATTAGAGCATCTATTTTGGAAGTAATTACCTTGTGTGGCTCGCAGTTCCAATATGTAAGAAGATCCTTAAAGTGAGATTCCGAAACATCTAGTGGCCTATTATTCATTCGAAGTTCATCATTCTCATAGGCTATGAAGTGGGTTACCTTCAATTGACTCCTATACTTTCTCCAAGCACTACAAATTGAATAAAAAAACCCATTGTTTCACCTCGTCACGAATGTCATATTTTTCCTACAAATTTAGTGCAATTGGGTTAGTATAAGTAATAAAAATATCATTAATGTTTATTGGACATTGGGAACTACCTTGATATATTTCCACATATCATCTTGGGCAACACTTTCCTGACAACGACCTGGAGCAAGTAATGCATTATAAAATAGGCATGATGACTCTTGTACCCTGATATTTTCATCTCCTTCACGTGCACGCGTTATGAAATATTCGAAGCACACCCTTTTGGTAATTTAGCATTTTTCATGACAGTACAAAACAAACTTTTCTATTTTGGTTCCATGTAGAAACAAAATTTAGCCAAACTTATAGTTCCATTATTATTTATTCTTAGTTGCGGCTCCTTTCGTATCCCCATTTCTTGTAAGTCATAGCGAGATTTTTCGTGATCCTTTGATTATACATCTATTTCTAATAATGTCCCAAGCAAACTATCACATATATGTTTCTCGATGTACATCACATCAAGATTGTGAATCAATTTGTTATGCACCCAATATGGCAATTCAAAAGAAATGGATCTCTTTCTCCACGGACCCTTATCACTTTGAGGCCTTTTTTTAGCTCTCTTTCCAAAGATATTGTTGAATTCAAGCATCTCTTCAAACACGTCTTCACCCAAATATGGATCAGGTGCAGGTCTATGATCCTCCTTACCATCAAAAGACTTTTTATCTCGTCGGAATGGTTGATCACGAGGAAAAAATCTTCGATGGCCCAAGTAAAACATCTTGTGACTATTTTTGAGATATTGAGAACATGTATCATAATTGCAAATGGGGCATGCCAATCTCCCCTTAGTGCTCCATCCTGAAAGCATTGCTAATGCTGGAAAGTCACTAACTGTCCACATTAAGGCAGCACGCATTCGGAAAGTTTGGTTGGTTTCAGCATCAAATGTGTCTATCCCGGTTTCCCATAGTTCCTTCAATTCTTCAATTAATGGTCGTAGGTACACATCTATATCATTTCCTGGAGATGATGGACCTGGAATGATCATAGACAATATTATATACTCTGGCTTCATGCAAATCCACGGTGATAGATTATAGTTCATTAACATAATAAGCCACGTGCTATGAGAAATGCTCATCGTCCAAAACGGGTTGAAACCATCACTTGAAAGACCCAATCAAACATTCCTAGCATCTCTAGAGAAGTCTGGATACAAATAATCAAAATCCTTCCAAGCTTCCCCACCAGCAGGATGTCTTATGTTCCCATCATTGGGTAGTTCATAAGCATGCCATCTCATTGCAGCAGCCGTTTCAGGACACATGAATATCCTCTGAAGCCTAGGCTTTAAAGGAAAGTACCTTAAAACCTTTGCAGGGATTTTAGAGCTTGATTTAGTCAAAGGACTATCACTCGTCCACCTTGAAGACCCACAAATAGAGCAATTCTAGGCATTCGTATTTTCTTTCCAAAATAACATACAATCATTAGGGCATGCATGTATTTTTTTCGTAATGAAGACCTAACTCTATTATCATGTTTCTAGCCTTGTTGAAAGATTCTGGTACCTGAGCAAAGGGAAATGCCTCTTTTATCAACTCTAACAAATCGGAGAAAGCCACATTGCTCAACCCATGCAAGGATTTAAGCAAGTACAATCAAATAGTGAAACTCAGTTAACTAAAATTTTCACACCCCGGATATAACTCGTGTTTTCCTTATTTGAAAAAATTCTTTGCATCTTTAGATAGTCTTTCCCCAACTCCTTCTTCACCCCCTACCTCACTATATATATTTCTAAAAGTATCATGCAGTAGTCCATCAATATAGTCACGCATGGTAGAACCTTCATCATTATGGCTTGCATGAAGTGTACTTCTCGAGGAAAATCCTTCCCCGTGGAAAATCCATTTGGAATAACCATCAACAAATCCATGAACAACCCAATGATCCTCAACCACATTTCTATAGTACCAATAACGATTCATGCACTTTTTGCAATGGCATAATATTTCATTTCCTTGGGCGGCTCGCTCAAATGCCTTATCAAGAAAATCATTCACTCCACGGATATACTCATCCGTCCATCTTAGGAGATTCATCCAACTTTTATCATCATTATCCATAGATACCTATACGATAAAATGAAGGAATTAGTAGTAATAAAGAACTAGCTAACAAACAATGACAAACCTCGTAAATTCTACAAGCAGGGTTCTAGGGAAGGTGATGTGTTCGTAGACCTTATAACCCCTACCTATTGAAATCCTTGAATGAATTTGACTTGTCTCCCTTTGTTTAACATGATGTGTATGTTTGTTACATTTTAAATGTTGAAATTACAGCAAATTTAGTAATCTTTCACTCAGAATGCTTTAAAGTTTTCTTCAGTTATGTCTGTGTCCTAAAGTCCAGTCTCTTTATTAAACTAAATTAGTAATTACTTTAAGTTATTTATGCAATTCTATCTTCTATTTTTTACATTAATTAAAACTTGTTCAAGCTTGCCTCTTTAAAAGTTATGTTTGTTCGTAGGGCCTGATCCTTACATGGTTAGGTTCATGTATTAAACCTTCATTCCCCTGCTTTTAAGTGTGTCTGAGTATTCATGAGGCAGTCTTCCATGATTCTAAGTTTGAAGCCTATAGTGGTTCATGTGTTTAACCCTTAACATGGTTAAATTCATGAATCATTACTTGTTTCTGCATTTTGTGTTTTAATTTGAGCTTGTCAATATAGCATGTCAGTATAACTTCAAGCTCAAGAACAGCCTCATGAATACTCTGACTTCAATGGAACTCTAGGCTTCAAGCTTCTATGGAACTCTAGGAAAAATATATGCAAAAGAGGTTAAGTCATACATAAACACACAAAATTTGTACCGTGTCTGGTATTATCATTGGGACAGGGGTAATAGAATCTTTAAAAGAGAGATTTGCATGCTTCAGATAAAAAGGAAAGTCGAAAGTTCTTACTTTATTTTTTATCTTTCCACCAGGAAGGCATTTGACTTCTTCTGGTTTAGATGCTGAAGAACCTGATCCAACAAAGGGAAGAAAGAGGATAAGCACAATTTAAAAATGCAAATTCAGAAGGCAGATTAAACAAAATACCAAAGTCCAACCTAGAGATCTCTGCTCAAAAGGGCTTTCTGAATGGATATCATAAAGGGTAAAGAAACAAGAGAGACAACAAGATGAAAATGGAACATAGGAACTTATAAACCAGCAGGCACGACTTAATAACAAGAACATACAACTTTCAACTCAAACAGTAGAAAAAATATTAATGTGAGAAAAGGAAATCAATTTCTCTTTACAATCCTCTGCATCAATTCCCTCTTCCTCCCCCCCCCCCCGATGAATATCAGTTCCTTCCCCTTTATCACTTATGATCTAGGAAATATGTTTAAAGTTATTATGAGCTCCAGTGCTTTAAAGGAATTTCCAGCCTGCTTAAAAAAAGCTACTCATACTGAAGCTCTTAATACTTAGGTAGTGCTTGGATGACAAGATTGTTCTATTTTTGTCTCAATTTTTGGAGAAAGGGAACAAAGAGGGATAACTTGTTTGGTGACTAAAAGGAGGAGAATTTCTGGGGAAAAACTTAGAAAGGACCCAATGTGTTTTTCCATATAGAACATAGGATTTACCATTGTTCAGGATATGACAAACACCAGACAACAAATATTTGGATCACTAAACAAAACCCTTTGATCTCATCATCAATCTCCTCCTCCTTCATCTTCAATCACTCTTTTCTTGCTGCTCTCTCTCTCTCTCTCTCTCTCTCTCTCTCTCTCACATACATGCACCCTAATTCAGGGACATCACTTATTTCTAACCACAACTGAGAACCTCAACTTCATTGGCTCCTGTTCTGACTTCTCAAGCAAACCACTTCAACTTGGTAGAAATGACCATAATTCATTTTCAATTAAAGATTTGGAATGGTTATGGGTGGTTAGACCCCTTTGAAGTTTCTCCAGCAAAACACTAGAACTTGGTAGCAATTGTTTTTCAATCAAAGAATTGGAATAGTTGTGGGTGAGTTAGACCCCTTCAAGTTTCTAACTCCTTCTTTCTACTACTTCCAGTTCACTTGGCTCTAGTTTCCATTATAAGCTTTTGTGCGCATTTAACGTACATTACACTAAATATTTTCTTGTAAGGTAAAAAAGGACATTATTCATTAGAACATGACCCCTTCTGTAATAATTGTTCATGCTTGCAATGAGCTGAAACATATGTAATAGAAAGGTACTTTAGATTTATACTTTGCCAGTTTCTCCTTCAAATCTGTGTCAGAAAGGTACTTTAGATTTTTACTTTAGATAGGTTTTCCTGTTTCAAACAAAATGCGTCTGTTTTCAGTTACATAGCTTAAGACCTATGATCTTCAGTATTCACAAAGATTCATAAGTAAATCATTTTCTAAATTACCTAGAGCTTAGAGACTTCAAAAAAGCAGCATGCCTTGGAAACTACATGCCAACAATATATACAAAAAATGACTTATTATGATCAAATATTCTATAAGAGGCAACAAAAAAGTCAACAACCAATAAGCTCTAGTACTTTACAGTGCTATACCAAGCTACTTGTCACGCCCCAAATCGAGGAACATGACCGGCGCCTGACCGGGTTGCCCCAGTCAAGCGGACCTAGGTGCCTTTCATTCCCACGCGTTACCCCTGTGTTGATTGTTTCTCATTAACCAAATATTTTACCAATAATGACTGATTTCATAATGCATAAACATAACCATGTGATTGATTTACTAACAAGTTCATAATTTATATTTACAACGCCCCATACATATACATAGGCCACAATCCCACAGTTTACATGTCTATGGAGCCTCTAGGATACAAAAAAAGGGATACAATACTTGCCGGTAACAAGGCTCCGGCTATACCTTACAAAACCAAAATGAAATCTAAACAAAAGTGGCATGAACCACACAGGGCCCCAAGCAAAGAAAGGGGCTCACCAAAACGGGCAGTGGAAGGAGAAGGATACTACTGCCGATGAGCTGAAGTGCCTGCTACTGATCCACCTACAATCATAACACGAATGTAGCGTCCCCGGCAAAAGGGACGTCAGTACACTTGAATTGTATTGGTATGTATGGACAAACTTTGTCCCAAGTAAACTCAAGCCATTAAATTACATAAACAATTAATTAAGCCAGCCAACCATGTTTCCACATTTTCCTCATTTCAAATAATTCTCAACACAAAGCACTTTCTACGATCAACCAATTTAACAATTACCAATCAATCACATAAAGCACAAGTAGTCAAACAAAGGGGCAATCAGTGCCCCACAGGTTGCAAACTCTCCTGCTGTCTCCTTTCACAATTTCACATTATTGATTTTTGTATCAATTTTCAATAGCGATTTCGATCGTTTTCCATCCTTATTGCCCCTGACCACCCTTATTACCTCGGCCACCCTTATCGCCCCAACCCACACCTTATTTCCTCACGTTGCGGCGCGCAACACGACCCCGCCTTACAGTTTAAAACACAACAATTTCAAACAACAGATAAGGTACTACATACAATTTCAACAAGTTCAAATAAGCAACTTGCACATTGTCTCATGTTCTCAATTATTTATCAATTCAATATCACAACCATGTTACAATATTTCCACCATTCAAGTGTTTCATCTCTTTCCACAATAAACCAATTCTCAAGTGTCTCGTTTGTTTTCCACAAGGAGCCATATAGGCCATCATAGTCATTATTCACAATTCTTTTGCCAAATTAAACTCTCATTTTACATCACTCATAGCTCAACAACAAACTTTGAGAATTTCACACAATTTGTCAAATTAACATTAACCAAGCAATTTTCACACATATAGGCGATTTCACAAGAATCAAAATTAGCCATACATACATGGTGATGAGTTTTCTTCCGTTAACTTTCTACTTTATGCTTACCCAAGATATCCTACTCTTGCCAACCTTGTTCTTGAAGACTCTTACTTCTACTCACTTCTTTTTACTAGAAATCAAGTTCAATAATCATGCATGAGTGTAAAAATTCTATTTTCAAAAGCTATTATATGCAAACTTCTCTTTACCCAATTTAAAACTGAAAATCAAAGAAAATAGTTAGGGTTTTTACCTTGAAAAGATTGGGGAAGTTGAATCCTTGCCCTAGGATCCCTTGGAATTAAGTGGTTGGAACAATCTTTGAAGATGAAGAACTTCTCTCTCTCTAAAAACCCTCTCTTCTCTCTCTAATTTTGGTAAGATGATATGATAAAATGAAGAAGAAAGGTGTTATATTAAAGAAGAAATCGGGTCAAAATGTTACAAAAATCTGGGCCGGGGCAAATCTGCGGTGCACTTTGCGACCGCAGAATCAACATGCGGTCCGCAGAGTGACCGCAAAATGGCCTCAAAATTACGCAGGTTCTGTTACAGAATGCGGCCAGAATGCGGTCCGCATGCTCGATCTGCGGTCGCAAAGTGCACCGCAGATTTGACATGCGATCGCATATCGACCGCACTTCAGCACGATTTTGGGAAACCCTCTGGAATGATTTGCGTCAAGAATGCGGTCCGTATGTCAGGTTTGCGGTCGCATTCTTGACCGCATATTTGACACTTTTCGGAAAAATTAATTCTCTACATTTTTGAAACTTAAATCACTACCAAGGGTCCGAACCGCGGTGAGCTTCTACGCATTCCTAACACTAGGTTTTATGCACAAAAATTTTACGGGGCCTTACATCCTCCCCCCCTTAAGATCATTCGTCCTCGAATGAGGATTTTGAAATAAATGAGTTGGTTTTGAAAGACATGATATGCAACCATCAAAATTTTGACTAACTCTTATATTTTAGAAAAATTTCGCCGGAGTTTCCTTTGTATTATGGACATATCCACCTGTCAGAGGGCCCCCGAAACACATTACCAAACAACAATACACAAATACAACATTTTTCACAACTGGTATACACTTTCTTACCTCAACGAATGCACATATTCTATCACATTGTTACAATTGCACATAAACTAATCATTTCAATGAATTCTTACGTTATTTAACCATTTTAACACACCATGTACACTTAACAAACCATTACCAATCTACACTTACTATTAGTTGTTTATTTAACACGAAAATATTTATAAGGATTTCATTTATAAAGAAAGGTTCAAGTGACCCAAGGTAACAACACATTTAACTCATTACAAAATGAAGGGGACTTTACTAATACGAAGAGGGAAACAACTTAGACAAGATGGCGGTTACTAGAAGTAGGAGGGTCACCTAATTTCTTCTAGGCTTGATCGAACAAATGGGGGTACTTTTCCTTCATCTCTTTTTCCGCTTCCCATGTGGCCTCCTCAACTTGTTGACTTCGCCACAATACTTTAACAGAGGCAACTTCCTTATTTCTCAACTTACGGACTTGCCTATCAAGAATGGCGACCGGAACTTCTTCATATGACAAATCTTCATTAACCTCTATAGCCTCGACTGGCATGATGGTGGATGGATCTCCAATCACTTTCTTCAACATGGACACATGGAATACCGGATGCACCGATGACATCTCAGGAGGCAACTCTAGCCTATAAGCAACTTGACCAATCCTTTGAACGATCCGATATGGCCCGACATACCTAGGACTCAATTTCCCTTTCTTTCCGAATCGCATGACTCCCTTCATAGGAGATACCCTCAAGAACACCCAATCATCGACTTGAAACTTCAAATCCCTTCGACGAACGTCTGCATAGGACTTTTGACGACTCTATGCTGTTTTCATTCTCTCCTGAATAACCTTGACCTTTTCCATAGCTTCGTACACCATATCTGGCCCTAGCAATTCCGCTTAACCTACCTCAAACCACCCGATTGGCGATCTACATCTTCTCCCGTACAATGCCTCAAATGGGGCCATCTGAATGCTAGCATGATAGCTATTATTGTAAGAAAATTCTATCAGTGGCAAGTGTTCATCCCAATTACCTTTAAAATCTAAGACACAAGCCCGTAACATATCTTCAAGCGTCTGAATGGTCCGCTCGGCCTGGCCGTCGGTCTGCGGATGGAAAGCTGTGCTGAGATTCACCTGAGTTCCCAAACCTTGCTGAAACTTCTTCCAAAAGTTAGTTGTGAACTGAGCTCCGCGATCCGAGATAATAGAAAGTGGAGTGCCATGAAGCCTTACTATCTCCTTGATGTACAATCTTGCATATTGCTCCGCAGTATCGGTGGACTTGACAGGTAGGAAGTGAGCTGTTTTGGTGAGTCGATCTACTATCACCCATATTGAGTCAAACTTACGCTGAGTGCGAGGTAACCCCACCACGAAATCCATATTGATCATCTCCCATTTCCACCTTGGTATTTCTATAAGCTGGTATCAGAGCCTATGGTTTTTAAAGTGTCCTAGGATGTCTCGGAGCCGTGTCTAGTAGTGCCCTTCTTATAGGTGTGTTGTCGACCACATCATATAAGTAGGGGGCTACACGGGCATTTAGGAATTTACCTACTTCTTTGTTAATCTATATCGTGCGGTAAAGTGCAATGTGGAGATATCTATGTCTAATTCGCGCCTTGTTCCCAAATTTTCAGAATATGGCACCTAAGAAGAAGGCTAGACTCGGCCTTAGGGCCAATGCCGGCCCAAGTGCGGCTGTTAATCATGTACCCGATGCCGTGGGAGAGAATGACCCACCGGTCCCGAATTTGCCTGGCCCATCTGTTCAAAACCCAAGTGTCCCTATTCCAGCCGCGGCAGAGGATGCCACCATTCCTCCTGCCAGTGTTCCTGACTCAAATACAGTTCCCGCTTCGGGCTCTGGTATCTCTAATGAAGATCTTAGGGGAGCCATCCATATGTTAACACAGCTAGTGGCCGCACAGGCCCAGAGATCCCATGATGCCCCTGCATCCTCCAACGGACAGGGAGATTCCTTTGGCTCCAGAGTCCATCAATTCTTGCGATTGGCCCCTCCAGAATTTTCAGGCACCGATCCAGAGGCTGACCCACAGGAATTCCTTGATGAGATATACAAGACCCTCAGAGTGATGAAGGCTACAGATATAGAGGGGTAGAGTTGGCCTCTTACAGGCTGAAGGGAGCGGCACGTTCATGGTTCGAAATGTGGGAGGATTCCCGTGAGGAAGGGAGCCCTCCGGCCAGATGGGATGAGTTCGTGGATGCATTTATGGACCACTTCTTACCTGCCGAGGCAATGGCAGCCCGTGCCACTGAGTTCGAGGTTCTCAAACAGGGCAGTATGAGTGTTTGGGAGTATCACATGGAGTTCGTAAGGTTGTCCAAGTACGCTCCTCATTTAGTGTCGACCATGGATGCCCGGGTTCGACGGTTTGTTCGGGGCCTTAGCCCTTTGGTAGTGAATGAGGCCGCCACAGCAGCTTTGCACTCAGACATGAACTATGGGAGGATTGTGGGGTTTGCTCAGGCCACGGAGGCCAGGAAATTGAAGATTCGTGCAGAAAGAGAAAGTAGCAGCAGGGCCCGGTCAATGGGTCGTTCAGGGAGATCACTTCCAGGGAAGGGGTCATCAGGGCCATCCCAGTCATATGCTCAGTCCTCCGCGAGTGCACCGCCATCCGTGCACAGTCATCAGCAGGGCAGTTACTCGAGACCCGGTTCAGACAGCAGGAGGTCTCGTCAGTCTGGTCGTCCCGGGGTGAGATCCCAGCAGCAGGGGAGACCTACATGCCCCAAGTGTGGGAGATTTCATACAGAGACTTGCTACCTTGACCTTCCAGTGTGCTTCGGGTGTGGGGTGAGAGGTCACATTCAACGAGACTGCCGTGCACCCCGTCAGGGTATAGGTAGGGGATCCGCTCAGTCATCCGGTTCTTCAGCTGCTACATCATCAGCGCGTACTCCAGCAGCAGCAGGGCGTGGTGCAGCTAGGGGTGGAGCTCAGGGTAGGGGTGGACCTAGCCGATTTTATGCATTGAGTAGCCGCCAAAATGCCGAGGCTTCTCCATATGTTGTTACAGGTATCCTGTCTGTTCAAACTATTGATTGCTATGCCCTTATTGATCCAGGGTCCTCCTTGTCTTATGTTACTCCATTCATTGCTTCAAGCTTTGGGATAGAACCCGAACAGCTTCATGAGCCGTTCTCCGTGTCGACTCCTATCGGTGATTCTATTACAGCCTCACGAGTCTATAGGAATTGTGTTGTCACGGATGAGTGGTCGTGTTACCACAGCCGATCTCATTGAGCTTGGGATGGTAGATTTTGATGTAATCATGGGGATGGATTGGCTCTATTCGTGCTTTGCCAAGCTTGACTGTCGGACGAGAGTTATGAGGCTCGAGTTCCCTAACGAGCCAATCATTGAATGGAGAGGAAATGGTGTGGTGCCAAGGGGTAGGTTTATTTCCTACCTTAAGGCTTCGAAGATGATTAAGAAGGGGTGTATCTATCACCTGGTTCGGGTAACGGACACCACCTCGGAGGTGCCTACCCTCGAGTCCGTGCCAATTGTGAATGAATTTCCTGAAGTGTTTCCAGATGAGCTTCCAGGCATCCCACCGGATAGGGAGATTGATTTCAGAATTGATGTATTGCCAGATACTCAGCCAATATCCATTCCACCTTACAGAATGGCGCCAGCAGAGTTAAGGGAGTTAAAGGAGCAGCTGAGGGATTTATTAGAGAAAGGGTTCATACGACCGAGTGTGTCGCCATGGGGTGCTCCGGTTCTCTTTGTCAGAAAGAAGGATGGGTCCCTTCGAATGTGTATTGATTATCGGCAGCTTAACAAAGTCACCATTAAGAATAAATATCCATTGCCTCGAGTGGATGATCTGTTTGACCAATTGCAGGGAGCGAGGTTCTTCTCAAAGATTGATTTACGGTCTGGGTACCACCAGTTGAAAATCAGGGAGCAGGATATTCCTAAAACCGCCTTCATAACTCGTTATGGTCACTTTGAGTTTTTGGTTATGTCTTTTGGGCTAACCAACGCCCCAGCAGCTTTCATGGACCTTATGAATCGGGTTTTCAAGCCATTCCTAGATTCCTTTGTGATTGTATTCATTGACGATATTCTCATCTACTCTCGGAGCAGGAAAGATCATGCCGTTCACCTCAGAGCAGCATTGCAGACCCTTCTTCAGCATCAATTGTATGCCAAGTTCTCAAAATGTGAGTTTTGGTTGGAGTCCGTAGCTTTTCTAGGGCATGTTATTTCCAGTGAGGGAATTATGGTGGATCCTCGGAAGATTGCGGCAGTGAAAGATTGTGGCCTATGTATATGTATGGGGCGTTGTAAATATAAATTATGAACTTGTTAGTAAATCAATCACATGGTTATGTTTATGCATTATGAAATCAGTCATTATTGGTAAAATATTTGGTTAATGAGAAACAATCAACACAGGGGTAACGCGTGGGAATGAAAGGCACCTAGGTCCGCTTGATTGGGGCAACCCGGTCAGGCGCCGGTCATGTTCCTCGATTTGGGGCGTGACACTACTACAATCTTTCTTCTAGTTATAATTTGAAGTTAGTCTTTTTTGGTCATAGTAGTGCTTTCTATTTTCATGCCAAATTGCAACATAAGGGACAACAAGAAATTGATTTACACAACAATAATGAGTACCTAAGAGCAAAAGTCTGTTTATTTCTCTATTACTTACTAGTTATCTAGTCCTTAATTAATTAAGTAGCATATTCTATAGAAACTCACTGGTATTTTGTAAGTAATAATAAACAGATTGTTGAAACTGAGAGAGCCCAGCAGCAGCAGATAAACTTGATGCTAGGGAGTTCAAGCTATAAACTTGAAGGAGTAAACAGATTGCAAACCTCAAAGGTACGTGAGTCGAACTGCGAAAATCCCTCAAAATCCATAAAATGACACAAGTTTAAGCATAGAGAAAGAATACCTGATGCGTCGAGGAGTGCTTAGGCTACGCAACAGCTTCAGGCACTCAACTCCAGAAATTTGAAGCTGTTCTTCAAGCTTTAGCACCAAAAATTTGATTGTTGACACCAAACAAATGAACCCAAGCTTCAACCACAACTTCTCGACACCAATTCGAATAAAACCCCAAACCCAATTTGTTCAAAAATTCACGAAAACAACGAACCCTAGGTCAAAAGAGAGAGAGATAAACAGGGGTATCAGTTTTTAACTCACAAAAGAATAGAGAGAGAAGAAGATTTTAACCTAGGTCATCGAAGAAGAAAGAACATTTTGATAGGGAGAGAGAGAGAAGGGAGCAGGTATCAGTAAAGAAGAAGATGTATCGCGCCTAGTAGATATCAGAAATTAAGTGCCAAAAAAGCTTTTTTATTTTATATGTATTATTAAAATTATTAAAAAATAAAAAGAATAGGGATTATTTGGCGGGTGTAATAAAATTTAGGAGGGAAAGTAAGGGAGAAAAAATAACCGTTCCAATAGAAATTTATACAATTTAAGCGTTCCCATAGATAGATTTATTGGGACGGTTCAGATAACCGTTGTGCCAGATGAATCTATGGCATCGATTATTTTTCAATTGGAACGGTTCTATAGTTAAAGTGTGCTAATATCACCTAAATGCTACCGTAACGGTTATAACCGTTACCATACATGTTCTATGGCAACAGTTTGTGAACCGTTGCTAAAATAATTGTTCCAATAGGCACATTTTCTGATAGTGACCCTAGCTAGCTTTAATTTGAATAGTTCACTTTAGATTGCACGCAAGGCTTCGTTATTCCTAATCCCACCTTTACGCCTAAGATTATAGATTCCTCCAATAACCTAGGTGTGGTATTGTTCAACAGTATACCTAAATATGCACGTTTTTCCAAGTTATGCACACAAAATAGGCACAGCTAATTGGGGATCCTAACAATTAACTACAACAAGAACGAAGTTGAACAAATAGAAATATAGCTAACAATTTGTAATCACATAAACTAGAAGTTCATTACTCAATAAGTTCTGTGAGCACATGATTTTTGCACCGGGCAAACAATTCATAAATTAAAATAAATATATTTTTTGAGTGCAATTGCATGCCTTGTTTGAAATTAGCTACATTTGTGTGTTTGAATAATTGGAAATTAGAAAAATCAAAAAAAAAAAATAGGTTAAGTATTTACTTTGTTTGAATTAATTAGTTTTAAGAAGAAAATCATCAAAAAAGAGTTTTAAGTAGCGAAAATTAGGAAAACAATAGTAGAAAATTGCCAAAAAATACTAGATAATAAGTGTAAGTAGGAAATTAAGTTTTTCTAATAATTCATAAAAGAAAAGAAAAAAAAGGTACAAAAGAGGGTGTTTAAATAAGTAAGACATCAGAAAAAATACAAAAAATACATATGGGCATAATGGCATTGGGCCAAAACAATTCCAAATTAGAGGCCCAAGGTACCCAAACCCAAAAGTCCGGTCCAATCCAAGGTTTATTGTTTGATCGCAACCGTTCATTACACCAAATCCAACGGCTAAGAATCACTCCGGATTTAATTCAAATGGTAAGTGTGAGATTAAATCTCCACCGTTCATTCAGGCTAAATCCAACGGCTGAGACAAATAGCGGAATTAATGGAGATGTGAGATCAAATCTGAGCCATTCATCTAAGATGATCTGATGGTTGAAGGCTTTAGTCTCATTGGTAACAAAACGGCGCCGTTTTAGTAACGCCAATATTGGCCGTTGATCTTCATCAAATCAACGGCCCGGATATCCTCAAACCCCCCGACTATATAAGGCATTGGTCTGAAGATACCAGCCATTCTCAACCCTTCCTAACCCTAGCCTCCCAAGCCTCCCCCTCCTCTCTCCTTCTTTATCTTCTTTAACCAGACAGCAAAACCTAGCCGGCCATGGCGGCCACCACTCTCCATGGTGGTCGCCGGCGATCCTCAACCCCTCTCCTCTCCCTCTTCTTCTTCTTCTCCGACTAAAACACCTAGAAATCTAGAAAACAAACCCTTCTCCAAAACTCCGGTCACCGGCACCTAACACCGGTGACCACCAAACAGCGAAACACTCTACCAAACCAACGCCAATCGAACCGTCTTGGTCTGATCTACTCAACCATACCATTCACCACCCTCGAATATCCCTAGATCCTGTCGAATATCAAAAACAAAGCCGCCGGAACCCTAACTCCGGCGACTCGGATCTTTAACCCCAATCAAGACCCAACCTTTTACCCTCCCCAAATACCCCTCTGCAAACCAAATACCTAAAAGATTTCGACTTGAAGTCTAAAACCAGAAATAACAGAAAGAAAAACGAAAAATGAGAATAAGGAAAAACAGTCTGGAAGACTGGAAAAGAAAAGAAGAAAAAAAGAAAATAGGAAGCTCAAGGGACAGGCCCTGCAAGCTAAGTGCCCATGTCCCTAATATGCTTTCTTTTTATTATTTTTGTTTGTTCTTGCCTTGTGTGTTTCTATTTGATTTTGTTTTCTATTTTGCATGCTTCTATATATCTTTTCTGATTCTTGTTTTCGCATGTTAGTTTTAGGATTTTTCTGCTTATCTTCTGTTTCTTTTCTTTTTCTGTTCATCTTCTCTCGTTTCACATCTTGCATCCTGCATATTCTTGTCTATCTCTCTGTTTTCTTTAAATTTCAAGATCCCATGACTATATCTATTTTGTAATAAGGTTTCTTAACCTGTTCATCTTTTATACCTTACTGTGTTTCTTTGAGCCTGTTAGTACTAGGGTTTTTGTTCATCTTGTTTGTTTGTTTTGATTTGAGTTCATCTGTCTTATCTATATGTTCTTCTCCTTCAAAGTTAAAAAATCCATCTTTTCTTTGTCTTTTTGGTCTTTGGGCTTCTGACTTGTTCACCTCTTTTATGACACTTCGCATGATTAGTCTCTTAGTCAGAGCTATTCATCTTTTCCTTATACTAAGATTATCTAGTTTGTTTGGACTGTTGTTCTGATCTGAAAAACTTGATTTGGATATCTTGTAATTGTTAGACCTTTTCACCTTGTTGGTCTTTGATTTTTTGTCTTCACATGTTTTTAGTTCTGATGAGTTATTAGACTCTCATTTTATGCTAGTTCACCTCTAGTTAACTCTCAGTAGTTGAGCAATCCTTCTCTTCTGGTCTTTTCATGTTTAGATATAGTGTTAGGACTAAATGTTAGTTTCATATCTGAGTTGGTTCTACTTCAGCTTCCATGTTTTCACTGTTTTCCTTTTAGCATAATTCTAGGATTAGTCATTGGACTCTCATGTCTACTTAAGGACTACTACTATAATAACACCTTCACAAGTCTTTCACATGCATTTTAAGTGTCTATGATCTTTCTCCTGTCCTGTGGCATGATAGATTCAAGGCCTTTTCTTCATTATATTCTCCATGTCCTCTTGTTCTACATGCTTCATTCTGTTTGTCATGACTTGCATAAAAAGTGGTTTGGTCTGATTTATCTCATAGATCCATAGTTTCTTGTGAGCCATGCTTAAATCCTTCTCTGATTGTTTGTGATAGTCTATGCTTATATGTGTAATTGTGTCATGAACCTTGGTGATTTTAAAGTTTTCAAACTGTCATATGACTCGAACAAGTAGTAACTAAATCTAAATTGAAATGAATTCATACTGTATCATATGTAGTCTGATGATATGAGTTAATTTACTGAAATTCAACCATATTAATTGTTTCCTCTGAGTTTGGGTTGATTAATGCATTTTTATTTGATTATATGTGTTCCTGTATGCAACAAATGTTGAGAATGATTAAGTTTTGCTAGTTCCTGTCAAATGTGAGAGTTTGATTAACACTGACTGAACCTTAGGGGATTGGTTATAGCTGCTAATGTTAGATTCCATGAAAATGGCTAGTTTTCAAATAGGTTTAAAACTGAAAATGAACAAAAATAGGATATTGGGTAATAATTGACCAAAGAGTGGTTAACTTTGCAAAGTTGATCAACTCTATAAGGTCCAAACACACTAGTCCACCTCAAAAGGGGCTAGTTGTGCAAAATTGGCTAAGTCTGCAAATGCAGACTTGCCCAGGCTCTTTTTGAGTCATGAACCTTAAGTGGCTAGGCCTGCAAAGGCCTTAGCCCAGCTTATGTTCAGTAATTGGGCTTCAATTGCCCAAGCTAAGTCTCAACTTGAGACTTGCTACAAGTTAATTAGTTTAAATACATCAATAAAGCAGGCTAGTCCTGCAATTAGTTTTAAAAGAAATTAAATAGGTCAATTATGCAAAAGATTGGCTAAGTCTGCAATACCAGACTTGCCCAAGCTCATTTTTGAGCCCTAAACCTTAAGTGGCCAAGCCTGCAAAGGCTTTGGGCCCAATTGTGTTTAGCAAATGGGTTTAATTACCCAAGCCAAGTCTCAACTTGAGACTGGCTAAGTATTAAATAGGCTAAGTATAACAATAAGGCATGCTGGTCCTGCAATTAGTTTTAAAATGAACTAAAAGGGGCTAATTAACTGAAAGTGAAATAAAAGAGGCTAAGTTCTAAATAGTAGAACTGGCCAATCCTTAAATACCAATGCAAGGACTGGCCATAGGTTAAATAAGTCCAAAAATGCTGGAAACCAGACCTAGGTAGGCCGGGTAATTCAGCAGTGTCCTTAGGGGCATAAAAGGAAGCCAAAAAGGTAAATAGGTAAATAGTTTGAACCATGTGGGGTTAAGGGAGTCATTTGTACCCCTGATTTCTACAATTTTGCAGAAGTTAAAGGGTATAATGGTCTCCCTAAAAAGGAAAATCTGTAAAAATCTTTAACCCCCAAGGTTATGTTAGTAAAAGGCTTTAAAAGGAATCTTTAGAACCTTCCAGTACATGCTGGAAGGGTTTTGGGTAACAGATTTTGGGGCCTAAGTGCAAGTTTTATAATTTTAATAGGGGAGAAGTGGGATTTAATCCCAAACTTTCTCCCCAAGTCATCAGCCTTGCCCACACCTATAAATACCCCCTAAAAAGGCTGATTAGGGGAGCTTCTTGAATTTTTCTTAGGCTGGCTTTTGAAAGAAAAGTTCAGAGAATATAGCATTAAAATAGCAAATAGTTTTCTGCATAGTTCGAGTGGAAATCACTGGTTAAGCTGTCTGTTTGTGGGATTTTTTGCTCAACTTCTTCTGCGATTTCTTATTTGCTGTTGCTATGTTATCCTGCTCGTTTGAAGTTCAGTCCTTCACTGTTGCATTGCCTTGCTTGAGTCGGTTGCTGTTACTTGCTCTTGACTCCCTTAGAACTCATCAACTTCATTTTTGCTGAAACAGATACATACCCTGTTCGATTGAAGATGTAATGCTGAAGTGTTTAAATAAAATGAAGTTCAAGTGTTAAAAAACAGTTGTTATTCTCTATTTTTTAACTTACTTTTACATTAATAGTCTAGCATAGCTTGATCTGTAATTTTAAATGTAGTGTAGTATGTATAAGTAGAAAGACCAAAACAAAAACAATGTAATAGATAGATCGATAGTAGTAGCATAATCGTAGATAGTATGTCACCTAGTTAAATTAGGTAAAACTTTAAAAATAAGATAGTTAATCACAGTCTGAATTATTAACAATTCTTTCACAGTAGTATCGTAAGTCATGATCATATAGTCAATCATATTTTATGGATCTGCATTTAGATATAAATAAGTTTCGAAGGAGAAAAGCATTAGTTTAGGACGTGATATATTCACGATTGGGTTAATAATACTGTAAGGAACTAAAGTCGTAATAAGATCAGTGGTGTAGATATGCCTAAGTCTTTGAATCCGTTAGATGTAGATACTCGGGTAATCACAATTAAGTAATTAAACTGTTTAAATCATGCTTTCATCTAGTTAAACCATTTGATCTCAATTGCTTAGTTAAATTATCTTCAATTTTAGTGTATATCAACTCTCTTTAGAAAAGTAGACGTGTGGAGATAGTCTGAGTCCAAGTACACCGAGTCATTTAGTTAGAGATTAGTATGAATCTTATTGTATATTAATTCTCATCTTCTGATAAATAAAATAAAAGTAGTTTGATTTTGTTCTTTATTCTGAATATTTCTTTTTGTTATGAATTCAGCATCTCTATCTTTGCCATTGTTCCAATCTGGTCTGGGCCTAAAGTACTGCGTGGGCCTGGACTGTAGGCGAGAATTCAATAGGCTGTTTGGCAGAAGCCTAGAGTTGTTTCTGGGTTATTAAGGCCCAAATACACCTGTCAATTCAATGACTACATATTCATGAGTTCAGGCCCAATACCAACAAGGCCTGGACTCACTCATCTGGACTGTTTGGTGACAAAATAGACTAAGGAAAAAACATATATATAGAAAATATAGCTGAATAACTAGGATTGGACTTTTAATAAATAATTGGGATGAGCCTCGCACGATGTTAAACAGCGGGGCCCCCCTTTAGTAATGAGATAATATAATTAGATCCTGGCAGACTATTAGCAAATTCCATAGTCTTACCCAAAAATAATTCAAAGCCGGTAGACCATTTAGGGCACGATTTAATATACTTTCCTATGAACGAGTGTGCACTTGGTGCAACTCAAATCCTAAATCCCGGCAAAGCTGAGATATACCAAACGTCACAGGCGTACTGGTTGCGGTGTGACTCGAGGCGTATTTTCGCGATGTCGCAATTTTATAAAAAAATTAAAGTAAAAGCGCATATATGTTGTTAAAATCTGTAATGAGTTAAACAAAAGTCAAGAACGACGATTGAGCGACCATGCTAAAACCACGGAACCCGGGAATGCCTAACACCTTCTCCCAAGTTAACAGAGTTCCTTATCCAGATCTTTGTTTCGCGGACATTAATAAAAAAGTCAATTTCCTCGGATTCGGGATTAATCGATGACTTGGGACACCATTATTTTCTCAAGTGGCGACTCTGATATTTAAAACAAAATCCCGAACCGATTGTCCTTTAAGTGGAAAAACTCCTTCCTCTATGCTATTATATCCGTCTCGGGTATTTGAACATCGAGGTATACCCTATAAGCACATTCTATGCTTTTAGGGGTAGTAAAAAGGGAGGTGTGACAGCTCTGGCGACTCTACTGGGGATCCCAACCCCGAACTTCGGTTTCAGGGTTTAAGAACTCGAGCTCCTTAGAATTGCCATTCGTGATATTGTTTGACTTCACTATATGATTTGAAAGTGCTTTATCGCTTTGATATTATGTGGATTGTATATAAAAATTGTGCCGAAAACCCTTCTCTTCTTCACCCCCGGGGATGTGCTTACTGGTTGAGACTCCCCTTTCTGTTAAAGTCACCCCAAATTAAGAAAATAGAGGCCGGATAAGTTACAAAGCCGATTGACTCCGCGAGTCACTGGTACGTAGCCCCCTCCTCGATTCGAGTTGTCCGCTCGGGTACACGGTCTAGCATCCTATGAAACTGTAAGATTTTGAACATAGGTCCAGGACGATTATTTGCATCATATCTGACTTAGGGGACTCAACACAGGGGTTGGGTCCGTCTAGGACAGGTGACCCGGTATTTGAAAAAGACCGAGCATACTATGTGTTGCATTTTTATTGTCCTTGATCGTTATGCGGACCGGCGAAAATCCCGAGGATAGAAAAATTGTTGAAAAGAAAAAAAAAGAGAGAAATAAGAGTTAGTGAAAATGGGTATCTGAAAAGAAAATTTGAAAAAAAAAATGGTTTTTGTTGTTGAAATAATTGGTCAACTAATCTGACCGAACTACGCAGGTTTGATTCTCGCCATTAGGTGGGATACGTAGGCAACCCTTAAACGGGTCCAACCACACTTTTAGAAAAAGACCAAAAAGATGTTTTCTTTTCAAATAATCGAAGTGATTGCTTTGGAAATGGCCGATTGTCCCGATAGGACGTCGGAAGGCTGTTTTGGCAAAAATGACCACTTCGAGAGCCATATTTCTTTCAGAAAATGGAAACTTGCATTGAATAAGATTTTTCTCTTTTCTAAATAAAATCGCCTTAATAAATGTGCAGGATGAGCACAATGTTGAATGAACATTTCTCCTTAATGAATAAAATCCCTTTGGAGCTGAAACTATGGTGGCAAGACATGGAAACAGAAAGTCAGGACTGGGTCTAAGGTTACTTGAAAGATCTCACGGGGTTATTGGACATAATTCCCCGAGACGACGTAATTAGAGCATTGGTCACATATTGGGATCCTGCACACAATGTACTACATCTTCCGGATTTTGAACTCACTCCTACTCTGGAGGAAATTGCTTTCTACATAGGAAAGAATGAGGTTCCCTTGAAAGGAAAATACCCGGTATCTCCAAGAACAGTAACAGTGCATCGTTTTCTGGATTCCTTGAAAATTGCTAGGAATGTCCACAACGAAGATTTAGCCAACGGGTTTTACTCCCTGAACTTCATCTATAGTAGGTATGGACATATCGGGGGTTTCAACGACTCCACGAACAAGCTATGTAGCAAGTCCAACCGAGCAAAATGGGAGGAGCATCGGAGGTTTGCTTTCTTAGTGGCATTTCTTAGAATTGTCATATTTCCGAGAAAAGATGGGCACATCAGTATAAAGGTTGGCGGGGTAGCAAGCACATTGATAGTACAAGATAATTGTACTCTAGCTCCAATGATTTTAGCTGACATCTACCGTGCCTTGACTGCATGCAAAGCTGGAGCCAACTTCTTCGAGGGGTGCAATCTGATTTTGCAGATTTGGTTGATTGAACATCTATGCTATCATCCTTCGTTCTCAAATTATGGTCCGATTGGACGAACATGTCTAGAAGAATTTTGCACGAGAACGAAAGAAGTTAAATTGCCAGAGGGAGTAAAGGATTGGATTTCGCATCTTCGATCATTGACTGATGGCCAGATTGATTGGACATATGATTGGCTACCTCTTGACAAGGTAATTTATATGCCGACAGAAGGGTCACCTTTTTTGATCATGAGTTTAAAAAGCATCCAACCTTACGCCCCGTACAGGGCCCTGCGACAGCTGGGTAGATGTCAAGTTATACCGAGAGACGGGGACCTCAGTTCACAAGTTATGGAAATTAGTCTGTATGGGCAATTCCCGGAAGCAAAGATCCGTCAAATTTGGAATGAATGCCAAAACCTAAACATAGATACTTGTGTGCAAAATAGAGCTCGGGGAGAAGTATCGTCTGGATATTTCTCATGGTATCGATGGGGCATTGAGCACGAGCGTCTTTCGAAAAGACCTTACCTGCAAGATTTGGTGGAGCAAACTAAGGAAAATCAGAATTGGGCGGCCAAAGAAAGAGAATACAAGGCCAAGATCAGCTTGTTGGTAGAACAATTGAGAAATCTCCAGTTTGAAAATAGTTTACAGGCAGCATCTGATGAGGGAGAGAAAAAGAAGCTGAAAAAAGAAAATAAAATGTTAAAGGCTCAGGTTGCTCAAATGAAAATAGCATCCGAGACCCCCGTTCGCTTAGCCCGGGATGAGAAATTGATTGAGACTCTTCGGCGCAAAGTGAATGACTACAGCTTTGATTTGGACAAAGCAGAAAAGGAATTAGTCAGGGCTCGGAAGCAAATAACCAAAGATGTTGAGGAAAGAGCCAAGTTGGTTCGGCAGCTACAAGATAGGCATGAATTTGAGGTAGCTCGGCTAAAAAATAAAATGGTTTCAGCCACGGTTAAAAGTAACAAGGTTATCAAGGATCTCGAAGAAGAGAGAGAGCATTGTTACACAACTATAGCTCGACTAGAGTTGGAGCTGCAGCAAATACAGAAAGATAACCAACATACCTTGGATGTTCGCACTGAACAGATAAGCCGATTGCTTCAAGAAAAAGGGGTTATTCGAGAGAAGATTGTTCGTATTGCTCAATACATCACCCGGAAGAGTCAGCTGTGTGAAGATATGTCCCAAAAAACCTTTGTATCAGCGGTGAAGTTCTTTGTGCAGCAAGTCATGTCTGACCTGGATAGGCTCCAAAAGGGATTAGCATATAGGCCCGTGGCAAGACCGAACGATGTCTCGCGGGCACTAGGTGAATTAATGTATTCATAGGGCATGCATTCTATTTTTTATGTTTCTTTACATTAGCATTACAACATCATTTTGTAAACCCATACTTTTTGAACTATCAATGAAAATCAAGAGTTGTTGTCAATCCTTTTGCTTTATGTTATTTCTTTTAATTACGATAGGCAAATAAATAGGAACGCATTTATGAAATGAAAAAAAAAAGAGAAAGAAGAAAAAGAGATGATTGGTTCACATAAGTAAATGCCGGGATGATGCATGACGACACGAGGAAAATGTTTTTATTCTAAAATCGTTGCATCTTATCTCTTCATGCGCTAACCACTAATGGGTGTTGATGTTTGTGAGATTCAGATTCTAGTGGCAACTAGCATTCTGGCTACTCACCCTTACAACACAAGATATAAGAAAATGACAAAAGCTGTGTCACAAGAGATTGAGGCAACAGTCATGGATCCCGCCCAGGAGGAAGAAATTGTGGACGTAGCGGGAATGAAGGAAGAGATGTACAAACTAAAACAGCAGATGGCCGAAATGTATCAGACTTGGTCGAGGGGTCAACCCTTGCCAACTTATCCTGCCAATCCCACATACATCCCTCCAACTAATCCCAACCCAGAGCCACCCACGATGAATTCATCCTCTACATACCCTGACTATCACCACTATTATGCTTCCACTTCCCAAGTACCACCACCTTTGACGAAACAAGTACCACCCCATCCACCCCAGGTTGCTCCAGTATATGTGGCACCTCCACCTGCCACCCCATACAAATCATCTAGTGAACCAATGTTCCACATACAAGACCCTCACTACTACCCACCTGAACCAACTTTTCGACAGCACGAATCCCACGCTCCACTGATGGAGACGAGGGAAGAGAAGCCTGCTAAAAATGCAGGGCAGGAGGAGATGACTAGGAAGGTAAAGAGTTTGGAAAATGCTTTCCGCAATATGCAAGGATTGGGAGGGAAAGTAATCGTGGCATACAAGGATCTGTGTCTGTTTCCTGAAGTGCAACTTCCTGTTGGATTTAAGTTGCCAAAGTTTGATATGTATAGCGTACATGGAGACCCGGTGGCCCACCTCAGGGGATATTGCAGTAAAATGCGAGGTGCAGGAGGCATGGATGAGCTGTTGATGGCGTATTTTAGCCAAAGTTTAAGCGGTTATGCTTTGGAGTGGTATACTCGCCAGGATCACACCAGATGGTTCATCTGGGACGATCTCGCGCAAGCATTCGCGAACCACTTTTAATACAATCTGGAAATCATACAACATAGATTACCACTCACGAAGATGGAGAAAAAGCCGGGAGAAAGCTTCAGGGAGTCTGGTTTCAGGTGAAGAGAACATGCGGCAAGGGTAGATCCGTCGATGAAGGAAGGAGAAATGGTAGATTGTTTCTTACAGGCTTTGAAGTCTACTTATTATGGGAATTTAGTGTCAGCTATTGGGAAAAGTTTTAATGAGGTGAAGAAGGAAGAAGAAAAAGAAGAAGTAGCAGTTGTGGAAAGTAGGCCTTGGAACCGCAATGAACATCATCACCCACCAAGAACATACCATCCATACCCACCAAACCCGTCAACTCCATACAACCCACCGACCACATATAACCCACCAACCCCATACAATACACCAACCACATACAACCCACCGTCACCATATTACCCACCAACTGCCCTGCACTACCACCACCCACAAGCCCAAACCTATTCACCACTACCGCCGCATGTATGGCGAGCCCAAGCCCCGCATAATGTTTACCACACACAAAACACATACCCTTCTTCTAGAACCTACAGAAACCCAAGCAGACCCAGGCCTGACCCGGAAATGAGGAATAGGGCAAAGAAAACATTCACCCCGTTGGGGGAGTCCTATACCAGCCTCTATCACAGATTAAAAGAATTGGGAATGTTGAGCCCAATTGAGTCTAAACTTCCAAACCCACCTCCGAAAAACATCGATCAGTCGGTCAGGTGTGAGTATTGCTCAGGAGCACCAGGACACGATACTGAGAAGCGTTGGCATCTAAAGAGTGCTATCCAGGATCTTATTGATAGCCGGAGGATTGAAGTGCAGGCTCCGGAGGCTCCGAACATCACGCAAAACCCACTGCCAACTCACTATGAAACGCATATGATAAAATTGGCGCAGGATGAGAGCAGTCGGAAGCTGTCCTATTCTGTTATGATGATTAAGGCCAGTAGTAGAATGGAAAAGGAAGCTGAGAAAGGAAAAATAATTGTTGAAGCACCAGTGAAAAGTCAAACAGTGGTGGAAAAGTTGAGGGTTGTAGTACCAGGCGTGAAGCCAGTATTAACAGTGAAAGGCGCGAGTGTGGAACCAGTGATTATAAGACCGGTGGTGCAGATGCCGGTAGTGAACACCAAGACTGTACCTTGGAACTACAACAAGGTAGCAGTGATTTACAAAGGGAAAGAGGTATCTGGAGAAATCAATGAAACTCACAGTTTGACTCGGTCCGGGAGGTGTTTTGCCCCGAAAAGTTAAGAATGAAAGCGGTGAAAGAGAATCAGTTGAAGAAGCCTATGTCCAAAGAAGAGGCGGAGGAATTCCTCAAAAAAATATAATCGCAGGATTACTCTTTAGTCGAACAGCTGAGGAAAACCCCCGCACAAATCTCTTTGCTCTCATTGTTAATCCATTCGGAAGAACACAGGAAAGCTCTGATAAAGATATTGAACGAGGCTCATGTCCCAGAGAAGATCTCGGTCTGTCATCTTGAAACGATTACCAATAAGATCTTCGAGTCTAATAAGATTACGTTCTCAGATAATGAATTGCCTGTTGAGGGAACCGAGCATAATAGGGCGCTTTATCTTACGGTGAAAAGCGAGGAGTCGGTGGTTACCAGAGTGTTGATATATAATGGTTCAAGCACAAACATTTGCCCACTGTCAACTCTTGGAAAGCTGAATATCTGTCCGGATAGAATTCGGAGGAACAGTATAAATGTGAGAGGATTCGATGGTGGAAGTAAGAACACGTTAGGAGACATTGTCTTGGAGGTGACCATTGGGCCTGTGGATTTTACCATGGAATTTCAGGTGTTGGACATTGCTGTGTCTTATAATTTATTGCTGGGCCGATCATGGATCCACGCGGCCAAAGCAGTGTCGTCATTCTTGCACCAAATGGTCAAATTCGAATGGGAGCAACAAGAAGTTGTGGTGCATGGAGAGGAAAATACCTGTAGTGTTGTGATGCCATTTGATAATGATGATGTAGATAAGGGTCCTTGGGTATACCAGGTGACAGATACCATAGTAGTGAACAAAATTGCTGAAGGAGAGAAACTGCTGACCCCTACGGTAGCACCTACTCCTGTGATGGTGGCCCGGGAAATGTTTAAAAATGGGTTTGCACCAGGAAAGGGGCTGGGCAAAGCTTTGCAAGGAATCACCCAACCAGTTCAACTGCCCGTGAACAAAGATACTTTCGGCTTAGGGTTCAAACCCACCTATGCCGATATCCAAAGAGCCTCCAAAACCAAAAAGAACTGGACCCTGCCTAAGCCTATACCCAAACTATCCGACACCTTTACCAAGCCTGGTACAAAAAATTGGACATTTGCTACGTCAAGGTACATTGAGACCCGACCTGATGAAGAGGTTTTGATGAGATTTGAGAAGATATGTGGGGATGTGAACATGGTTGAGATGGGGGAAGGCACTAGCAAGATAGACGTGCAATTTGTGGGATCTGGTGTTATGCTGAACAATTGGGAAGCCACTCCTTTCCCGATCAGGAAGGAGTCTTGGTAGTTAGCTCTAAAAATTTCATTATCATTTTCCTGGAAGAAACAATTGTTACTTTTTGTAGTCCTCCCCCCCCCCCCCCCATGGAAAAATAAAAATCAAAATGTATCATGAACTTTGTTCATCTTTTTTATCAATAAAATGCTGTTTTCTTCTTTCTTCATTTTTGCCTTAATTTTTATTTTTTCTTCTGTACAGTTTTGTATGTGCTGATTCTGATGCCATGTCATGCATGAAGGATTCTCGACGAAGTTTTGACAGTCGCATTATCATACAAAAAATTGAGGAGGATAGTGAGATAGAATGTGAGGATGCGGAAGCCCTGGAGGAAATAAGTAAGGACATGAACCAATATGAGGAAAAGCCCAAACCAAATTTGAGTGATATAGAATCCATCAATTTGGGGAGCGAAGATAATGTCCGGGAAATAAAAATTAGTGTTCATTTGGAGACGCCCCTCAGGGAAGAATTAATAAGGTTGTTGCATGAATTTAAGGACATCTTTGCTTGGTCCTATGATGACATGCCCGGACTTAGTACTGATTTGGTGGTACACAAGTTGCCTATCTACCCCGAATGCCGGCCAATAAAGGAAAAAGTTGCGGAAATTCAAAACGGACATTAGTGTAAAGATTAAAGAAGAGGTGAATAAGCAGTTTGAGGAGAAGGTCATACGAGTCACCAAATACCCCACCTGGTTGGCGAACGTTGTGCCAGTCCCAAAGAAAGATGGAAAAACCAGAGTGTGTGTGGACTACAGAGACCTCAAAAAAGCCAGTCTAAAGGATGACTTCCCATTACCAAACATCCATATATTGATCGACAATTGCGCCAAGCATGAGATCGGTTCATTTGTAGATTGTTATGCCGGTTATCACCAGATCCTGATGGACGAAGAAGACGCGGAGAAAACTTCTTTCATTACACCTTGGCGGACGTATTGCTACAGAGTAATGTTGTTTGGATTGAAGAATGCTGGGGCAACTTATATGAGGGAAATGACCACGATGTTTCATGACATGATGCACCAGGAAATCGAAGTGTATGTGGATGATGTCATCATAAAGTCCAAGAAGCAACATGATCACGTGAGGGATTTGAGAAAGTTTTTCCAAAGACTCCGGAGGTACAATCTTAAACTCAACCCCGTGAAATGCGCTTTCGGAGTACCTTAAGAGAAATTGTTGGGGTTGATAGTGAGTCGGCGAGGTATTGAACTAGATCCATCAAAGATCAAGGCCATCCAAAGTCTACCTCCACCGAAGAACAAGAAGGAAGTAATGAGCTTATTGGGGAGGTTGAATTACATTAGCCGGCTCATCGGTCAGTTGACATCAACATGTGAGCCGATCTTCAAGTTGTTAAAGAAATATGCAGCAGTGAAATGGACCGACGAATGTCAGGAAGCCTTCGACAAGATCAAGGAATATTTAGCCAATCCTCTAGTGTTATTTCCTCTAGAGTCGGGGCGACCTCTGATTTTGTACTTGACAGTGCTTGACAACTCCTTTGGTTGTGTGCTAGGGCAACACAATGAGACGGGCAAGAAAGAGCAAGCTATATATTACCTCAGTAAGAAGTTCATATCTTACGAGGTGAAATATACTCAGCTAGAAAGGACTTGTTGTGCATTGATCTAGGTGGCTCAGAAATTGAAGCATTATTTGTCAACATATACCACATACCTGATATGACGGTTGGATCCTCTGAAATACATATTTCAGAAGCCTATGCCTACAGGAAGACTTACTAAATGGCAGATTCTGCTCACAGAATTTGACATTAGCTATGTAACTCGTACGGCGATGAAGGCGCAAGTGATTGCAGACCACTTAGCAGAGAATCTAGTGGATGATGAGTATGAGCCTTTAAAGACGTATTTTTCGGATGAGGAGGCAATGAATGTCGAGGAAATAGAACAGGATGATAAGCCAGGATGGAAAATGTATTTTGACGGAGCCGTCAATAGTAAGGGAGTTGGTATCGGAGCAATACTCATTTCAGGTACTGGTCAACACTACCCCATCACAGCTCAGCTTCGATTTTTCTGTACCAACAACATGGTCGAATATGAGGCGTGTATTTTGGGATTAAGGATGGCAATATACATGGGTATTCAAGAGATTTTGGTCATGGGTGACTCGGATCTTTTGGTATACCAAATCCAGGGAGAATGGGAGACACGAGATTTGAAATTGATACCTTACCGGTATTGTTTGCACGAGTTGTCCCAAAGATTCCAGTTCATAGAATTCAAACACATCCCAAGAATGCACAATGAGGTTGTAGATGCTTTGGCCACACTGTCCTACATGCTGCATCATCCGGACAAGACATATATAGATCCACTTCAGATCCAAGTCCGTGATCAAAATGCTTACTGCTTTGTTGTGGAAGAAGAATTGGATGGAGAACCGTGGTATCATGACATTAGGGAATACCTGAAAGCTGGAAAATACCCGGAGCAGGCCACCGGAGATTAGAAAAGAGCTATCAGGCGCTTGGCTAATGGATTTTTTCTCTGTGGATGAGTTATATATAAGAGAACACCAGATCTGGGGTTATTGAGGTGTGTGGATGCACAACAAGCTGATGAAATTATGATTGAAGTACATGTTGGAGTCTGTGGACCCCATATGAGCGGATATGTCCTAGCAAAGAAGATTTTGAGAGCCGGGTATTATTGGCTCACTATGGAGCGTGACTGTATCAAGTACGTGAGAAAATGTCACCAATGCCAAGTACATGGAGATCTAATTCACTCCCCGCCTTATGAATTGCATACGATGTCTGCACCTTGGCCCTTTGTCGCCTGGGGCATGGATGTTATCGGTCCGATAGAGCCAGCAGCTTCCAATGGGCATAGATTCATTTTGGTTGCAATCGATTATTTCACCAAGTGGGTTGAGGCGAAGACATTCAAAGCAGTGACAAAGAAAGCGGTGGTGGACTTTGTGCATGAGAATATTATATGCCATTACGGAATTCCCAAGGTGATCATCACGGATAATGGAGCCAATCTAAATAGTCACCTCATGACGGAAGTTTGCCAGAGATTTAAGATCGCACATCGCAATTCCACACCTTATAGGCCAAAGGCGAATGGGGCAGTAGAAGCGGCAAATAAGAATATCAAGAAGATCCTTAGAAAAATGGTGGAGGGATCCAGGCAATGGCATGAAATGTTACCATTTGCTCTTATGGGTTACCGCACGACAGTGCATACTTCTATCGGAACCGCCACCTTATTCACTGGTGTATGGGACGGAGGCTGTTATACCCGCAGAAATAGAAATACCTTCATTACGGATCATAACTGAAGCTGGAATAGATGACGAAGAATGGGTAAAAGCCCGGCTAGAACAATTGAGTTTGATTGATGAAAAGAGATTGGCCGCAGTTTGCCATGGGCAGTTGTATCAACAAAGAATGGCCAGAGCATACAATAAGAAGGTGCGTCCTCGGAAGTTTGAAGTCGGACAACTCGTATTGAGGCGTATCTTACCACATTGGGCCGAGGCAAAGGGCAAATTTGCACCAAATTGGCAGGGACCATTTGTAGTATCGCGGGTGTTGTCCAATGGGGCATTATATTTAACAGATGTTGAAGGAAAGTGTGTAGAGACTGCTATCAATTAAGATGCGGTCAAAAGATACTATGTATGACTCCTTTTCAATTGTATGTTGTGTATTTTGTTGTGATTTTGGAATTGAAATTATGAAGGCATTTTATTCTCTATCCAAACACTTTATCCATTGACACCCCCTTTAAGCCTTAATGAATATATTCTATCATATCCCTCTCTCGTAATCGCGTATAGCGCAATAAGGAAAATGAAGATTAAAATTGACAAAATGAAAAAATGATGAATGATTGAAAAAAAAGAGAAAAGAAATAAAAAAGGAAAAAGACAAAGAAATCGGGAAAAAGTCAAAAAGAAATTCATTTAACTGATAACGTTGGATGAACTACGTCTGACTTGATCCCGAAAGGGTACGTAGGCAGCCTCGCTGAGGTTCAGTCACAACAAAGAAAAATCCAAAAATTCCCCACATATTGAAACTGGGGCAGAAGTTATGATTAATAATTCCGAGAGTTGTAAATATTTTTGAACCCTCGTATATTTTGAGCTTTTATACCTTTCTTTCTTTAACCCATCCAAAAGCCATGTTACGGTCCAAAGAAAGACCTTCTGATCAATTCCAAAATGATAACGGATGCAATGAAGGAAGAGCAAGACACTGGATAACACCCGTGGTATCAGAAAACAAAAGACAAAAGGAAAAATGAAAAATGAAAAAATGAGAGAGTCTTATCAGTGAAAACCTTAATCGGCACTGTGAGGCAATTGTGAGTTTGAGAGAAATGAAAATGAGAGAGCCTTGCCAGTGAAAATCTTTAACGGCACTGCAGGGCGATTGTGAGGTTGAGAGAGAATAAATGAGAGAGTCATATTGGTGAAAACCTTTCGAGGCACCATAGGGCGATCATAAGGATTATCATGAAAAGAGAAAAGGCAACAAAAAATAGTATCGGTTTGGGTTGAAAACAATTCGGGGTCAGAATAATGATTGGAACGAACTGGGTCGGAGTTTAAATACATGGCATGGTCAGCGGAATCAGCCAGCAAACGCCCAGATAAGTTCTATCATCTCTCTAAAACACCCTTACCCTCTTTCATTTTTGCTGCATTTCATTGTTTACCTTTAGAGAGCTAACTACCAGCTCCTGATGACGAAAGCTGAAACAAAACTGGATAAGAAAGAAAGAAGAGGTGGGGAGAAAATAAAGAAATTTGGCAAACATGGCCAAAGGAAAAGAAAACAAAACAAAAAGGGAAAAGTAAGAAATACAAAAAGAGTTCGCAAGAGATAGGCAGCTGAAAAGCCACATAGCGGGAGAAAAAGCAAAAAAAGAGGAAATCAATAAGAGGCAGGACGGCAGATGCCAGTTGCCAGCAGTTTATATCTAATAAATTTTGTTTCATGATTCATGCAGGAACAAATTGTCACTAATCACTTTAAAGTGAATGTGACCAATGTGGAAAAAATAGAAAACACCAAAAAGAGAAAGTTTGCCAATAAGTGGAGAAATCCACAGGTGAGAGACAATCGGTCAAAGAAAATACCACAAAGAGGAAGGTAGCATCTTTAAAATTCATTCCCCGGTTATCAAGCTGAGGGAATACTTTTCTGCATTGCATCTCATGCACGTTTAATTTCTGTCCAGGCGCCCACCTATCTAACAAGGGAATACTTTTCTGCATTGCATCTCATGCACGTTTAATTTCTGTCCAGGCGCCCACCTATCTAACAAGGGAATACTTTTCTGCATCGCATCTCATGCACTTTTAATTTCTGTCCAGGCGCCCACCTAATTTACAAGGGAATACTTTTCTGCATTGCATCTCATGCACGTTTAATTTCTGTCTAGGCGCCTACCTATCTAACAAGGGAATACTTTTCTGCATCATATCTCATGCACGTTTAATTTCTGTCAAGGCACCCACCTATCTAACAAGGGAATACTTTTCTTCATTGCATCTCACGCACGTTTAATTTCTGTCCAGGCGCCCACCTATCTAACAAGGGAATACTTTTCTGCGCTGCATCTCATGCACGTTTAATTTCTGTCCAGGAGCCCGCCTATCTAACAAAGGAATACTTTTCTGCATCGCATCTCATGCACGTTTAATTTCTGTCCAGGCGCCGACCTATTTAACAAGGGAATACTTTTCTACATTTCTGTCCAGGCGCACACCTATCTAACAAGGGAATACTTTTCTACATTGCATCTCATGCACGTTTAATTTCTGTCCGGGCGCCCACCTATCTAACAAGGGAATACTTTTCTGCATTGCATCTCATGCACGTTTAATTTCTGTCCAGGCACCTACCTATCTAACAAGGGAATACTTTTCTTCATTGCATATCATGCACGTTTAATTTCTGTCCGGCGCCCACCTATCTAACAAGGGAATACTTTTCTGCATTGCATTTCATGCACGTTTAATTTCTGTCCAGGCGCCCACCTATCTAACAAAGGAATACTTTTCTGCACTGCATCTCATGCACGTTTAATTTTTGTCCAGCGCCCACCTATCTAACAAGGGAATACTTTTCTGCATTGCATCTCACGCACATTTAATTTCTGTCCAGGCGCCCCCCTATCTAACAAGGGAATACTTTTCTGCACTGCATCCCATGCATGTTTAATTTCTGTCCAGGCGCCCACCTATCTAATAAGGGAATACATTTCTGCATATTTAGTTACTGCAATTTTTGGTTTTATGTTAGCTAAAAGCCCACACTGGGGCAGAAGAAAAAGTTTGTTGTTTTCGTTTTGTTTTGAGCAGGCTTCAGCTCGAGGACAAGAAGTATCATTGAAAATAAAAAAAAAGGGTAAAGCAAGAAAAGAAAATCAACAAAAAAGAGAGTCGGCATCACAGAAAATTAAGAAAAAGAGAAAAAGAAGCAAACAAAGGCTAGATTAGAAACAATTGTAATTGTAGGATCATAGCTTTGAATAGCTTCTTTATTTTACATTTCCCCCCGGTGTAATAAGGAGTAAGTCGGCAAGTCTCAACAGTGTCAATGCAACAGTGAGTCCGGTAGTTTTTAAACTGCCGGACCTTCCCGAACTACACTGACCCGATTCCTGTTTAACCCAGGATATGTAGGCAACCTCTAAAGCAGGGTGCGGTCAAAAGGTTTTCAAAAATGCTTTTACGGAATGTGCCAATGTGCAAAAATCTCTCATTATTGCTCACTTGTCTTTGCACTGAAACTCTTCGTGTTCCCGAGCAAAGAGGGGCAGCTGTGAGCACATGATTTTTGCACCGGCCAAACAATTCTAAAATTCAAATAAATATATTTTTTGAGTGCAATTGCATGCCTTGTTTGAAATTAGCTACATTTTGTGTGTTTGAATAATTGGAAACTAGAAAAATAAAAAAAAATAGGTTAAGTATTTACTTTGTTTGAATTAATTAGTTTTAAGAAGAAAATCATCAAAAAAGAGTTTTAAGTAGCGGAAATTAGGAAAACAATAGTAGAAAATTGCCAAAAAATACTAGATAATTAGTGTAAGTAGGAAATTAAGTTTTTCTAATAATTCATAAAAGAAAAGAAAAAAAAAGGGTACAAAAGAGGGTGTTTAAATAAGTAAGACATCAGAAAAAATACAAAAAATACATATGGGCATAATGGCATTGGGCCAAAACAATTCCAAATCAGAGGCCCAAGGTACCCAAGCCCAAAAGTCCGGTCCAATCCAAGGTTTAATGTTTGATCGCAGCCGTTCATTACACCAAATCCAACGGCTAAGAATCACTCCGGATTTAATTCAAAGGTTGAGATTAAATCTCCACCGTTCATTCAGGCTAAATCCAACGGCTGAGACAAATAGTGGAATTAATGGAGATGTGAGATCAAAGCTGAGCCGTTCATCTGAGATGATCTGATGGTTGAAGGCTTTAGTCTCATTGGTAACGAAACGGCGCCATTTTAGTAACGCCAATATTGGCCGTTGATCTTCATCAAATCAACGGCCCGGATCTCCTCAAACCCCCCGACTATATAAGGCATTGGTCTGAAGAGACCAGCCATTCTCAACCATTCCTAACCCTAGCCGCCCAAGCCTCCCCCTCCTCTCTGCTTCTTTATCTTCTTCAAACAGCCGGCAAAACCTAGCCGGCCATGGCGGCCACCACTCTCCATGGTGGTCACCGGCGATCCTCAACCCCTCTCCTCTCCCTATTCTTCTTCTTCTCCGACTAAAACACCTAGAAATCTAGAAAAAACAAACCTTTCTCCAAAACTGCGGTCACCGGCACCTACCAACGGTGACCACCAAACAACGAACCACTCTACCAAACCAATGCCAATCGAACCGTCTTGGTCTGATCTACCCAACCATACCATTCACCACCCTCGAATATCCCTAGATCCCGTCGAATATCCAAAACAAAGCCGCCGGAACCCTAACTCCGGTGACTCGGAACTTTAACCCCAATCAAGACCCAACCTTTTACCCTCCCCAAATACCCCTCTACAAACCAAAAACCTAAAAGACTTCGTCTTGAAGTCTAATACCAGAAAAAACCGAAAGAAAAACAAAAAAAGAGAATAAGGAAAAAGAGTCTTGAAGACTTGAAAAGAAAAGAAAAAAAAAGAAAATAGGAAGCTCAGGGGGCAGGCCCTGCAAGCTAAGTGCCCCTGTCCCTTATCTGCTTTCTTTTTATTATTTTTATTTGTTCTTGCCTTGTGTGTTTCTATTTGATTTTGTTTTCTATTTTGCATGCTTCTATATATCATTTCTGATTCTTGTTTTCACATGTTAGTTTTAGGATTTTTCTGCTTATCTTCTATTTCTTTTCTTTTTCTGTTCATCTTCTCTCGTTTCACATCTTGCATCCTGCATATTCTTGTCTATCTCTCTATTTTCTTTAAATTTCAAGATCCCATGACTATATCTATTTGGTAATAAGGTTTCTTAACCTGTTCATCTTCTATACCTTACTGTGTTTCTTTGAGCCTGTTAGTACTAGGGTCTTTGTTCATCTTGTTCGTTTGTTTTGATTTGAGTTCATCTGTCTTATCTATATGTTCTTCTCCTTCAAAGTTAAAACATCCATCTTTTCTTTGTCTTTTTGGTCTTTAGGCTTCTGACTTGTTCATCTCTTTTATGACTCTTCGCATGATTAGTCTCTTAGTCAGAGCTATTCATCTTTTCCTTATACTAAGATTATCTAGTTTGTTTGGACTGTTGTTCTGATCTGAAAAACTTGATTTGGATATCTTGTAATTGTTAGACCTTTTCACCTTGTTGGTCTTTCATTTTTTGTCTTCACATGTTTTTAGTTCTGATGAGTTTTTAGACTCTCATTTTGTGCTAGTTCACCTCTGGTTAACTCTCAATAATTGAGCAATCCTTCTCTTCTGGTCTTTTCATGTTTAGATATAGTGTTAGGACTAAATGTTAGTTTCATATCCGAGTTGGTTCTACTTCAGCTTTCCATGTTTTCACTGTTTTCCTTTTAGCATAATTCTAGGATTAGTCATTGGACTCTCATGTCTACTTAAGGACTACTGTTATAATAACACCTTCACAAGTCTTTCACATGCATTTTAAGTGTCTATGATCTTTCTCCTGTTCTGTGGCATGATAGATTCAAGGCCTTTTCTTCATTATATTCTCCATGTCCTCCTGTTCTACATGCTTCATTCTGTTTGTCATGACTTGCATAAAAAGTGGTTTGGTCTGATTGATCTCACAGATCCATAGTTTCTTGTGAGCCATGCTTAAATCCTTCTCTGATTGTTTGTGATAGTCTATGCTTATATGTGTAACTGTGTCATAAACCTTGGTGATTTTAAAGTTTTCAAATTGTCACATGACTCGAACAAGTAGTAACTAAGTCTAAATTGACATGAATTCATACTGTATCACATGTAGTATGATGATATGAGTTAATTGACTGAAATTCAACCATATTAATTGTTTCCTCTAAGTTTGGGTTGATTAATGCATTTTTATTTGATTATATGTGTTCCTGTATGCAACAAATGTTGAGAATGATTAAGTTTTGCTAGTTCCTGTCAAATATGAGTGTTTGATTAACACTGAGTAAAGCTTAGGTGATTGGTTATAGCTGCTAATGTTAGATTCCATGAAAATGGCTAGTTTTCAAATAGGTTTAAAACTGAAAATGAACAAAATAGGCTACTGGGTAATAATTGACCAAAGAGTGGTTAACTTTGCAAAGTTGATCAACTCTATAAGGTCCAAACACACTAGTCCACCTCAAAAGGGGCTAGTTGTGCATAATTTAGCTAAGTCTGCAAATGCAGACTTGCCCAGGCTCATTTTTGAGCCCTGAACCTTAAGTGGCCAAGCCTGCAAAGGCTTTGGGCCCAATTGTGTTCACAAATGGGTTTAATTACCCAAGCCAAGTCTCAACCTCAGACTGGCTAAGTTTTAAATAGGCTAAGTATAACAATAAGGCAGGCTGGTCCTGCAATTAGTTTTAAAATGAACTAAAAGGGGCTAATTAACTGAAAGTGAAATAAAAGAGGCTAAGTTCAAAATAGTAGAACTAGCCAATCCTTAAATACCAATGCAAGGACTGGCCATAGGTTAAATAAGTCCAAAAATGCTGGAAACCAGACCTAGGTAGGTCGGGTAATTCAGCAGTGTCTTTAGGGGCATAAAAGGAAGCCAAAAAGGTAAATAGGTAAATAGTTTGAACAATGTGGGGTTAAGGGAGTCATTTGTACCCCTAATTTCTGCAATTTTGCAGAAGTTAAAAGGTATAATGGTCTCCCTATAAAGGCAAATCTGTAAAAATCTTTAACCCCCAAGGTTATGTTAGTAAAAGGCTTTAAAAAAGAATCTTTAGAACCTTCCAGCACATGCTGGAAGGGTTTTGGGTAACAGATTTTGGGGCCTAAGTGCAAGTTTTATAATTTTAAGAGGGGAGTAGTGGGATTTAATCCCAAACTTTCTCCCCAAGTCATCAGCCTTGCCCACACCTATAAATACCCCCTAAAAAGGCTGATTACGGGAGCTTCTTGAATTTTTCTTAGGCTGGATTTTGAAAGAAAAGTTCAGAGAATATAGCATTAAAATAGCAAATAGTTTTCTGCATAGTTCGAGTGAAAATCACTGGTTAAGCTGTCTGTTTGTGGGATTTTCTGCTCAACTTCTTCTGGGATTTCTTATTTGCTATTGATGTGTTATCCTGCTCATTTGAAGTTCAGTCCTTCACTGTTGCATGGCCTTTCTAGAGTCGGTTGCTGTTACTTGCTCTTTTCTCCCTTAGAACTCATCAATTTCATTTTTGCTGAAACAGGTACATACCCTGTTCGATTGAAGATGTAATGCTGAAGTGTTTAAATAAAATGAAGTTCAAGTGTTAAAAAACAGTTGCTATTCTGTATTTTTTAACTTACTTTTTCATTAATAGTCTAGCATAGCTTGATCTGTAATTTTAAATGTAGTGTAGTATGTATAAGTAGAAAGACCAAAACAAAAACAGTGTAATAGATAGATTGATAGTAGTAGCATAATCGTAGATAGTATGTCACCTAGTTAAAGTAGGTAAAACTTTAAAAATAAGATAGTTAATCACAGTCTGAATCATTAACAACTCTTTCACAGTAGTATCGTAAGTCATGATCATATAGTCAATCATATTTTATGGATCTGCATTTAGATATAAATAAGTTTTGAAGGAGAAAAGCATTAGTTTAGGACGTGATATATTCACGATTGGGTTAATAATACTGTAAGGAACTAAAGTCGTAATAAGATCAGTGGTGTAGATATGCCTAAGTCTTTGAATCCTTTAGATGTAGATACTCGGGTAATCACAATTAAGTAATTAAACTGTTTAAATCATGCTTTCATCTAGCTAAACCATTTGATCTCAATTGCTTAGTTAAATAATCTTCAATTTTAGTGTATATCAAATCTTTTTAGAAAAGTAGAAGTGTGGAGATAGTCAGAGCTAAGTACACCGAGTCATTTAGTTAGAGATTAGTATGAATCTTATTGTATATTAATTCTCATCTTCTGATAAATAAAATAAAAGTAGTTTGATTTTGTTCTTTATTCTAAATATTTCTTTTTGTTATGAATTGAGATGAGCCTCACACGATGTTAAACAGCAAGGCCCCCCTTTAGTAATGAGATAATATAATTAGATCCGGGAAGACTATTAGCAAATTCCATAGTCTTGCCCAAAAATAATTCAAAGCCGGTAGACCATTTAGGGCACGATTTCATATACTTTCCTATGAACGAGTGTGCACTTGGTGCAACTCAAATCCTAAATCCCGGCAATGCTGAGATATACCAAAAGTCACAGGCGTACTGGTTGCTGTGTGACTTGAGGCGTATTTTCGCGATATCGCAATTTTATAAAAAAATTAAAGTAAAAGCGCATATATGTTGTTAAAATCTGTAATGAGTTAAACAAAAGTCAAGAACGACGATTGAGCGACCATGCTAAAACTACGGAACCCGGGAATGCCTAACACCTTCTCCCGGGTTAACGGAGTTCCTTATCCAGATCTTTGTTTCACGGACATTAATAAAAGAGTCAATTTCCTCGGATTCGGGATTAACCGGTGACTTGGGACACCATTATTTTCCCAAGTGGCGACTCTGATATTTAAAAGAAAATCCCGAACCGATTGTCCTTTAAGTGGAAAAACTCCTTCCTCTATGCTCTTATATCCGTCTCGGGTATTTGAACATCGAGGTATACCCTATAAGCACATTCTATGCTTTTAGGGGTAGTAAAAAGGGAGGTGTGACAGGTTCCATCAAAATCTTAGATAAGGAATTAGCTACTCATAATCAAAGAAACAAGATAATAATTGAATTCATAATCAAAGATTCAATATATAAAAAAAAGAAATAAGTTGAGAGAGTTCTCTCTTACTAATTATCTTGCAAAAGTAGTGAATAATATAATGCTTGCCTCTCTTGGGGAAATTCTATACTTATATAGAGGGTTTAGGTTACAAAAATTGAGTTTTTACAAGTTTGGCCTACAGAAATTCGGCGGCGTTCGCGGTCCGTCTGCGGTCGCGGATGGACCACGAGAAATCAAGTCCTCTGAAGTCAGTGAAGTTCCGCGAGCCTCTTTTTCCGCGGTTCGTTCGCGGTCCCGGATGGATCGCGGATGAATAGTATCTCGGGTTCTTTATCCTATTTTTTTATGCCAACTTCACTCTTTCTCTACACCTGCCCTTTTTACCATCTTATGACTCCAAAATGGCTATTTTAGTCTCCAATGGCTCATGTGTACCTATAACACACCAAAAAACACTAATAAAAGCATATAGTCATCATAAACAATATCAATTCAACAATAAAGCGGGATTATTTAGCTAATAATTATAGTCAAATTCACCTATTATCAATGGCGCATAAGGTTTGATGCTCTTGAGACCCATTAGCAGAAAATACTATCCTTATGTTGGCATATATATATATATCTTCTTTGAGGGGAAACAATCCATATGCCCAATCTATCTGGCAAGCGGTCTGTGATCGCAAATATGTGATCCAACCTTTCGACCCTTCTGGTAGCTTGGCCTCTTTTGTCCTCACATAGAACTCTTCGATACAGTCTTTTTAGATGATCCATAGCTTGAAAACTAAGGGTGGAGGCATAAATGCTCTATCATCCACATTTGACGAAGTAAATTACACCCCTCGAAGAAATCTTGTCCTGCTTTGCAGGATGTGAGGGCACGGAAGATATCGGCCACTATCATTGATGCCAGTGTACTGTTGTCTTGCACAAGGAGAGCATTGACAATTCCGGCAACTCTAATGTCAATATTCCAATCTGTCCTCGGGAATATGATCAATCCCAAAAAGGCTACCATAAAGGCAAAATGCGTGTGTTCCTCCCACTTAGAGTGGTTCGCTTCGCTGTAGAATTTGTTTGTTGGATCATTGAATCCTCCAACATGGCCATATCTGCAGTATATAAAGTTCATAGTGCAGAACTCGTTAACCAAGTCTTCATTGTGAAGATTTATGGCAATACTTTAAGGAGTCGAGGAATCGATGCATTGTAATAGCCCTTGGAGCCACCGGACACTTGTCTTTTAAGGGAACCTCACCCTTCCCGATGTAGTTAGCAATTTCCTATAATGCTGGAGTGAGCTCAAAATTTGATAAGTGGAGCACATTATGTGCGGGATCCCAGCAAGCAACTAGAGCTCGGACAATATCACGCTGACGTACTATGTTTAGCAGCCCAGTATGATCTTTTAGATATTTGTTGACCCAATCCTGTCTTGTCCTAAATCATTCCACCATAATCGCAACTCCAAAGGGATCTTGTTCATTAGTGTAAAGGGTTCATTTTGTATAGCGCTCATCCTGCACATTCATTAAAGGCGATTTATTCAAAACCAAAAATCTATTTTCAAAGACAATTTTTATTATTTCAAAAGAGTCAACCTCTCCATATTTCATTTGAAAATTTCAAGGCTATTATTTAAACAGAAAAAGAAATGACTTCAAATTGGCCATTTTTGCACAACAGCCTTCCGGCATCCTTTCATAACATTCGGCTATTTTCAGAAACAGCATCACTTTGATTTTATTGAAAACTAAAAATTCAACATTTTTTGGTTATTTTTTGAAATGGGTGGTTGGACCCGTCACGGGTTGCCTACGTATCTTGCCTGGTGGTGATAATCAAACCTGCGTAGTTTGGTCAAATTGTTTTGCGACCAATTATTCCAACAAAATGGTTCTGATTATTTTCAAACTTTTCTTTTCAAACTTTCAACGGTATTTCGTCAATATTTCGATATTTCTATTCTAATTTTCTCTCTTTTTGTTTTTAGGTATTTAGTCCGTCAGCATAATAATCTAGGACAAATAAATACAACATATAATCATGATCGCTCTTTGATATCCGTGTCACCTGTCCTAGACAGACCCAACCCATGTGTTGGGTCCCCTAAGTCAGATATGATGCAAATAAATGTCCTAAATCTAGGCTCAATATCCTAATTTTTCATGGTACTAGACTATGTACCTGAGTGGACAACTCAGATCGAGGAGGGGGCTACGTACCGGGGACCCGCAGGATCGTCCGGCTTTGTAACTTTTCCGGCCTCAATTTTCTTATTGGGTATCGGTTTAACTGAAATGGGAGTCTCAACCAGTAAGCACATCCCCGGAAGTGAGAAGAGAAGTGTTTTTCGGCACAATGTTATATATACAATTCATGTAATATTAAAGCGGTAAACATGTAGCACATTGATCAAAGCATATAATGAAATCAAATAATATCAAAACAGTAATTTAATCGAGCTCGAATTCTTAAACCCTGAACCAAAGTTCTGGGTTGCTTTTTGTATGGCCCCGTAAAAATTTTGTGCATAAAACCTAGTAGCTGTGGTGTCATGGTCCGAATAATGTGTTAGGAATGCGTAGAATTCTTCGCGGCTCGCAAGCTCGCCGCGGTTCGGACCCTTGGTAGTGATTTAAGTTTCAAAAATGTAGAGAATTAATTTTTCCGAAAAGTTGTCCAAAATGCGGTCAAGAATGCGATCGCAAACCTGACATGCGGACCGCATTCTTGCCGCAAAACGTTCCAGAGAGTTTCCCAAAAATCGTGTCAAAAGTGCGGTCGATATGCGATCGCATGTCAAATCTGCGGTGCACTTTGCGACCGCAGATCAAGCATGCGGACCGCATTCTGCCGCATTCCTTAACAGAACCTGTGTAAAATTTGGGGCAATTCTGCGGTCACTATGCGGACCGCATGTTGATTCTGCGGTCGCATAGTGCACCGCATAATTGACCCCGACCCGGATTTTTGTAACATTTTGACCCGATCTCTTCTTTAATATAACACACTTCTTCTTCATTTTATCATATCATCTTACCAAAAATTAGAGAGAGAAGAGAGGGTTTTTAGAGAGAGAAATCTTTCATCTTCAAAGATTGTTCCAACCATCTTAGTTCAAAGGATTCTAGGGCAAAGATTCAACTTCCCCAAATCTGTTCAAGGTAAAAACCCTAACTATTTTCTTTGATTTTCAGTTTTAATTGGGTAAAGAGAGGTTTGCATATAATAGCTTTTAAAAATAGAATTTTTACACTCATGCATGATTATTGAACTTGATTTTTAGTAAAAAGAAGTGAGTAGAAGTAAGAGTCTTCAAGAACAAGGTTGGCAAGAGTAGGATATCTTGGGTAAGCATAAAGTAGGAAGAAAAATCATCACCAGGTATGTATGGCTAATTTTGATTCTTGTAAAATCGCCCAAATGTGTGCGAATTGTTTTGGCATGTGTCAAATTGAGAAATTTTACGAAATTCTTTGATTTCCTTGTTGAGCATTTGATTGATGTTGAACTACGTGTGGTGTGGTATGAAATATGAATTGAAAGATAAAAAGGTAATCGAGATTGGTAAAGAATTGGGAACAACCATTGTGATGGCATATTTGGCTTATTGTGGAAGGAATTTGAAACACCTTAATTGTGGTAAATTGTTGAACATGATTATGTGGGCATTTTCGATTTTGGAATACTTGTAACTTGGTTTTGATATTGGCTTGAGAAGAAATTGAGAACATGAACCAATGTGTAAGTTGCTTATTTGAACTTGTTGAAATTGTGTGTAGTACCTTATCTCTGCTGTTTGAAATTGTTGTGTTTTCAACTGTAAGGCGGGGTCGTGTTGCGCGCCGCAACATGGGGAAATAAGGTGTGGGTTGGGGTGATAAGGGTGGCCGAGGTAATAAGGGTGGTCAGGGGCAATAAGGATGGAAAGCGATCGAAATCGCTATTGAAAATTGATACAAAAATCAATAATGTGAAATTGTGAAAGGAGACAAGCAGGAGAGTTTGCAACCTGTGGGGCACCGATTGCCCCTTTGTTTGACTACTTGTGCTTTACGTGATTGATTGGTTATTGTTAAATTGGTTGATCGTAGAAAGTGCTTTGTGTGAGAATTATTTGAAATGAGGAAAATGTGGAAACATGGTTGGCCGGCTTAATTAATTGTTGATGTAATTTAATGGCTTGAGTTTACTTGGGACAAAGTTTGTCCATACATACCAGTACAATTCAAGTGTACTGACGTCCCTTTTGCCGGGGGCGCTACATTCGTGTCATGATTGTAGGTGGATCAGTAGCAGGCACTTCAGCTCATCGGCAATAGTATCCTTCTCCTTCCACTGCCCGTTTTGGTGAGCCCCTTTCTTCCTCGGGGCCTTGTGTGGTTCATGCCACTCGGTTTAGATTTCATTTTGGTTTTGTAAGGTATAGCCGGAGCCTTGTTACCGGCAAGTATTGTATTTCCCTTTTTGTATCCTAGAGGCTCCATAGACATGTAAACTGTGGGATTGTGGCCTATGTATATGTATGGGGCGTTGTAAATATAAATTATGAACTTGTTAGTGAATCAATCACATGGTTATGTTTATGCATTATGAAATCAGTCATTATTGGTAAAATATTTGGTTAATGAGAAACAATCAACACAGGGTTAACGCGTGGGAATGAAAGGCACCCGGGTCCGCTTGACTGGGGCAACTCGGTCAGGCGCCGGTCATGTCCCTCGATTTGGGGCGTGACAGCTCCTATCAGAGCTTAAGGTTTTAAAGTGTCCTAGGATGTCTCGGAGCCGTGTCTAGTAGTGCCCTTCTTATAGGTGTGTTGTCGACCACATCATATAAGTAGGGGCTACACGGGCATTTAGGAATTTACCTACTTCTTTGATAATCTATATCGTGCGGTAAAGTGCAATGTGGAGATATCCGTGTCTAATTCGTGCCTTGTTCCCAAATTTTCAGAATATGGCACCTAAGAAGAAGGCTAGACTCGGCCTTAGGGCCAATGCCGACCGAAGTGCAGCTGTTAATCATGTACCCGATGCCGTGGGAGAGAATGACCCACCAGTCCCGAATTTGCCTGACCCATCTGTTCAAAACCCAAGTGTCCCTATCCCAGCTGCGGCAGAGGATGCCACCATTCCTCCTGCCAGTGTTCCTGACTCAAATACAGTTCCCGCTTCGGGCTCTGGTATCTCTAATGAAGATCTTAGGGGAGCCATCCATATGTTAACACAGCTAGTGGCCGCCCAGGCCCAGAGATCCCATGATGCCCCTGCATCCTCCAGCGGACAGGGAGATTCCTTTGGCTCTAGAGTCCATCAATTCTTGCGATTGGCCCTCCAGAATTTTCAGGCACCGATCCAGAGGCTGACCCACAGGAATTCCTTGATGAGATATACAAGACCCTCAGAGTGATGAAGGCTACAGATATAGAGGGGTAGAGTTGGCCTCTTACAGGCTGAAGGGAGCGGCACGTTCATGGTTCGAAATGTGGGAGGATTCCCGTGAGGAAGGGAGAGCCCTCCGGCCAGATGGGATGAGTTCGTAGATACATTTATGGACCACTTCTTGCCTGCCGAGGTGATGGCAGCCCGCGCCACGGAGTTCGAGGTCCTCAAGCAGGGCAGTATGAGTGTTTGGGAGTATCACATGGAGTTCGTAAGGTTGTCCAAGTATGCTCCTTATTTAGTGTCGACCATGGATGCCCGGGTTCGACGGTTTGTTCAGGGCCTTAGCCCTTTGGTGGTGAATGAGGCCGCCACAGCAGCTTTGCACTCAGACATGAACTATGGGAGGATTGTGGGGTTTGCTCAGGCCACAGAGGCCAAGAAATTGAAGATTCGTGCAGAAAGAGAAAGTAGCAGCAGGGCCCGGTCAATGGGTCGTTCAGGGAGATCACTTCCAGGGAGAGGGTCATCAGGGCCATCCCAGTCATATGCTCAGTCCTCGCGAGTGCACCGCCATCCGTGCACAGTCATCAGCAGGGCAGTTACTCGAGACCCGGTTCGGACAGCAGGAGGTCTCGTCAGTCTGGTCGTCCTGGGTGAGATCCCAGCAGCAGGGGAGACCTACATGCCCCAAGTGTGGGAGATTTCATACAGAAACTTGCTACCTTGACCTTCCAGTGTGCTTCGGGTGCGGGGTGAGAGGTCACATTCAGCGGGACCGCCGTGCACCCCGTCAGGGTATAGGTAGGGGATCTGCTCAGTCATCCGGTTCTTCGGCTGCTACATCATCAGCGCGTACTCCAGCATCAGCAGGGCGTGGTGCAGCTAGGGGTGGAGCTCATGGTAGGGGTGGACCTAGCCGATTCTATGCATTGAGTGGCCGCCAGAATGCCGAGGCTTCTCCAGATGTTGTTACAGGTATCCTGTCTGTTCAAACTATTGATTGATATGCCCTTATTGATCCAGGGTCCTCCTTGTCTTATGTTACTCCATTCATTGCTTCAAGCTTTGGGATAGAACCCGAACAGCTTCATGAGCCGTTCTCTGTGTCGACTCCTATTGGTGATTCTATTACGGCCTCACGAGTCTATAGGAATTGTGTTGTTACAGTGGGTGGTCGTGATACCACATCTGATCTTATTGAGCTTGGGATGGTAGATTTTGATGTAATTATGGGGATGGATTGGCTCTATTCGTGCTTTGCCAAGCTTGACTGTCGGACGAGAGTTATGAGGCTCGAGTTCCCTAACGAGCCACTCATTGAATGGAGAGGAAATGGTGTGGTGCCAAGGGGTAGGTTTATTTCCTACCTTAAGGCTTCGAAGATGATTAAGAAGGGGTGTATCTATCACCTGGTTCGGGTAACGGACACCACCTCGGAGGTGCCTACCCTCGAGTCCGTGCCAATTGTGAATGAATTTCCTGAAGTGTTTCCAGATGAGCTTCCAGGCATCCCGCCGGATAGGGAGATTGATTTCGGAATTGATGTATTGCCAGATACTCAGCCAATATCCATTCCACCTTACGGAATGGCGCCAGCAGAGTTAAGGGAGTTAAAGGAGCAGCTGAGGGATTTATTAGAGAAAGGGTTCATACGACCGAGTGTGTCGCCATGGGGTGCTCCGGTTCTCTTTGTCAGAAAGAAGGATGGGTCACTTCGAATGTGTATTGATTATCGGCAGCTTAACAAAGTCACCATTAAGAATAAATATCCGTTGCCTCGAGTGGATGATCTGTTTGACCAATTGCAGGGAGCGAGGTTCTTCTCAAAGATTGATTTACGGTCTGGGTACCACCAGTTGAAAATCAGGGAGCAGGATATTCCTAAGACCGCCTTCAGAACTCGTTATGGTCACTTCGAGTTTTTGGTCATGTCTTTTGGGCTAACCAATGCCCTAGGAGCTTTCATGGACCTTATGAATCGGGTTTTCAAGCCATTCCTAGATTCCTTTGTGATTGTATTCATTGACGATATTCTCATCTACTCTCGGAGCAGGGAAGATCATGTCGTTCACCTCAGAGCAGCATTGCAGACCCTTCTTCAACATCAATTGTATGCCAAGTTCTCAAAATGTGAGTTTTGGTTGGAGTCCGTAGCTTTTCTAGGGCATGTTATTTCCAGTGAGGGAATTATGGTGGATCCTCGGAAGATTGCGGCAGTGAAAGATTGGCCTAGACCCACGACCCCGACAGAGATTCGCAGCTTTTTGGGTCTGGCCGGGTACTATCGGAGGTTTGTAGAGGGATTCTCAACCCTCGCCTCCCCATTGACTAAATTGACGCAGAAAGCAGTTAAGTTCCAGTGGTCCGAAGCATGTGAGAAAAGTTTCCAAGAACTGAAGTCAAGATTGACCTCGGCACCAGTATTGGCCTTGCCGGAAGGCACAGAGGGATTTGTAGTCTATTGTGATGCCTCCAGAGTCGGTTTGGGATGTGTATTGATGCAGCACGGAAAGGTTATAGCTTATGCTTCCAGACAACTCAAGAACCATGAGAAGAATTATCCGACACATGATTTGGAACTTGCAGCTGTTGTGTTTGCCTTGAAAATATGGCGATACTATCTTTATGGGGTTCATGTAGATGTGTTTTCAGACCACAAGAGCCTCCAGTATTTGTTCAAGCAGAAAGAGCTGAATCTGAGACAACGGCGGTGGTTAGAACTACTCAAGGACTATGATATGGACATATTGTACCATCCAGGGAAGGCAAATGTGGTAGCCGACGCTCTTAGTCGAAAATCCATGGGTAGTTTGGCTCATTTGGGTGTGGATCAGAGACCCCTGGCTCGAGAGGTCTACCAATTAGCCAGCTTGGGGGTTCGTATTTCGGCGTCGGACGAGGGGGATATCTTGGTGCATAATGGAGCAGAATCATCATTGGTCGCGGAAATCAAGGAAAAACAGTTCATGGATCCAACATTGGTTCGGGTGAAGGAAGCAGTCATGAATGACAAGACCTCAGCATTTGTACTCAGCAGCGAAGATGGTGTATTGCGGTGTCAAGATAGGCTATGTGTTCGGATGTGGACGAGCTTCGGGAAAGAGTGATGGCAGAGGCTCATACTTCCAGGTATTCTGTGCACCCCGGTTCAACGAAAATGTATCACGATCTCAAGGAGATTTATTGGTGGAACGGTATGAAAAGGGATGTGGCAGGCTTTGTAGCTAAATGTCCGAACTGTCAACAAGTGAAGGCCGAGCATCAACGGCCCGGTGGATTAACTCAGCTTATAGAAATACCAAGGTGGAAATGGGAGATGATCAATATGGATTTCGTGGTGGGGTTACCTCGCACTCAGCGTAAGTTCGATTCAATATGGGTGATAGTAGATCGACTCACCAAATCAGCTCACTTCCTGCCTGTCAAGTCCACTGATACTGCGGAGCAATATGCAAGATTGTACATCAAAGAGATAGTAAGGCTTCATGGCACTCCACTTTCTATCATCTCAAATCGCGGGGCTCAGTTCACCGCTAACTTTTGGAAGAAGTTTCAGCAAGGTTTGGGAACTCAGGTGAATCTCAGCACAACTTTCCATCCACAGACCGATGGACAGGCTGAGCGGACCATTCGGACGCTTGAAGATATGTTGCGGGCTTGTGTCTTAGATTTTAAAGGTAATTGGGATGAACACTTGCCACTGATAGAATTTGCTTACAATAACAGCTATCATGCTAGCATTCAAATGGCCCCGTTTGAGGCATTGTACGGGAGAAGATGTGGATCGCCAATCGGGTGGTTTGAGGTAGGTGAAGCGGAATTGCTAGGGCCAGATATGGTGTACGAAGCTATGGAAAAGGTCAAGGTTATTCAGGAGAGAATGAAAACAGCACAGAGTCGTCAAAAGTCCTATGCAGACGTTCGTCGAAGGGATTTGGAGTTTCAAGTCGATGATTGGGTGTTCTTGAGGGTATCTCCAATGAAGGGAGTCATGCGATTCGGAAAGAAAGGGAAATTGAGTCCTAGGTATGTCGGGCCATATCGGATCATTCAAAGGATTGGTCAAGTTGCTTATAGGCTAGAGTTGCCTCCTGAGATGTCATCAGTGCATCCGGTATTCCATGTGTCCATGTTGAAGAAAGTGATTGGAGATCCATCCACCATCATGCCAATCGAAGCTATAGAGGTTAATGAAAATTTGTCATATGAAGAAGTTCCAGTTGCCATTCTTGATAGGCAAGTCCGTAAGTTGAGAAATAAGGAAGTTGCCTCTGTTAAAGTATTGTGGCGAAGTCAACAAGTTGAGGAGGCCACATGGGAAGCGGAAAAAGAGATGAAGGAAAAGTACCCCCATTTGTTCGATCAAGCCTAGAAGAAATTAGGTGACCCTCCTACTCCTAGTAACTCTGTCATCTTGCCTAAGTTGTTTCCCTCTTAGTATTAGTAAAGTCTCCTTCATTTTGTAATGAGTTAAATGTGTTGTTACCTTGGGTCACTTGAACCGTTCTTGATAAATGAAAGCCTTATAAAGATTTACGTGTTTAATAAACAACTAATAGTAAGTGTAGATTGGTAATGGTTTGTTAAGTGTACATGGTGTGTTAAAATGGTTAAATAAGGTAAGAATTCATTGAAGTGACTAGTTTATGTGCAATTGTAACAATGTGATAGAATATGTGCATTCGTTGAGGTAAGAAAGTGTATACCAGTTGTGAAAAGTGTTGTAGTTGTATATTGTTGTTTGATAATGTGTTTCGGGGGCCCTCTGACAGGTGGATATGTCCATAATACAAAGGAAACTCCGGCGAAATTTTTCTAAAATATAAGAGTTAGTCAAAATTTTGATGGTTGCATATCATGTCTTTCAAAACCAACTCATTTATTTCAAAATCCTCATTCGAGGACGAATGATCTTAAGGGGTGCTTTTTGTAAGGCCCCGTAAAAATTTTGTGCATAAAACCTAGTAGCTGTGGTGTCATGGTCCGAATAATGTGTTAGGAATGCGTAGAATTCTTCGCGGCTCGCAAGCTCGCCGCGGTTCGGACCCTTGGTAGTGATTTAAGTTTCAAAAATGTAGAGAATTAATTTTTCCGAAAAGTGTCCAATATGCGGTCAAGAATGCGATCGCAAACCCTGACATGCGGACCGCATTCTTGCCGCAAAACGTTCCAGAGAGTTTCCCAAAAATCGTGTTAAAAGTGCGGTCGATATGCGATCGCATGTCAAATCTGCGGTGCACTTTGCGACCGCAGATCAAGCATGCGGACCGCATTCTGGCCGCATTCCTTAACAGAACCTGTGTAAAATTTGGGGCAATTCTGCGGTCACTATGCGGACCGCATGTTGATTCTGCGGTCGCATAGTGCACCGCATAATTGACCCCGGCCCAGATTTTTGTAACATTTTGACCCGATCTCTTCTTTAATATAACACACTTCTTCTTCATTTTATCATATCATCTTACCAAAAATTAGAGAGAGAAGAGAGGGTTTTTAGAGAGAGAAATCTTTCATCTTCAAAGATTGTTCCAACCATCTTAGTTCAAAGGATTCTAGGGCAAAGATTCAACTTCCCCAAATCTGTTCAAGGTAAAAACCCTAACTATTTTCTTTGATTTTCAGTTTTAATTGGGTAAAGAGAGGTTTGCATATAATAGCTTTTAAAAATAGAATTTTTACACTCATGCATGATTATTGAACTTGATTTTTAGTAAAAAGAAGTGAGTAGAAGTAAGAGTCTTCAAGAACAAGGTTGGCAAGAGTAGGATATCTTGGGTAAGCATAAAGTAGGAAGAAAAATCATCACCAGGTATGTATGGCTAATTTTGATTCTTGTAAAATCGCCCAAATGTGTGCGAATTGTTTTGGCATGTGTCAAATTGAGAAATTTTACGAAATTCTTTGATTTCCTTGTTGAGCATTTGATTGATGTTGAACTACGTGTGGTGTGGTATGAAATATGAATTGAAAGATATAAAGGTAATCGAGATTGGTAAAGAATTGGGAACAACCATTGTGATGGCATATTTGGCTTATTGTAGAAGGAATTTGAAACACCTTAATTGTGGTAAATTGTTGAACATGATTATGTGGGCATTTTCGATTTTGGAATACTTGTAACTTGGTTTTGATATTGGCTTGAGAAGAAATTGAGAACATGAACCAATGTGTAAGTTGCTTATTTGAACTTGTTGAAATTGTGTGTAGTACCTTATCTGCTGTTTGAAATTGTTGTGTTTTCAAGCTGTAAGGCGGGGTCGTGTTGCGCGCCGCAACGTGGGGAATAAGGTGTGGGTTGGGGTGATAAGGGTGGCCGAGGTAATAAGGGTGGTCAGGGGCAATAAGGATGGAAAGCGATCGAAATCGCTATTGAAAATTGATACAAAAATCAATAATGTGAAATTGTGAAAGGAGACCAGCAGGAGAGTTTGCAACCTGTGGGGCACCGATTGCCCCTTTGTTTGACTACTTGTGCTTTACGTGATTGATTGGTTATTGTTAAATTGGTTGATCGTAGAAAGTGCTTTGTGTGAGAATTATTTGAAATGAGGAAAATGTGGAAACATGGTTGGCCGGCTTAATTAATTGTTGATGTAATTTAATGGCTTGAGTTTACTTGGGACAAAGTTTGTCCATACATACCAGTACAATTCAAGTGTACTGACGTCCCTTTTGCCGGGGGCGCTACATTCGTGTCATGATTGTAGGTGGATCAGTAGCAGGCACTTCAGCTCATCGGCAGTAGTATCCTTCTCCTTCCACCGCCCGTTTTGGTGAGCCCCTTTCTTCCTCGGGGCCTTGTGTGGTTCATGCCACTCGGTTTAGATTTCATTTTGGTTTTGTAAGGTATAGCCGGAGCCTTGTTACCGGCAAGTATTGTATTTCCCTTTTTGTATCCTAGAGGCTCCATAGACATGTAAACTGTGGGATTGTGGCCTATGTATATGTATGGGGCGTTGTAAATATAAATTATGAACTTGTTAGTGAATCAATCACATGGTTATGTTTATGCATTATGAAATCATTCATTATTGGTAAAATATTTGGTTAATGAGAAACAATCAACACAGGGTTAATGCGTGGGAATGAAAGGCACCCAGGTCCGCTTGACTGGGGCAACTCGGTCAGGCGCCGGTCATGTTTCCTCAGCAGAGTCGCCAGAGCTGTCACACATTCCTTTTTTTTACTTCTTTTTAAAATAAGTATACCCCGATATTTACTAATACACCCCAAGAAGGGATATAATAATAATAACAAGGAAGGAGTTTTTCCATATTAAGGACAATCGGAACGGGATTTATTTATATTTCAGAGTCGCCACATGGGAAAATAATGGTGTCTCAAGTCACCGGTTTAATCCCTGAACCGAGGAAATTATGACTCTGTTTTAACAGTCCGAGAAACTAGAAATTCGGATAAGGAATTCTATTAACCCGGAAGAAGGTGTTAGGCACTCTCGGATTCCGTGTTTCTAGCACGGTCGCTCAATTGTTGTATTTCTCTTATCTGATTTATTTATATGCTTCAATTTTACAAGTGTTTTTAATGTCCCGCTTTGTTATATTTAAAAGACTTGCGACATCACGAAAACATATTACAAGTCACACCACAACCAGTACGCCTGTGACTTTAATGCATTTCAGCTTCGCCGAGATTTGAGATTTGGGTCACATAAAATGTGCACCCGTATTATGAATGTAATTTTTAATCGCGCCTATATTGTCTACATCTTATTAACTTTAAGGAAAGATCGTGAAATTTGCTAAATGGTCCTTCCGAGTCTAACATTTTATATTCAAATCCATTTGGGGACCTCGTGTATCTTTTCATCTTCGAGACGAGGCTCATCCCATATTTTTAAAGTCCAATCTTAGACATATACTATGTTTTTCTATTTTTGTTTTACTTCCTAATTTATATCTTGTTTTTGTGTTATTTTTAGACTATAATATCAGAGTCCATGCCATTTATTCATTATTGGGCCTGGACTTTGGACTACTTTAACAGTCCATTACTAGAACGAATGGGCATCTGTAGCCCAATGTGCACTACTGTCTCTACTTGAGAACATAGTTATTACATTAATCAGACCTGGGCCTGTATTCATGACTAGGCCCGGAGTATATGAACGAAACAAAGAACAAGCTAGCAACTTCAAAACAGTGTTTGAGCAAATGTTGTTCAAATAATAGAGAAAATCAGTAAAAATCATATTATTTCAGGAGGTATCAAATTACATCTCAATCGCTACTAATTTCATATCCTAATAACTAATTGAACATTCAAAGATAGAAATTTTGTATTAGTACTATTATTCTATATGTCAGATCTCGATATTTAAGTAATTATTATGATACTAGTTTGCAGGATTATTTTGTCACTTATTTAACTAAAGGAAAACGGTGTTGTAACATTCACTAAACATGCTTGAGTTGTTAACAATCACAGAAGTCTAAAAGCAAATCTGTATATCAATCATTTTTAAGTGAAAGTAGGCGATGATACAATTTAAACTTCCAGACTACTTATTTATATATATATTATTTTTAAGTGAAGGTAGGCGATAATACAATTTAAACTTCTAGACTACTTATTCCTTTTAGATTAAACCGATCCTGATTCAGAGTTTAACTAACAAAAGTAGCTAGATACCAGTTTATACGTCTAATTTCAGAATCGTACTTATTTACCTAAGTGTATTAGTTTTGTATTAGCCTGTTTTTGTTTCGAATTAGGTGATAGCTATATCTAATTGTTGAATTATGTTTAACTACTATATTAACTACTCTACTCTAATCTAAATCGAACTCATATAGTTGTTAATTATTACAACCATTCCTAATGAATTACAATGATTCTACGAGTTATAACTACAACTAAAGAGAAGAAATAGAAATAACTACATCAAAAATCCATTTAACTTCATTCCTTCATCACAATTTCAATTACATATTAAGGAAGCAGAAGTGTACCAGATTCAAAACAATTCGATGAGTCTAGAGCTTTGGAGAAAAAGAATAGTCGGAAACTAATAGCAGCAATACAACAACAGCAACGAGATAAGTTGATCACAGTAAAGCAGTTAACAAAATCCCAAATATAGAATCCAGCAAATCAACCTGAGTAGAATCAAGGATTTCAGCAATGTCAAGATGAATTGATGAAGAGTCAACCCCACAGAAATCCCCAAAACAAAACTCAAGTTAATCAGCTTCTATATCCTTTAGTTATATATTTCAGACTGAACCCAGAATTATAATGTGTGGAACCCTAGAATTTCTGAATTCTCAAAATGTAACCAGAATTCCGAACCTCTTTTTCAGGCTTACTAATAGCCTATTTATAGAGTTATTTTGGGGGAATTGGGGGGAAATTTCAAATAAGTTAATTTCATTTCCCTCCCCTTATTCTTTTAAATTATTTACAGTGTAATCTATTAAGATTGTGTCGAAATGCCTTAGAACCCATGTTAGAAGGTTCTAAGCAATTCTATTGGGTTCTTTTAGGTGTGTTTTACCTAATTACCCTCACTTGCTAATGTTTGTTACACAAATGCCTTTTTATTCTGCCAAGTTTGCCCTTTATTTTATAAGTAATTGCAGAAATACTATGCACTAAAGTCACTTTTAGCCTTATAGGCTCTATTGAATCTTCAGGAATGCCATTTACTATTCCTTTTTACCCTTTATTTTTATTCTATATTACCCGTCCTGCCTAAGGTCTGGCAGAACTAGGGTAAAGAGTTATTTAATAAGTAACCACTAATTAGAAATGTTTTAAGATTTAGCCAGTTTTAGACCCCACCCCTTTTATTATTAGCCATCATTTATCTGAACCCAATCATTTATCAAACTATGACCACTATTTAAAATATAGCCCCTTATTAAAAGCATAGCCACTTAATAGAAAGTACAGTTAATTAATTAGCATAGCCACTCAACAAACAGACTTAACTTTAAGAAGCCACAAGACCTTTACACTCATAACCCAAATCACAAAAAGCATCCAAAGGTTGAGAATGAACTCACATACGAATCAAGTTACAAATATAGCCAGTTTTATGTTATTTTACACATATACCCTTAATCACGAATTAATTTTCAATTAATCAGAACTTAGAGTAGAAGTTTGATAATTGTTGAATTCCAACTAACCAAAACTCAATCATAGACAGAGCATAATGAACAAACACATAGAACGGTCTAATTAGCACATGATTCATGCGTGGTTAATATCCAAAACCCTAAGAACACCTAGAAAACTTAGTGTCACGACCCAAACCCCGGTTGTGATGGCGCCCAACACAATGCTAGGCAAGCCCGACCACATCATCTCTTAACCCAACCAATTATTAATTCCAATTAATCAAATTAAACTTAAACAGCAAGTGATCATATCAAATGAAAAGTGTGATAGTAAAAGCATACAAAGTACGGTCCCAACCATATCGTGGTGTCACGAGACTGAGCCTCTACAGAATAACATCCTAATACAAACAAGTCTAGGCAAAATGAGAACAACAAGATGATAAGGAAAGGAGAAAACAGGCTCTGCGGATGCTGGCAGCTACCTCGTAGTCTCCGTAAAGTGGGTATGAGTAAGCAGCTACAATGCCTCAACCGCACTCGGGCACCTGTGGATCTGCACAGAAACTGCAGGGGAGTGGGGTGAGTATATTTCAACTCAGTGAGTAACAATAATAAACAATAACTAAAAGTAAAAACTCCTATGCTATCACCTAACATTTCTAAGGCAACCCTCACAGGTACGTCATCACTGTAGTAAGTACTCTGATATCCAGTCCACATCTATCTCTACAAGATCCCACGCTGATCAAACCCTCACTCGTACCCCTACGGTGTACAGCCATCTCAATATATGAAGACACATACATATGTCTATAATGTATAAGTATTAAGTAGGTAATAGGATATGAATAAGTATAATGCTGCGGCGTGCAGCCCGCTCCAATATATATACCACTGCGGCGCACAACCCGCTCCATTTAACGTCGACGACACTCACTGGGTTGTATACAGACTTCGGAGGGGCTCCCTAGGCCCAAGCGCTATGATGCTACGGCGTGCAGCCTGATCCACACATGTATTACTGCGACCTGCAGTCCGATCCAATATATATATGTATATATATTTATACTGCCGCGGCGCGCAGCCCGATCCCATAATATACACCAGCGCTTACTGAGAATGTGTGCAGACTCAGATTCCGAACGGGCTCCTATAGCCCAAGCGCAATAATACTGCGGCGTGCTGTCCGTCCCACATGTATATTACATGTATATTACTGCAACGTGTAGTCTGATCCAATATATATACTGCTGCGGCGTGCAGCCCGATCCAATGTATATATTGCTGCGGCGTACAGCCCGATCCAATATAGGTATATATATAATACCTCATAATGGGTCCTCGACCCTATCCCAGTCAGTATATGCTTGGCCTCTCGGGCCCAATATAATATATCTCAGTGGGTCATCGACCCTAACTCAGTCAATATAGACCCGGCCTCTCAGGCTCACTCAGCTAGAATAGGGAATTCCACCCTAAGTAGTATCTTTCAAAGTACACATCTAGTATTGGCTCGTAATATGCTATACAGTTATAATTACGACTGAATGTATGTTCCCAACATGATATATGGGTCACCTAGCTCTATAGGTTCCCTAATACTCTACAGATCGGCACAAGGCCCCAAACATGGCTATTAGCCCAATTGCACAGTTATAATCTCATTAACAGTTATAAAACACAGTATTCTATTAGCCGGGAAGGACCAAATCCGAACCCCCAATCACAATGTCACCACGCCCGTCATAGAATGCGTGTCTCATCTAAATATAGCACTGTGAAGTGCTAGTACGGGGTTTCAAACCCTCAGTACATTCTTTACTACTACCACTCACCTCAAACCGGTAGAAGCCTTAGCCCGCCTTGAGCTTGCCTCGCAACTCAATCTCCTCAGATGCCAAATCTGTTCAAAATCAATGATAATACATCAATATATGCCAAATTTACGCAACCCATTCGAAATAACCCAAATTGCACCAAAACTCGCGAAGTTGTCAAGACCCGACTTTTGGTGCGCTTCTCAAAAAATTACAAGAGTTACATATTCGGAACCCTCATCTCAATACGAGTCTAGGCATATAAAATTTACCAAATTCGAACTCCATTTGCCCACTCAAATCAGTATTTTTCTACAATTCTAGTCGTAAGGCTAAAACCCACCTTTAATCCTCCATTTTCATAGAAATAATCCATGATTTCATGATAAAAGCGCGTAATTAAACGACGAAACTTACTTCCGACAATATCCCGATGATCTCCCAGCTATCTCCCTTCACTTCCTCTCTCTAGGCTTCAAAAATGGAGGGTTTTGCAAATGAACCCGTAATGAAATGTTTCTGGTTTTAAATTCACTGCCTGGGCCATTTACTCTACGCGTTCGCGTTCACTCCCACGTGTTCGCGATGCCCAGCTCCGGCTTAACCTTCGGAAACGCGACCTCTCCAACACGTTCGCGATGAACAAGTTCCCAGCCGCCTGATTTTCCTTCTACGCGTTCGCGATACCCCTCACGCGAATGCGCTGCACACCCTCACGCACCTACGCGAATGCGATGCTCTGAACGTGATCGCAAAGCTCAAGAATCCTGGCCTACGCGAACGCGATACCCAGTCTCATGATTGCGATGCTTTGATGCACTTGGCCTTTGAGAACGCGGCCCATGCCACGCGAACGCGAAGGCTTAAATTATGCCCAGTGATCTGCAATTTTTCTGCAGATTTTTAAGTTCCAAATATGCCGGATGATGGTTCGGATTCAACCGGAGGCCCCTGAGACCCTAACGGAAACCACTAACATGCTCCAATACACGATATGAACTTGTTCCAAGAATAAAAACACCATCCTAAACATCAAAATCACCAATTACACACGGATTCAAGCCTAATTTTCTTCCAAACTTCCGAAACCGACATCAAACGACCTCTGAATGACCTGAAATTTTGCAGGCACATCCAAAATCACCTAACGGAGCTACTGCAACTATCGGAATTCCATTCCGACTCCCGGATCAAAATCTCACCTTCCATTCAGATTTCGCCAAAATTCAATCTTAGCCAATTCAAGCCTATTTCTACACCGGAACTCCAAATTCAATTTCGATTGCTCCCCTAAGTCACAAATCACCTCCTGGAACTAATCGAATCGTCAAAATCCGATTGCGAGCCCTCTAACTAAATAATCAACTCTGGGATGACTTTCCATATTCAAGTTTCCCTCAAAAAGGATATATGCCTTGTTTTAATCCATTTCACTCCTAACTAACCCGATAGACTCTAACACTGATATAAAAGCATGAAACGTGTAATTACAACATAACGGGGTGGTAATTCCCATGACGACGGGCCGGGTCGTCACATTCTCCCCCTCTTAATCAAATGCTCGTCCTCGAGCGGGTCAAGAAACATACCTGAAGTCTCAAACAAGTGAGGATATCTGCCCCGCATCTCCTGCTCGATCTCCCAAGTAGCCTCCTCCACGGGTTGACCTTTCCACTGAACCTTAACTTATGCAATCTCCTTGGACCTCAATTTTCTTACCTGACAACCCAAAATTGCAATAGGCTCTACATCATAGGATAGATCACCATCCAGCTGAATAGTACTGAAGTCTAATACATGAGACGGATCCCCAATGTACTTCTGGAGCATAGACACATGGAATACTGGATGAACGCTGGATAAGCTGGGCGGCAAGGCCAACTCATATGCCACCTCTCCAACCCTCCCGAGTATCTCAAAAGGACCAATGTACCTAGGACTCAACTTCCCCTTCTTCCCGAACCTCATGACACCCTTCATGGGTGAAACCTTCAACAATACTATGTCACCAACCATGAAAGACAACTCTGGAACTCTACGGTCTGCATAACTCTTTTTGCAAGACTGTGCTGTGCGAAGCCTCTCTTGGATCAACTTTGCTCTATCCAGAGCATCCTGAACTAACTCAGTCCCTATCAACCTATCCTCACCAGGCTCAAACTATCCGACGGGAGATCTGCACCATCTGCCATACAATGCCTCGCACGGGGCCATCTGAATACTCGACTAATAACTGTTGTTGTAGGCAAACTCAGCAAGTGGCAAAAACGCATCCCACGAACCGCCAAAGTCAATCACACATGCTCGCAACATATCCTCCAGGATCTGAATAGTGCGCTCAGACTGTCCGTCTGTCTGGGAGTGAAATGAAGTGCTCAACTCAACCGGTGTACCCATCTCTCACTGAAATGCTCTCCAAAACTGAGAAGTGAACTGAGTGCCTCTGTCAGATATAATAGACATTGGGACCCCATGCAACCTGACAATCTCCCGAATAAAGATCGTTGCCAACCGCTTTGATGAGTAAGTAGTGCTAACTGGGATGAAATGTGCAGACTTAGTCAGCCGATTAACAATCACCCATACAGAATCAAACTTCCTCGCTGTCCGAGGGAGTCCAGTAACGAAGTCCATGGTGATCCTCTCCCATTTCGACTCGGGAATAACCATACGCTGAAGAACACCGCCCGATCTTTGATGCTCATACTTGACCTGCTGGCAATTGAGGCACTTGGCTACATGCCTAACAATATCCATCTTCATTCTCCTCCACCAGTAGTGCTGTCTCAAGTCTTGGTACATTTTTGCTCCACCTGGGTGAATAGAGTACCGCAAATTGTGTGCCTCCTCAAGTTTCAACTCCCGCAAACCATCTACATTGGGCACGCATATACGGCCCTGCATCCTCAGAACACCCTCACTGTTGATAGTCACATCTCTAGTATCATTATGCAGCACTCTGTCCTTAAGGACAAGCAAATGTGGGTCATCATATTGTCGCTCCCTGATGCGGTCATATAAGGAAGATCGAGAAACAACACAAGCCAACACTCGACTCGGCTCCGAAATATCCAACCTCACTAGCCGATTGGCTAGGGCCTCAACATCATAAGAAAATGGCCTCTCCCCAACTGGGATGAAAGCTAGGCTGCCCATACTAACCGCCTTCCGACTCAAGGCATCGGCCACCACATTGGCCTTTCCCGGATGATACAAAATAGTGATGTCATAATCCTTAAGCAACTCCAACCACCTCCGCTGTCTCAAATTAAGGTCCTTCTGTCTGAATAAGTGCTGAAGGCTGCGATGATCCGTGTACACCTCACATGAATGCCTCCAAATCTTCAAAGCGTGAACTATGGCTGCTAGCTCCAAATCATGAACAGAGTAGTTATTCTCATGGGGCTTCAACTGGAGAGAAGCATAAGCAATGACCCTACCCTCCTGCATCAACACACAACCAATGCCAACTTTTGAGGCATCACAATACACAGTATAAGGATCTGAAGCTGACGATAGTATCAAGACTGGTGTTGTGGTCAGTGTTGTCTTGAGCTTCTGAAAGCTCTCCTCGCACTCCTCGGACCATATGAAAGGAACACCCTTCCGAGTCAATCTAGTCAAGGGTGAAGCAATAGAAGAGAATCCCTGAACGAATCGGCGATAATACCCCGCCAATCCTAGAAAGCTACGGATCTCAGTAACTGAGGTCGGTCTGGGCCAACTCTGCATTGCCTCTACCTTCCTCGGATCTACCTGAATACCATCACGGGACACCACGTGCCCTAAGAATTCCACGGACTCAAGCCAGAACTCACATTTGGAGAACTTGGCATACATCTTCTCCTCCCTCAATCTCTACAATACAATACTCAAGTGCCAAGAATGCTCCTCCTGGCTAAGAGAGTAGACTAGAATGTCATCAATGAATACGATCACAAATGAATCAAGATAGGGCCTGAACACACTATTCATCAGATGCATAAATGCTGCTGGGGCATTGGTCAGCCCAAAAGACATCACGAGGAACTCAGAGTGACCATATCTGGTCCTGAATGCAGTCTTCAAAATGTCGGACTCTCTAATCTTCAGCAGATGGTAGCCTGAACGAAGATCAATCTTCAAGAACACCCTAGCTCCCTGGAGCTGATCAAATAAATCATCGATACGAGGCAGATGGTACTTATTCTTCACTATAACTTTGTTCAGCTGCCTGTAGTCAATACATATCCTCATGGATCCATCCTTCTTCTTAACAAACAGGACCGGTGCACCCCACGGCGACACACTCGGCCGAATGAACCCCTTATCTAGGAGTTCGTGGAGCTGCTCCTTCAATTCCTTCAGCTCAGCTGGTGCCATTCGATACGGAGGGATAGAAATAGGCTGAGTGCCCTGCACCATATCGATCCCAAAATCAATATCCCTGTCCGGCGGCATGCCCGGCAGGTCTGAGGGAAACACATTAGGAAAGTCTCGCACAATGGGAACAAAATCAATATTGGGAGTCTGGGCCTCGACCTCCCGCACAAATGCTAAATAAGAGAGGCATCCCTTCCCAACCACTCGTTGGGCCTTGAGGAAAGATATTACCCTGCTAGGTACATACTCAGTCGTGCCTTGTCACTTGATCCTCTGAATGCTCGACATAGCCAATGTGACTGTCTTAGCATGACAGTCCAGAATAGCATGACGTGGAGATAGCCAGTCCATGCCCAATATAATATCAAAACCAATCATGCTGAGAAGCAACAGGTCCACTCGGGTCTCCAGATCCCCAATAGTGACTAAACAGGACCGGTATACATGGTCCACAACAATAGTATCCCCTACCGGGGTAGATACATGCACTGGAAGCTCAAGACACCCTCGAGTCGTGCCCAAATGGGGAGCAAAATATGTAGACACATAAGAATAAGTAGAACCAGGATCGAACAACACTGAGGCATCTCTATGGCAGACTAAAATAATACCTGTAATAACTGCATCAGAAGCAACGACCTCAGATCGGCCCTGAAGAGCATAGAATCTAGCTTGTCCGCTTGATCGGTCTCCTCCTCTAGGGCGACCCCTAGCTGACTAACCCTCACCCCTAGCTGGCGGGGCGGGTGCTGAAGTAGAAGGACCGAATGACGAAGGTTTCCCCCTCTGCTGATAAGATCTAGAAACAAGGCGGGGACACTCCCTACGGTGGTGCCCAAGCTCTCCGCACTCGTTGCAACTCCCCGGTACTGGGGGCTGAGACTGATAAGGACCCTTTGCGCTGGAATGGCCAGCTGATGAACTAGGCCGAGATGAACCCTGAGCAGATGGGGCCTGTGAAGAACTCTGAGCTGGCATGGCGCCAAGAGATGGTTGGCTTTAGTGCGAACCCTGATAACCCTGTCTAGAAGACCATCTGCGACGATCTGAGCGACCCTACTGCGAAGATCTGAAAGAGCGACCTCGTCTCTACTGACTCTGGCCTCTGGCCTGAGTGCCACTAGAACTAGCTGTCCCTCGAGGCCTCTTGGCCTCCCTCTCATCCCGCTCTCTGCGACGATCTGTCTCTATGTCGCGAGCAATATCCATAGCATCCTCAAATGTACGGCTCAAAACCCTCTCCCGAGTAATCAGAATACGAATGGGATAAATGAGTCCGTCCACGAAGCGTCTGATCCTCTCTCTGTCAGAATGAACCAACCATGGTGCATATCTGGACAACTCTGTAAACCTGATCTCATACTCTGACACTGACATGTCCCCCTGATGGAGACCCTCAAACTGTCTACGCATCTCCTCTTTCTGAGATCGAGGCACCCATTTCTCCAAGAACATAGTGGAGAACTCTGGCCATGATAGTGGTGCTGCTTCGGTTGGCCTGCGTCGCTCATAAGCCTCCCACCAAGCGAAGGCTGGCCCCTGAAACTGAAAGGTAGTGTAAGATACCCCACTGGACTCCAAAATCCCTGCCGTACGAAGCATCCGACGGCACTTGTCCAGAAAACCTTGGGCGTCCTTGCCCGGAGCAACTGTGAACACTGGAGGAGATAACCTAGTGAACCTCTCGAGACAACGCTGCTCATCGTCCGTCATAGCTGGGACCCTGTCCCCCTGAACCTGGTATGCTGGCTGAACCAGAACCACAGGCTGAACTGGAGGAGCCTCTAGCATATGTAAGCCCTGCACTGCTGGCTCTGGAGTGTGTGCGGCGGGGGTCTGGTGACCACCCCCGGTCCCTGATGCACCTGCTGTAGTAGTAACTGAAACCGCCTGTGCTAGGCCAGTGGAGACTACTAGTATCTGAGCTAGGGTCTCCTGTAGACCCGGAATGACAATGGGCACAGTTAGTGCCTGATCTGGTGCTG
>JASVEL010008256.1:0-45477 GCA_032618575.1 Nicotiana noctiflora
CCTCTAATGAACATATGTATATATGGTTTACAAGATACCAAGTGCGGAAAGAAATAGCAATACGAAATCAAAAGACGGTGAGAAGGAATATCGGGTCCTGCGGACTCTGCAGGTACCTCGAATATCCTATAGATGTCGCCTCGAACAACTACCGGATCACTGCTGAGAGGTACCTGGATCTGCACACAAGGTGAAGGGAGTAAAATGAGTACTGTCAGACTCAGTGGTAATAAACAAGGGTCAGACAGCGCAGATAAGAAATCTGCAATAAAGCACTATGTAAAGCTGTAATCAAATACCCTGTCACAGAATCAATATCAATTGTACATGTACCAACAAGTACCAGCAAAACAGTATAACAGCTATCAAATGTAGCTAAATGCAATGCAATGCATGATATGACCGCTACGGCGCGTAGCCCGATCCAATTTGGGTACCCGTGCTCATTGTGGGGGTTCAGACTCCGGAGGGACTCCTACAGCCCAAGCACAATGTTACTGCGGCGTGCAGTCCGATCTAACATATATATCACTGTGGCGCGCAGCCCGATCCACTACCAATCAGCTAATATGCAAATACAGCCTCGCAGGCTCAAAATTAGTTTTAAAAACTCTTTTATCATTTTTCAGTTGGAAAATAGTAATATCAAGTTCCGGAGGTTGCAAATAGCATGATAACAAAAATAGCTACGGACTGGTAGTAAACTAGCATGTCAATATAACCAGAGAATGATAACGATCCTCACGGGATCCAATAACTGGCTCACGGCCTACAAGTATACTCAACCGTCCAAGAAGGAGGTTCAACGGCTCAAGAGTATCCAATATCACAATATAGTATGCAACCATCCGAGAAGGAGGTTCGATGGCTCAAGAATGGCCTAATATCATAACACATTACCAATAAGTCGGACTAAGCCATAGTCCTCAATCATAATCGACCCCGCACTCACAAGAGAGTACGTGTCGCCGCTATACAGCGTCACAAAGTGGTATACCGGGGTTTCGAACCCGCTGGTCATCACCCACATCTATTACTCACCTCAATACGGCGCGACGAGTACTCCGCAATGCCCTTGACACGAGAATCAAGCTCCGCACGTGTAGAATCTGATCAAATACAGTAGAAATACAACAAATTAGGCCAATGTGACGACACCCAATCAATACAATTCGATTTACACCAAAAATGGTAAAGTTGCCAAAATCCGACTTTTGCTACGCTTCTCGAAAAATTACAAAAGTCACATATTCGGAATCCTCATCTCGATACGAGTCTAGGCATATAAAATTTACCAAAATCGGACTCCATTTGCCCACTCAAATCAGTGGTTTCTTCAATTTTATGCCTAGGGCTCAAACCCACCTTTAATCTTCCATTTACAAAACATTAACCAAGGATTTCATGTTAAAATGATATAATTAAGCCACAAAACTTACCTCCGACGAAACCCCGATGATTTATCAGCAATATCCCGTCAATACCTTCTCTTGGAACTCAAAAATGGAGGTTTTGGGTGTTAAACTCGCGACTGACCAGTTCTGGTTTTTAATTTCACTGCCACCCATTTTTCTTCATCGCGTTCGCGACGCCTCTCACGCGTCCGCAACGCTCTGACCAAAATACTCTTCGCAAACGCCACATGCCACACGCGTTCACGATGCACATTTTCTTCAGCCATCCGGAGATCCTTCTACGCGACGCGACATCTATCCACGCGAACGCGATGCCCTATGAATTCCCTCTACGCGAATGCGACCTTCACCCATGCATTCGCGATGCTTCACAGTCCTCCCCATACGCGAATGCGAAACCATCCTCGCGAACGCGATGAATACTGAGCATGGCCTATGCGAACGCGGGCCTTGCCCTCGCGAACGCGAAGGCTAAATTCCTGCCCAGTGAATCTGCAATTTACAGCAGACTTCTCATGTTCCAAAAATGTCGGATGATGATCCGGATTCACCCCGAGGCCCCCGGGACCCCAACGAAAACCACCAACATACTCCAAAACACGATACGAACTTTTTCCAAGCATAAAAACACCATCCTAAACATCAAAATCACCAATTTCACACGGATTCAAGCCTAAGTTTCTTCAAAAATTCCGAAACTAACATTCGACCAAAAACCCAACCAAACGACGTCCGAATGACCTGTAATTTTGCGGACATATCCAAAATCACATAACGATGCTACAGGAATTGTCGGAATTCCATTCCGACCCCCGGATCAAAATCTCACCTACTAATCGGATTTCGCCAAAATTCAACCTTAGCCAATTCAATCCTATTTCTACACCGGACCTCCAAATTCAATTCTGATTGCTCCCCTAAGTCACAAATCACCTCCCGGAACTAATCAAATCATCATAATCCAATTTCGAGCCCTCTAACTAAATAGTCAACTCTAGGTTGACTTTCCATGTTCAAGTTCCCTTCAAAAAGGCTATATGCCTCATTTTCAATTCAATTCACTCCTAACTCACCCAATAGACTCTAACACTGATATAAAAGCATAAAAAATGAAATTACAACATAACAGGGTGGTAATTCCTATGACAACGGGCCGGGTCGTCACAACCTTTTCCTTGTTTTTATCCCTTAGTGGAATCCACCCCTTAGTGACAAAATAGTCACTCAATAATGCATTTCCGGAACTGGACTAGCGCGGGCATGCTAATGGCCACGTTAATGCCCGCGCTAGTAGGGTAACATTTTGTCCGAAATTTTGGACTAGCGCGGGCAAGCTAATGGCCGCGCTAATGCCCGCGCTAGTAGGGTATGTGCTCATTTGTCCTATTTTGCTCAATTTTCCACATTGTTTACCATCATAAACTCTCACATGCTTAATTATTATCAACACCCCATACTTAATCTATTGCTAGTCCTCGAGCAATCACACTAAACTTATAAAAGAGTCATCAACTCAACCATTTTACCTTAATGCTTGACACCTAGAACAAAACTCGTACATTACACCTAGTAATATAACATTCTAGTTTCTGGACTAACTTTCAAGTGCTATACAATATTCACACTTCTTTGAATTACTCTATAAAGAGATCAAGATTTGCTTGTCTGTCACGAGTCATATGCCCTCACAATTTTATCAACATTACATATATCAATATGTACAAGAGAATTTCCTAATTATTTACAAAAAGAAAGTTTCACTCACACTCACAAAAGAAGTCACATGCATGCAAATGGTACCATAATCTTGCCCTTAATGTAAATCTCTACTAATGCAGGCTTGTTCGATCAAAAATCAATTAGGACTTTTTCTTCTGGTTGTAATGTGGGTTAAGGGGCTGTTTGGGTTTATTTTGGGACTAGTGACTAGCACTCCTAAGCACTTTAACACATTACTCAATCATTTTTAGAGCCATTTCTTCAATCTTAATAATAATTGCATCAATTAATTCACTCCTAGCAGTGTTCCATCTTTCTTTTATGCACTGCTTTAATTCACACTCCACTGGCAGTAACAAAACAATATACATATATTTATATAGATTTTTTTTTTATTTTTTTAAACAATTTTCAGTGCACCTTTCTAACTTTCATTGGTTCCGTTCACAAACCACCACACACTTAGTTCCTTTATACTTCTTTTAGCACTCATTTTATAATTAAAGTGCTTTAAGAGGTTAAAGGGTTCAAAATATCAATTAAGAACAAAAATGGTATAGGCTTGTAATGTGGGTGCCAAATAAAGGTTTCAAGGCTAGAAATGGTTAACTAGGGATAGATTTTATTTGATTTAAGCAATTGAGTTCAAAAAGATCAAGGAAAGCCTAACATCATTTTTTTAAAACCAAGTATCACCTGAAATTTCGCTTCAATTCACATACTAGGCAAGTTCTAGACACACTTACACTACATGGACTATGCAATTAGCAAAAAATCTCACCACACATGGCATACGACTCATTAAGATCAACTCATCGAGACACTCTATTATGAGTACCCATTTCAGTAGCAAACATGCAATTAAGGCACTTTCAGTCAAATTCCTTTAAAACTAAATATTATATTCTAGGATCTAATGTGTTCAGGTGTATTAGCAAAAAGGATTCTCTTTCATTTTATAGCTTGTAATTCCTTATTTTAATACACAAAGTATAAATTAAAAACTACCTATGCCCGGTTCAAAATAAGCCATTGGAAAAGAACCGTGGCTCAAAGTAAAACCAAGGGGGATTTGTTGCCTACACAAAATATTTTACATTATCTACTCTATATAACACAACATATACTTTTAAATCACCAAACATTTAACTTCAAAAATTCAAAGCATCACTCAAAAACAATACTAGTGACAATAATACTAGTGTTCTAACAAACTAAACAATACTAACATTCCAACAATATTAAACTAGCCAAAATAATCCGCAATACCAAACAAGATAAAAACAAATATAGAAATGTTGCAAAAGGGGCTCCTCCACCCCACACTTAAAATTGAAGACATGTCCCCATGTCTTCCATTAAAAGTATAAGTTTAAGCAAAAATACTTCCCCGAAGCTTTACTCTTGATCAGAGACAAAATCGGCATCAACATTGCATGCCCTACCCAAAGCTCGAAGCCAGCCCATTATCTTCTTTTCTGACTTCTTTTGTTGAGTTTGCATTTGCCCAACACTCTGCCAAATCATTCACTGAAGTCTTTATTTGTTCGATTTCTTGATGCATGCGGTCTAACCGATGTCTTCTAGTGGCCCTAGACGGGCCAGCAACATCTGAAACCTGTGGTTCAACACGCTGGGCTTCATCCCCCATTTTCGCATCAGTTGCTGCTTGTTCGGTTTCCTCCTCATCATCATTGATTTCGTCAGAATCATAACTATCCAAATCTGCTTGAATGTCCTCTATACCTGTGGTGACCCTTTTTGCCGTGAATGGATTCATTTGTCTCAATCGACCATCGATGTCTAGATTGTTTTGTACATTAGCCTGCAAACACAAGAGTGTTACCAGTGATGGATAGTACATACCATACCTTTGAACTCGAACTCTCTGGAACATCTTATTGTGTATCAAATGTGGCACATCAAACAATCTTCCAGTCATGAGGCACCAAATTAAGCAAGCTCGAGGTTTGTTCACCTCTGTCAGATTCTTTGATGGCAGCAAACGACTGTTAATGAAGTACAACCAACACTTAGCTACAAACTTGAGGAAATTACACTATTCAACCAAAATTTTGACATTGAATTAGAGTGGAATTACACTATTCATTCTAGAGAGAACATTTTGAGAAGAGAAACCATTGAAGTCCTCTTGGAGCTAAGCAAGAAATTGAAGATCAAGACTTTGGAGCAAAAAATTAAAGAGTTCATCTAAACCTTCATCTTGTATTTTTCTTTGTAGTATTTTAGACATTAATATTATTGATTTTAGTATGAACATGAGTAGCTAAACTCTCTAATATTCTAGGGTCATGGATGTTAGTTGATCTTGTTATTTGAAGCTTAAATTGATTTTATTGAAGTTATTGATATGAGTTGTTTATTTGATTTTGATCTTAATTATTTTACTGCGTAGCTAACAGTGAAATATTATTTACGAACTTTGAATTAAACTTGACAAAGGAAATTCTTGGTTGCATATAAAATCAAATAGAACAAGATTTAAATCTCGGGCATCGAGTGAAGGATTTGCAATTAAGATAGACATATACTTAATTGCCTTGTTTGGTTGAATAATAAGAGTTGAAAATGCATTCTTGTTAATATTAATATCATAGGCATATAAATATTGATTTAACTTGGATAGATTCATAAGAACTCGAAAGATTCTTATGAATATTATTAACCTTATAATCAATAACCCGGATAATTTAATAAATCGATTCTAAGTAGAAAAATAGCATGATTACTAGCAAGTCCACGACCCTGGAATATATTTGTCCATATTATTATAAAAATATTGTGAATTGGTTGTAGTAATTTCATCTTGAATAATTGTGACATTATTAAGTGTATTATAAAGTGGCTCATATATATTTTTAAATTATATAGCATAAATCAAGAATTAGTTAATTTAATATCAGTCAATAAGTATAATAAAAATTCCTCGTGGGAACGATACTTTACTTATTACTATACTACTTGTAGATCACGTACACTTGCGTGAGTGTTTTGGTCGTAACAAGTTTTTGATTTCTTCTTTGAATTGCCTATTATTTGTTAAATAGCATGTCATAAAATGGATGACTGCAATGGAAAAGAGGCAATATAATATAATGGGGGTCGCCTTCTCAATTGGTGTCATTTTGAGATGAAAATTATGATTCAACAATCTCATTTGCCAATAAATTGTACTAGTACATAGTATTTAACAGTTGCCTGAAAGGAAAGAAAAGCATAGGAAGGACAAACGATGAGCTTTAAAATCCAAATCAGAATTTGTATGATTCTCCCAAAAAAGCAGAAGCCATGTCAATATCAAATTATCAATTAAATCGAAACTCCATATCTCTACAACTGGATCCAGTTGTATGCTTCCTGCAGAAAAAGAACACTCATGTCAAACTCTTGACTATATATTAATGTACCTAACCTGGGAATTGTTAACTAGCTCTCTTCATTTTTCTTGGACCCAATATGAGATTTTTTCAGGCCAAGTAGACCTTTACAACTACTACTACTTTTGGGTATCCTCAAAGTAAAATCATTAAGGAGCTCATCTCTTAGAATAGTAGTAGTAGTAGTAGTCGTCTTCTTCTTCTTCTCTTTGAAAGGCAAAAGCCTACCCTTAGAGAAAAGCTCGTCAGCAGCAGTAATCATAGAATGATTAGCGACGGAGAATTCAAAGTCAGAGGAAACAGGAGCATCTCTGTAGATGGACGCTGTATCATTGTTCATCATATGTTGAGATGAATCGTTCAAGTCATTAGAGAAGGAGATTCTAGGACTAGTCATTGAACAAAGTAAGTTATGCTGGTCAGCTAGCCGACTTATTTTTGTAAGCTTGCCATGAATGAATATTGGTACTAATCTGAGATGCTATTGCAAAATAAGACCCAACCACCCTCTCCTTCTCTCTTACTTACCCACCACTACATGTTTCTATTTATATCATCACCACTAGAGGCCCTGCCATCTTGCACCCACAACAACCAAGGGGGTAGGGGCAGCTTCTTCTTCAAACTAATTGTATTTGCTACTCAAAAACTATTATTATGTGAATCTCAAACTATTTGATTGATTATAAAAAAAATGGTAGAATTGAATGTTTTATGCTTCCAAATTTAAAAATTGGTCGTTCTTTTTTAAACGCTCCAAAAAAAATACATATGCATACAACAAAAAAAAATTGTTGCTAAAATTTTGGGAACTGCTATAATATACATTTTTATGTGTTTGGGAGTTTACGTGTTTAGAAATAATAAAGTTTATCTGTTTGAAAGTTTACGATTTAAAAATAATTTTTTTGTTTTAATATTTAATTTTATCAGTTTAAAGGTTCAAAATTTTACAAGCTCCAAAATTATGAGTTCGAAGGTTTATGTGTTGGAAGTTTCCGGGTTTAGAATTATAAAGTTTAGGGGTTCAAAATTTTGCGGTTTTGAACGTTTAGAGGATCGAAAGTTTATGAAATTTGTAGGTTCGAAATGTTGTTGGTTTGAAAGTTTATGTCTTCATGTTTATTATATCTAAATTATTTATGAATACTCTTGAGAAGTCATTTTTCTTAATTTGCATACCAATTACCAAAAAATAAATAAAATTATATTTTTCACGAAAAATATTTTTCGTTATACCAACATACCCTAAACTCAATGCATTTATAACCTTTTGAGTTAAACTAGTAATACTCATTGAATCTTGGGGAAAAGGCCAAAATTATACCCCTACTATAAAAATTAATCGCATTAGTACCCCTTACGGCTAAAATTGTCCATATCGTTAACAAAGTATGCAAAATTGTCCCTACCGTTACTAAAGTAGATAAATTTGTACCTAAATCTAACAAATTTGGGAAAAAGTCCAAACCCCTACTATTGAAATTTATCCACGTTAATACGTAAAAGAAGATTCCTAAGAATGTACATCTCCTTTCATGCATTAAAAATGGGGTTTAAGAGTGGGTTGAGATTATTCGTTGGCTTGGATGGAACCTTTCTGAAAGAGAAATGCAAGGGTCAAATGTTAGTAGCTGTTGGCCAAGATTCCATGAGGCATTTTTATCCCTTAGCATGGGCTATTGTTGATAAAGAGACCAAAGTGACATGGAATTGGTTCTTAGGGCTGCTACAACATTCATTGGACCTCAAAGTGGAGAAAGGATTACATTTATTTCAGATATGCAAAAGGTATGACTTTACTGTTTCATTTAGTAAACTTTTGCCTCTATTCTTTACAATCGCATCTCATTACTGTTTTGTTGCATCTCATTAGTTCATAACTGTAGCATCGAATTACTGTTTTGTTGCATCTCATTAGTTCATAATTGTTGCATTTCATTACTGTTCTATAGAATCTTATTCGTTTTATTACAGTTTCATTTAATTACAGTTTCATTACTGCATTTAATTGGTTTGTTCCACTATTGCATTACTGGAGATGTTCAAATTTTGATGCATTTCTTTACTATTTTTCCATTTTAAGGGTTTGGTTGATTCAATCCACTTGCTTCTTCCTGAAGCACACCATAGATATTGTGTAAGGCACAGAGGCAAATTGGTGCAAAAAATGGGGATATGGGGAATATAAGAAGTGCTTATGGTGGGCTGCATGGAGCACATATGAAGAGGATTTTAAAGACCAATGGGGAATATCAGTCCACTTGGTTCTTCATTGAGAAGAAGTACTGCTCTGCGACATTGATGAAGATGAGAGAAATAGAGTCGAGCAAAGGAGAAAGAAAGAGGCAAAGATGAGGAATTTGAGCTTGAACCCTATGTTTATTCGACTAAGATTGTTTTTAGGTGGAGAGGTTTTCAAATGGGGTGGGTTATTATGTGGGGCGGGTTGTAATAGTCTAGTTGGCACTTTATTAGTTAGTTGGCACATTATTAAGAGGGACCCGGTTGCCACGTAGGAGCTCCGTTAGATTTGGGTACTATTTATCATGCTTTAATAACGACATGTATTATTTTAGCCCGAAAGTAAAATGGGGTATTAACGTGGATAAATTTTAATAGTAGGGGTACTTTTTGGCAATTTTTTAGGTATAAATTTATCTACTTTAGTAACGGTAGGGACAATTTTGCATACTTTGTTAACGGTAGAGACAGTTTTAGCTGTAAAGTAGAATGGGGTACTAACGTGACTAATTTTTGATAGTAGAGGTATAATTTTGGCCCTTCTCCCTTGAATCTTTTGTGAATTTTCACAATAAAATATACACTTCTTAGAAAATATCTATATGGTCATTTTTTGTGAATCGGGTGCCGAAGAACTAGATTTGGCTCCCGCTTCAGAAGAAATATTACACTGGGGTTGTTTGGTTTGAATATGGTTTATACAGGGATAAGTTATACTAATATAAATTATGATGGGATAAGTTATACTGGGATTAGTTATGCTAGAATTATTTTTCATTTACTATTTGGTATGTTGTATTAAATATGATAATTGCATAATTTGTAAGAAGAATGTATAAGTTATAACAGTGATAATTACCCCACCCTCTATAAGGTATAAGTTATCATGGTGTTATTTTAATTCTCGGATAACTTATAGTACTTGGTTTGCTAACCAAATGAAGTATTAAGGTGGTATTAAATATTTATACCTACCCTCTTATATCTCATATGAAACGACCCCTTAGAGGTTAGAAGAGTCCGAAAAATAGTTCTACAGTGTAAAAAAGCTACTTTTCTACATAAAACGTGGTATATATTATATTTCACTTTAATAAAATTTTAGTTGTTAAAGTAAAGTGCAGTATAATACCACGTTTTAAATATAGCGATGTATTATACCGCATTTAACTTCTTTTTGGGGTCCATTAAAAAGTGTTCTGCGGTGAACTGGCATAATAATTCAAATATATAAATCGTTGTATTATACCACATTTTACATAAAAAATGTCTGTACCCCGAGCTAGGACTTACCTTATTTAAAGGTGTTAAGATTTTTTGAAAATCAATTCAAAACTTACCTTCAAACTTCCGTTCATACTTTTCTTCTTGTTATCAACCATTTTTTTTATTAATGTTTGAAGAGCCAAAAATAAGGGATTCATTATATTGGGGGGTTAGGTTGTAATGGAGATTAACCCTATGAGATATAGTTCATGTCCATTGTGTCATGTTAAATTGCCACTCACAATGGAGTACGATAAATTGGTATCATTGTTACGTAAAAAAATAAAACATTTGGTAAACCTTAAAGTAAGTAGATTTTCGTATTTTGTGACTCCGCAGGTGTTTGCTTATTATTTTGAATTTAACATAAAAAATGATAAAATTCTTTGAGATTTTTTGCGGATTCCGGATGAATACAGGAAATTTATTGTAATAAAATTATTAAAAATGTACATCAAGGTTAAAGACGTTCCCAATGAAGTTGTGCATAGTATGGATAACCCCTAGTCATCGAGTGGTTATTGTGGAGCAGTTTTTGCCGGACATATTCCTGATGAAAGAGCTTGCCTTGATTTAAACTTATCATCACCAGCGAATGAGCAGCGAGAAAATAATTTTTTGAATTTATGTAATTCACAAGGCGACTGGTAAACATCAATGTTTCTACACTTTAGCAATGTTTATTTTATGTTTGAATTAGATTTGTATTAACACTCATATTTTTAATATGAGGTACCATCCACATATGAATTTTACAAGTTATGACCCCGCTTCTAGTTGGAATATGTGTAGTTCTGACGTGTAGGACCACAGTGGTCCATCCGGGATTTATCACTACAAGAAAATCTATCATGGAACATTAACAGAGTGCGACTTATAAGTGAAGTGATATAGCTATATGTAAAGTATTTATTAATTTGAGTAGCTTATTATTTTGTGTTTTTTGTGCAGTGAAAACGAACAACTTGATGTTCATGACCTCGTACAATTGCCCGTACATGATATATTGACTCGTGATTTGACAGATGCGCAGAGTCAGGAAATGATAGTGATTGTGACAACAATGTCGATGAGTCTGGAGATAACACACCCTTCCCTGAAGAGGGTGATGATAAGAAAGAAGTGAATATCAAACCTAAGTTGACGAGGGAGCATGCTCCTCCACCTCGCGTTAGACCAAGAGTGTATGAGTCCCACATACTATATCAAAAGCTATTTCATTTTAGAAAAATTGAATATGTACTGTGGGTACAATACTATATTTTGTCTGTTATCTTGTCGGTCTAAAAAGCTGACGTACTGCATAAAAATTATTTCGTTTCAGAAAAATTGAATATGTATAGCGTGGTACAATTTTATGTTTTGTGTGTGGTCTTGTCATTCTATAAAGTTGAACCGATTGCGCAAAAGCTATTTCGTTTCAGAAAAATTGAATATGTATAGCGCGGTACAATACTACATTTTGTGTGCTATCTTGTCGTTCTAAAAAACTGAACCGACTGTACAAAAGCTGTTTTGTTTCAAAAAAATTAAATATGTATAGCGATGTACAATATTTTATTTTGTGTGTTCTCTTGCCAATAAATAGCGGGCGCATTCTAGTTATTTTCTGCGCTTAACAATAATCAATAGGAAATAAAGGTTTTTCCTTACGCTTTAACAAATATCTCAACCTCTTTATGTCCTAAGGTGTGAGTACGGTAAAAAATGCATGATGCACGATTATTGAGAAGAAGATGGATGCCACTACTAGGCGTGTATGAATAATTTTTATAGGGTTCCCGACGAACCCATTTGTAATTTTGAGGTATGAATTGACGAACCCTTTCAGTAGGAATACTACAAAGAAAAGTTGTATTCTTTTTATTATTTGTGTTTGAAGCAGTGGGAAAGAGAGAGACAATTCAAACGAGAAGTTACAGAGTTGAAGGAGAACTAAAGGAGATGTAAGAAGAAAAAATAAGATGGAAGACAAATTTAAGTTATTGGAGAAGAGAATACTAGGCAGCTATGGCTAAATAATGAAATATACGTGTTGAGCATAGTAGTATATCTTGATGTTTCTTTTCATTAGTTGTACTGAATTTATTTTATGTTAGGTTTGCTATGTTTGTATTTGTGTTTGTGTTTGTGTTATAGTGTGAAAATAATTTTTTCTTCAAATTGTGTTAAAATAATATTCTTGTTATTACTTACATAAACTACAAAAAATCAATGTGTCCTAAAACCTGTATGCTTTAACGCAGCTGCTGGCCTGAGACACATCCTCGGTCGCCCGAGTACACTATCAGGATCATCGTCATCACGTCGCCTCTTTATGTGAGGATATGCTGCAACATGATCTCATCAGAAGAGCTGGCAGGATCAGTAGAAGGGGCCGTCGGTCCGTCAGCTACCTACAAAAAATTTAATAAGCTTAGTATATGAAAATATATATAGATAATGTATGTGTTAAGTCAAAAATATTTTCTTACCATGGTCTCGTCAGGTTCCTGAATATAAGCATCTATAGTATCCTCATCGTCGCATAAAGTGGGCTCCGTGATGGGCTGGGACAAAGCATTAGTAAGAAAATTAAAAATTAATTTATGGAAAATCATTAAGGAAAAAAATAAAATAAAATTTAATAGTAATACAACATACATGTGCCTGTGATTTATCCGCCGCAACCGCCGAGGATGAGCCAAAACTCAACCTACGATCACCATGCACATCTTGGGTCGGTCGATCCCCAACTGCGGTAGATGGGCCTAAAATGAACTGATCTACATCTCATTTGAATGTACCCGTGATCAACTGTCACGATCCGGATTTCTCACCATCGGGAGTCATGATGGCGCCTAGTAGTGGAAGCTAGGCAAGCCAACTATTACTTATATTTTTCATTAGTTACAATTCTCTTCTTAAGACTTTAAATAAAATCATATAATTACAGCGGAATAATTAAACTTAGCGGAAGACTTAGTCAATTTTATCAAATATGATACAGAAAACCCAAACATGATACACTACCCCAAGACTGGTGTCAAAATACTCACGAACTTCTAAGAATAATGCACATAATTGTCTGAAAGAAATATAAGCTGTTTATCTCAAATACATGAGACAACAGAATGAAATACATAGATAGAAGAGATAACGGGTCCTGCAGACACCTGCAAGGCTACCTCGTAGTCTCAGTAGTCAGAAGCTCCCACGCAAAAGATTTACTGCTGCTGCTCTTGATCGTAACCTGGACCTGTGCAAAAACGCACAGAAATGTAGTATCAACACAACCGACCCCATGTGCTGGTAAGTGACTGGCCTATCCCGGCGAAGTAGTGACAAGCCTAGGACCAGACACCCACATAAACCTGTGCAGTTCAATATATGTACATATACAACAACAGAAAACGTTATCGAACGTTTATAAGGAAAGAATCTGTTCTGAAATAACAGTCAATAACTTACAATATCCGGAGTAATCTGATCAAGAGAACAAATCTTACTTTCATGTCTCAATTCATTTTTCATTTCATATCTTGTGGTAGGCGTACCACCCGCTCCCAAATGTAACAATAGGCTACCGGCAACTATGGCCAATGCCAAGATTCAAATCACTTTGTGGTCGTCGTGCCACATGATCCCATTTCTTATCATATAAGTGGTCGACGCGCCACACGATCCCAACTCTTCAATATGAAAGTGGCTGGCGTGCTACACGATCCCAATTCTTTAATATATAAGTGGTCGGCGCGCCACACGATCCCAATTCTTTAATAATGTATATTACCGGCATTAAGTCAATAATCTCTGATCAACATTGAGTGTATAAAAGTATTACCGGTATTAAACCAATAATCTTCACTTCAACATTATTTATATTACCGGTGTAAAACCAATAAATAAAAATAAATCAACGATATATCCCCGTTACCGGTGTAACACCAATAACTCTTACTCAATAATTTATATGTATTTTACCGGTATACAACCAATAAATGACATTGAACCCACAATTTATCTCCGTTACCGGTATAACACCAATAACTCTTAATCAACAACTTAAATGTATTTTACCGTTATAGAACCAATAAATGATATTCAACTTACAATTTATCTTTGTTACTGGTATAACACCAATAACTCTTAATCAACAATTCATACATAACTCAATTCCTCTTCCCTCAAGCTAGGATAGATCAAACACTTACCTCAAATGTTTACGAACAACTCAATCCGTAGCAATGCCTTTTCTTTTCTAATTTGGCTCTAATCCAATCGTATCTATACACAATTGACTTAATATCATCAATTCTACTTAACAAACTAGTTCACATGGCTAAATATAAGTTTTACAACATTCTTCCCGGAATAGTAAAAATCGACCCCGGGCCCACATGATCGAAACTTGAGTTTCGAACCAAAATAAATTCACCCAATCATCCATGAGTTAAAATATATAATTTTTTCTCAAATCGGACCACAAATTGAGGTCAAAATCCCAATTTTTATGAAAACCTAAGTTCTTCCCAAATTCCCCATTTTTACCCATGAAAAACCTTATATTTAGGATGAAAACATTATAGATGATATTTAAAGTTTGGAGAAATTGAGTAAAAGTTGACTTACCAATGATTTGGAGAAGAGGGAGTTCGTGAAAAATCGCGAATGGATGTTTTGGGTTGTGAAATATGAAAAATGAAGCTGGAAATCGTAATTTACAGGTCTCTGTATTCGCATTTGCGAGAATTGCGAACCTCGACCAAATTCTGGGACTTGAGAAATAAGCCAAGGATGGGAAGTTGGCATTTGCGAATTTTTGTTTACATTTGCGAAGCCAGGCCAAAACTGGGAAGTTCGCATTTGCGAATCCAGGCAAAATTTGGGAAGTTTGCATTTGCGAACTTTTTTCGCATTTGCGAATCCAGGCAAAATCTGGGAAGTTTGCATTTGCGAATATTTGTTCGCATTTGAGAATTCTACAGGTCAGTTGCTAACAACAACTTTCTAACATGAAAAATTGATCTCGTGGCCTATCAAATATTCACCCGAGTCCTCGGGGCTCCAAACCAAATATGTACACTGACATAAAAACATCATATGAACTTGCTCGCGCAATCAAATCACCAAAATAACATCAAAATCAATGATTTGAGCCTTAAAACTTAAGATTTCATTCAAAATTTCATAACTCCCAAAACTTCCAATTTAAAGCTGAAACACGTCAAACAACGTCCGTTTTCAACCAAACTTTATAGGAAGCGCTTAACCAACATATATGACCTGTACTGGGTGTCGGAACCAAAATACCAGCCCGATACCATTACTTTTTTAATCAGATTTCAGTTTCATTTTCCTTAAATATTTTCAGAAAACAATTTAACAAAAAAATTCTTTTACCGGGGTTCTAGACCTCGGATTTCAATTCTGGGCACACGCCCAAGTTTCATATTTTTCTACGGATTTTCTAAGAACGTCAAATCACGGATCCGGGTCCGTTTACCAAAAATATTGACCAAAGTCAACTATATCAATATTAATATCAAAATTCTTCAAATTTTCCACATATTTCATATGTTTCAACATAAAAATTTTCCATCTTCGCGCCCGGACTGCGCATGAAAATTGAGGCAAATATAAATGAGGTTTTCAAGACCTCAGAAGCTCGAAATAATTAATAAAACAAGTGATGGCCCTTTTGGTCGTCACATCAACAATAAATATGACGGGATCACTTGCGATGCTGGCAGCTCCAACAGTAGGTTGTACAACGACATGATACTGGAAGGATCATTTTGGTGAGGGGTGTAACTTGGTTGATCATCTCTAAGATGCTCATTAGGTGCCTTAACGCCCCCTTGCTGGGGACCACCTCCTCCTCATCCTTCACGACCTCGTGGAGTACCCCTATCTCATGGAATAGTCCTGCCTCGTAGGGCAGCCTTGGCTCGTGCCCGTCCCCTCAGCGTGCAACATGCCTACCTCGATAGTGGTGCTCTGGCACCACATATTCAGTAGCGTGATCTACCCTCTCGTCCTCTCTAGCTCGTCACAGTGTCCAGAGAGCCAGCTCTACCACCTACCAGCCATACTTAGTGACTGCAGGATTGTCGGCATGTTTTTGCATCTGCAGTCCCAACCGATAGAATAAAATAATGGCCAATAGCCTGCATAATATTTAAAATATTAATTGCAAAATGCTAGATCACAATTATAAGTACGGATTCCAAAACAAAAACATACCAGTACCTAGTGTCTCTTGGCGTATGTTCTATACCGAACGCCAACTTGATGGTCAGGGTTCCGATCATCAGTCGGGTAATGAGACAGTACCAGGACGCATAAATCTCCATAGTCGATGCCTAAATTTGTGAAGGTGGGGGAGGAATCATGTCATATCGCTAGTCCTATGTAAGGATATGCGCCTCTAGCCATGCTACAAATGCTCGTTCGCCCTCGAACGATCATCCCGCTAATAATGTGTAGCCTCCCATATAGACTCCCTCAGTATAGTCTGCGAACGTTCAAACTGGCGATGTATTCGCTCTGTGGCATGATGCTCTATAATATTTAAGCACATCAGCGGGACGGAAGTGCTCCAAATCGGTCGGCCGACCGAGCAATAATCTGCCAGGCCAAAATTAAGTCGTTATTGTATGAGTTCAGATAAACTATCAAATACTAACATAAAAGTGAGTATGCGCAACACAAGTGAATTAGCAAGTAAGTTTAGGTACATATTTACCTGTGCGGCCTCCAGCATATCCAACTCATCCTTGACAAGGGAGAGATTATGATGAGTATCAATGGATCGGTAATGTCCACGCTGAAGAGTCCGCCTCCTAGCTAGAGGGAGAAATAGAGGTGCTACATCCGAAGGTAATGGTGGTAGAGGTGGCTACAACGGCAGGAACCGCTCCCAGGCCTAAACCTAACACACAAGGTCTACGTAAAATTTAAGAGTCATTTTGACTATATAGAATTGAAAGTAATAAACATAGTATTCGAATATGTTGTCACTTGTAGAAGCGGCAAAAAATACGTCGCACTCGGGGCGCCCTTGCTATCCCGGCACATACCATTGTATAGGTAAGGGAGAATAGCAGCACCCCAGTTGTACTGGGTAAATCATCTAGCTGCTAAAGATGATGCAGAAATTGCATACTTACTAGATTTTCTGAAGTGTTCGGGAACAAGACACCCCCAAAAAAAAGTAGCAGCGCCAACCTCATATACTAGCGAATATGTAGATCGTTTGTCTCGCCGGTGATGTCGTGGTGCAATACCTCCTAATGCTTTCTAATAGCTATCACAAAAATGCAATTCCCCCTGAAGTTGCAGCCTGAAACCAGTGAAATGTTGCAGCAAGTCCAAATATTGGGCACGCGTTATAGATCTCATATACTGAGACAGTCCAACGGCCTGTCCATCAGCAGGGATGCCATATAAACCTGAACATCCCGAAGCGTAATGGTGGACTCGGCAATGGGCGGGTGAAAAGTGTGCGTCTCTGGCCGCCACCGCTCTATCAATGCATGATCCGAGACCAGTTGAGTTGCAGTTTCCCAATCTCAAAATCTTATAGAAGCTCGTATCATGCAGGCGCTGGACTACGTGGGGATGGAAAACTTTTCCCCTCCTAAAGTCCCACACGTCATCCACTCTCCTGGTGCGGAGAGCTGCTTCACTAGCTCTCCCTCCCATACGTAGGCAGACCTATGATCGCCTTGTAACACTAATATCTCATCCGAAAAAGGTCCAGGATGCACAAACAACACGTCTTTATCTTCTACTATAAATTAAACAACATTAATTGTGTGTTTGAATTATAATAATTAATATGTAAATTTTTAATTGGACATATATATATATATATATATATATATATATATATATATATATATATATATATATATATGGGTACCTGATCATCGCGTGTAGATCGTGTCCTCACCATCTATGACGGCGGCAACAGGGGGCGCTAGTTCATCAATCGTGAACATGTCGTGATGGCACCCAGTCCTCGCGACTAGGTAAGCCTAACACGTTGCGGAATATACAAGCTATGAACACTTAAATAAGAAACAACGGAAAAATAGCATAAACAGGTATGTTATCCGTGCCGCTTGGCACATACATCCGTCAACACACTGAATAAAACGCTACCAAGATCTGGAATCCCACGGTAACACAGACTAAAAGAGAATATACAATTGTGGCTCTATGTGTAAAGAGTATCTAACAACGAAATAAAGGAAAAATGTCAACTAGTACTATTAGAATAGAAGGAAAGCCTCCGGATCCGCGGACGTAGCAGATCATACCTCGAGGTCTCCCAGAAAGCTGCGGAAATTACCTAGCACGAGCCTGCTCTGATGTACCTGGATCTGCACAACAAAAGTGTGCAGAAGAGTAGCATGAGTACACCACGGCGGTACTCGGTAAGTGCCAAGCCTAACCTCGATGGAGTAGTGACGAGGAAGGTCGGGGCCCTACTGAGAAACAATAATATAATGATGATAACAATAGTAAACAGTTTAAATGATAATAATTCCGAAATAACAACAATAAGATGATTACTACAACCGTATACAATTAAGATAACAACAAGTAACCAACTCAATAAAAACAAGTCCGGGACACTGTGGGAATTGAACCCACGAGGTCCCTTGACAGTACCTGTGGGTCTCCGGGAATCGAACCCACGACCCAACATTTCAATAAATCTCGGGATCTTCGAGAATTGAACACGCGGTCCACATCTCGATAAATCTCGGGATCTTCGGGAATGGAACCCGCAGTCCACATTTCGATAAATCTCGGGATCTCCTGGAATCGAACCCGCCGGTCCACGACATTATCACTCCGGGTCTGCGGGAATCGAAGCCGCGGCCACAGGATCTCGGGAATTGAACCCGCAGTCCACGAAACACGACAAGTAAAGGAATACATAGAGAGAATATAATATGCTTAACTATAACTTCACCGATAAACGGTGCCAATAATTATCAAGAAGCTCAAGTAAGACAATTAGGCAACTAGACGAGTTAAATACTACCTAATCATGCTTTTCTAACTACTACCGGGTAAGAATATCGAATTAACGGCTAAAAGCTGGAATATCACTCATCGAACATTTTAAGTAAAGTATGTGTTCCACAACCAGCGCATGTACACGCCCGTCACCTCGCTTACAAGGCATTTAAACTATCACATAATATCCTAGGGGTGAAAATTCCCCCACGCGAGGTTAGACAAGCCACTTACCTCAATTCCGGTACAAAACCGCTAAGAAATAACCCTCTTGCCGCGAATGTCGGCCTCCACAAGTGTAGTATCCGATAAAAATCAATAGAATCACATCAAAATAGGCCAATTGGGCATTACCCAATCAAAATAACTCAAAATACACCAAAACCCACAAGTTGCCAAAACCCGACATTCGGTACGCTTATCGAAAATCACAAAAATTATATATTCAGGTTTCTTATCTCAATACGAGTCCGTGCATATATATTTTATCGAAATCGGACTCCGTTTGCCCATTCAAATCAAAGGTTTTCTAACATTTAGGCCTAGGGCTCAAACCCGCCTTTAATCTTCCATTTTCAGTGAAATAATCACGGATTTTATGATAAACTAACGAATTAAGGTCAATAAACTTACCCCCGATGATTTCCCGATGATATCCCAGCGTTTTCCCTTCAATTCCCTCTCTTGGAGCTCAACAATGGCATTTTTGTGTATGGGGGTCGCGGCTGTTATGTTCTTAACTTAAACTCACTGCCAGACCAATTCCTTCATCGCGTTCGCGTTGCCTTTCACGCGTTCGCGATGATCTGACCAAATTACTCTTCGCGAACGCGACATGCCTCACGCGTTCGCGATGTACAACTCCGCAGCCGTTCGCGGTTCCTTCTACGCGAACGCGTCCCCTCTCTAACCGAACGCGATGCCCAATAATTTCCTTCTACGCGAACACGGCCTGTGCCCACGAGAACGTGATGCTTCGCAGTCCTCACCTTATGCGAACGCATCCCTGGCATCGCGAACGCGATGGTCATCAAACCCAGGCCTTCGCAAACGCGGCCCAGTCATCGCGAACGCGATGACCAATGCCCTGCTACACTGCTGCTGCATTTTCTGCAGATTTTTCAAAGTTCCAAATGCCCGTTTGATGGTCCGAATTCATCCCGAGGCCCCCGGGACCCCAACGAAAACCACCAATATACTCCAAAACACGATACAAACTTGTTCCAATCATAAAAACACGTCTAACAACATCAAAACCCATAATTCACATCGAATTCAAGCCTAAATTTCTTAAAACTTTCCGAATTGCACATTCGATCTAAAACCCGACCAAACGACGTCCGAATGACATGAAAATTTGCGGACATATCCAAAATCACATAACGAAGCTACAGAAATTGTCGGAATTCCATTCCGACCCCCGGATCAAAATCTCACCTATCGTTCGGATTCGCCGAAATTTCAAACTTCGGCATTTCAAGCCTAATTGAGCTACGGACCTCCAAAATACATTCCGAACGTGCTCCCAACCCCGAAATCACCTAACGGAGCTAATGGAACCATCAGATTTCCGTTTCGAGGTTGTCTTAACATTGTTCCGGCTACGAACTATTTTTTAACTTTAAAGCTCTCATTTAGGGACTAAGTGTCCCAAAATACTCCAAATTTGAGAACCGACTCTCCCGGCAAACCACAATAGCAGAAATGAACTTAGGGGAAGAGTTAAATTGGGGATTGGGGCGTAATTTTCTAAAACGACCGGTTGGGTCGTTACAACTACCAATGAAACTGCGATTTTTTTTTTTTTATATATATGGGTTTTTCAGGCTCAATATTTGAGGCCCAATGGCACCAAGCTATCCTAAATTTTTATGTGTATCAATTTTAGTATTTTTAGAATTGTGTTAGTTTTATAAATTAAATATTGTACGAGTTTTGACATAAATTAAATCGGAATACCTCGATTTAGGTTTTTAGAATTGTCGAAAAATTAAAATTTTGAGCACAAAACGAGAAAACCACAACAATCGAAGGCTTGAGTTGTATACATGACCTACAATCTTCACTTTTTGTGTGACGGGTGGGGTTAACTCGAATTTTTTTGTATATATAGAAAATGAGGGAGGGAGGACTGCTGTTGGAATAATTTAATGGGGGGATAAACCAATATTCTGTAGTAGAGAAGAAAGGGAGGGTTTAAATTTAATAAGTAACATGTGGTATATTACCGTGTTATATGTAAAACATGATATTATACTATGCTTTTATTTTAACAACTAAAGTTACTCTAAAGTAAAATACAGTATGATATAATATTTTATGTAGAAAAATAATTCTTTATACTATAGAAATAAATTTTGAGTACAAAATATTGACATTTTGGTTTGGGACTCAAGGTTAGAGGAGATGTTTCTTTGTAAGTTTTGACCATAAATCGGACGTACATGAACGTCATATCAAGATGTGATGGGTTTTTGGCGTCACGTGTGTGTTTGGCATTGAGTGATAAATCTAAAGTGTTTCCTCTGACCATTAAATCTTGTATAGTATCCGATGGCAAAGGAAGCCAATTTGTCACTTCATTATGTTTTCATTCATTGTCCCTTTTTCTTGGACGTTTTCTTTGAATGACATCTCTTTTTCGTTATCTCTTACACGTACCGTTATAAAGTTTTTCGTGCATTCACTCTTCAAAAATCATTTATTTGATTGGGATACCAAAATATTTGACTAAAGTTGAAAATTATTTCGGCTTCAAAGTGCCCATCTTTCGACACTATTTTGCACTACATACATTATGCCAAGGTGGGGTCTTGGCAGTATGTATGCCAAATGTTTTACTCGAAAGATAAAGATTACCTTGTAAGTGAATACAATAAAAATGAATCAAAGATAAATAGTAATTATTGCTTTCAATAAATTAAATATTCAAAAGAGAAAAAGAGAGAGAGAGCTTGTTACAAAAAGATCTGATTCCTTTAAAATATTGTGATTCTCCTTTATATAATAGGTCAACTCCCTCAAAATAATAAATAATAAAAAGATTGGTCACGTGCTTTCGAGGAGACGACGACACTTAGAGATACACTTCACCCCAGCATCCTTAGGCGTTACCCTTATTTCGGCTATTGCGTAGTCGTTGGTCGTTACTACCGTAGTGGGCAGAATTTTACCCCATATTAGTCCATCCGTTCGTCGGTGACGTATCGAAGTGCGTCTCTGATGGACGGAACCATAAACTTTGTCCTGGGAGAATTTGACCATGCTCGGAGACAGCAACGCGAACGAGTGATCATTTTGAATTTATTGAAATATTGGCGTGCAATCCATTTCCTAAAGTGACATCATCATACGCATACGTCATCATCATGTGTATTCTCAAGGAAGTACAAAAGGTATTCTGATACTCGGTTTCCCGCATCTGTTTGGACCTTACCTCTTCTATTTCAATGCTACCCAACCCTATATATAGGGAAAAAGGTTTTACTTAATCAAGCTTTCGATCATTTGCAAACGTTTTCCGACTATCTAAGAAAACACTCCCTTTCTCTGAAAACCCATAGTTTCTCTGAAAGTACACTTTTCGTTGTGTCGTACACCGCTCCCTAAACGGAAATCGTGGCAAAACCTAAACGGGATAACAATCTGGGGGCTCATGATATTATTCCATTTGATGTGCCGCCTCCACCCGGCGGTGACATGGGAGAAAGAACGGAGGACCTCACCCCTCTTACTGTGGACAACGTGACACAAAAGCAACTCTTTATTATGAGGGACTTCCAACGGGATTCTCCCGAGCAACCTTTGGAGAAATCTGAGTTAACGCATGATGACTTAGATAATCTTTGCACGTCGTTCGGTATACCCTCTCATGTGGAGATGGTCTTAGTATGAGCGGATTATGTGAACGCCCACAGACTGGGATACTGCGCATTTTACGAATATCCTTTTTTAATCAGTTATGGACTTCCCATCTTTCCTTTGGCGAAAGAGTTTTGACATTTTTACAACATCTATCCCTCATAACATACTCCGTACACCTTAAAAATATGTAGGATAATGTCCACATATGCAGAGCTAGCTACGTGCGAGATCTCTGTCCACCACCTTTTGTAGTTATTCAACTCCAGCTACCTAAGGGGTAATATGTTGCATTTGAAGAATCGTGGCTCGAAGGGGCTGGTCGTGCTGACCGATGATCGGGCTAACCATGGCTATTAGCGTAGGTACTTATTTATAAGAACATAGCACCTGGTATCGAACCTCGTTGGATTCCCAGAAAGGTGGAATTCAAAATGTAAGTATTTCCATCCGTCGAGTTATTTATCGTACATGACCTTAGCGGTTCCGGTCATACCATCGTTATGATTTTTCTTGTTATATTGCATCAATAGCTCACACACCCTAGTTTACAACTGATATCAAGCAGTGGGTAACCGGTTTTCTACCTTTCATGGAAGAAACCCGCACATGGACTTAGTTCCTTGAACGTTACGGCCCCGTGAGCTCTTTAGGTATTTCTTCAACTTTCATCAGCGATTTCCAAAAACTTCGTCAGCTAAACTATTTGTATTGATAGGTCGAAGTGCTCCTAAGAAGTAAGCGACGGTATCTACCTCCGCCCGATCAGATGTCGGCCCGAATGTTCAGGAGACACTTTACACATCTGTGAGGGAGGGTACGCCCGTAGTTTCTTTATAAGAGGTTGCTCCTGTGGAGGTGGCTACGAGTTAAGTGAGGCCATCGACGTCATCTACGCAGCCTATGGATCAGCCTTCCGAGGGCGACGAGCCTGATGAGAGAAAAAGACAGAGGCTTGAAATAGGTAAGCCGGTGGCGACTGGGGATGAAAGTAGTGATGCGCCTCGTAAAATATCTAGACCCGTCATCATGGCCAGCACCATTCGTTCGGGGAGGCCGACCTATCAGGCAAGTGCTAATGTGAGTACCAGCTCAGTTCGTGTTGCCGAGGGTGGATCATCACCTATCATTGGTGGGGATGCTGGAGGATCGGACGTTGAGGTCACTCAAGAGGACATGGTCAGGATGGAGGAAGGCATTACGCAAGTGGAGATAACGGCGAACGAGTCTAGCCGCCGCATCATAATTCCAGGGACTTACAATTTGTTACAACACAATGAGCGGGCTACGCAGGAAATGACTTTACTGTGTGCCGCCCCCGAGCGCGAGATGTTGAGTGCTATCAGTGATTCGGAGTTATCTCAGAGGGTTGCTGGTATGTCGTTACAGGTAACTTTCTGTTCTTCCGTGTTTCGTGAGGTTGACCTTGATGTGTACTAACTCGTATATATATATATATATATATATATATATATATATATATATATATATATATATATATATATATATATTAGACCCTGGTTTGGAGGTGGAGATGAGGAGTCGCAAGAAGAAGAAAGCAACAATTTTTGATAAAATGGTGAAGAAGTATAAGCGGTGCCACTCCAAGTGTCAGGCGGTGGTGGACCTTTTCTAGCATGATCCAAAATTTCGGGTGTTCCGGGAAGGCCTTGAACAGAAGGAGGCGTAACTGAAGTGTAGGGTGGCGGAGCTGAAGAAGACTGATGAGGAGTTGGTGAAGGCCATGGCTCGTAATAGTGACTTGGGATCACTCCTCAAATTGAGGAAGATGAGTTGGAGCTCAATCGTGGGGTGGCGGTAGAGGTTTCCAATCTGCACCATAGGGTGGCAGCTTTGACAGCCGAGCTTGAAGCCAAGGTGGCTGAGGTCGACGTTCTTAGGTGTACTGCCCCACCAAGGCCTAGGGACGTGGCCCGACCTTCTTCTTCCCAGCTCTTGTCAGATGAGGATGCGCATCGTGACGCGCACAAGATGTAGGTATATGTGTAGGCTAGATTGGACGTATACAAAAAATTCTCATTGAGGGTCGTTACTCTAAGGAAGAAGTTTAGGAGCAGTGGCGCGAGGGCAACTTGTGGGTATAACTACGACTCCACTGATTGAGAGGGCTACACTTCAGAGGATTTTAACCGCTTTGACTCCGACCCATGGTTCAATTAAGTTTATCGCCTTGGTGGCGATGGTCGAGTAGGTGACCAGACGGGTGGAGATGGAAAAAATGGTGGGGCTTCTTAAGATTTATATATGTTTTGCTTTGTTTTGTGGAATGTAATAAGGGCCCTTCGCGGGACTAAATGTATATAATTTTTATCATAGTGAAAGAATCATACTTTTGTTGCTATTCTTTTTGTGTTGTTCGTTGTTTAAATATTGTTCATCACAGTCGAGCTTAGCCGGCACTTCAATAGCGATAGCCTTAGATGATAGGATGTAACTTCAACTACTGTTGAAGTGTTATCTGTTATTGGCGAGCAGGGTCGATGTTTATTGGCGATGGCCTTTAGCCAATAGGATGTAACTTCAACTATCGTTGAAGTGTTATCCATCATCATCGAGCGAGGTCGACATTTATTGGTGATGGTCTTTACCCAAGATGTAACTTCAATTGTCGTTGAAGTGTTGTCCGTCATTGTCGAGAGGGGTAGATGTTTACTGGCGATGGCCTTTGGCCAATAGGATGTAACTTCAATTGTCATTGAATTGTTATTCGTCATTGTCGAGCGGGGTTGATGTTTAATGGAAATAGCCTTTCATAAATAGGATGTAACTTCAGCTGTTGTTGAAGTGTTATCCATCGTCGTTGAGCGGGGTCGATGTTTACTGGCGATGGCCTTTGGCAAATGGGATATAACTTCAACTGTCGTTGAAGTGTATCCGTCGTCGTCGAGCGGAGTCGACATTTATTGGCGATGGCCTTTGGCCAATAGGATGTAACTTCAACTATCATTGAAGTGTTATCCGTCGTCGTCGAGCGGGGTCGACGTTTATATGCAATGACCTTTGGCCAATAGGATGTAACTTCAGCTATCGTTGAAGTGTTATCCGTGGTCGTCGTCGAGTGGGGTCGACATTTATTGGCGATGGACTTTGACCATTTTCACAATGGAGCTGGTGACCGTATTCGCTTGCATAATGGAGATGGTGGCCTTAACCGCTTATATAATGGAGAAGGTGGCCTTAGCCGCTTTCATAATTAAGATAGTGGCCTTAGCCGCTTACATAATGGAGAAGGTGGCTTTAGCCGCATACATAATGGAGATGGTGGCCTTGTTGATACCTAATGTTTCCCTAATTATTTCTTACACCTAAATATTTTTAAAATATCATATTGGTGCATATATAAGCCCATCCAAGAGTTTTGACATTTGTTGATGATTTTAAAACCAATTTATCGTCTATTTTTACACAACAAAATTCAATAATTATTCCCAAAATTATCATTTTGGTGAATAATTCATTTTGTTTACACATTTACACCTATATATAATTAAATTAATTTTTGCATTTTTTTACAAATTTGGTTGGGATTTTAAAGCTAAAGAGCATATAATTGCAATTATAGCCCATCTGGTAATTTACGATATTTTGTGCTTATAAAATTATCTCCAACATTTTTTAATTAATATTTATATAATAATTATTTACCTAGTACGTTTAATTTGTTTTTAAAATTAGTATTACTACTAAAAGGGGAAAATTGGCTATTTATGATTCGGCCTTATTGCATTTCAATTATAGCCAATTTTAGCACTCTATTTCATCCCCAATTTGAAACCCAGTTACCCAGCCTAATTAACATGCCTACCCGACCCATACCCTTACCAATCATACCCAAACCCATTCCCTAACCCGTTTAATCCTAGCCGTTGATCCTTTAGATCAACGACTCCCCTCTTTCCTTTCCTTTTTTTTTAAATTCAAATGACCCTAAAACCCTACCTCATTTCTCTCGACCGCCGTCTCTGAATCCTCTCCTCTCTTAACTCTCTCTCAACCTATCTTAGACCCTAGCCATCACCTCTCATCGAAACCCTAATCTATGGCTTCTCAAGCTCATTGGAAGCCTATATTAACCTCTCATAGCTTATGTATGCTCACTTCTAAAAGTCCAATGACCAGATCTTGAAGGGTTCCGACCAAGATTTGTTTGATGACTGTTCTCCATTCGTCTTCAACCTTTGTCCGGCCAGTCATGGCTATTCAAGTTTGATCTTCGATTTCTCTGCTCAGATCGATGGTTTTCAAAGCCTTTCTCATCACCTGGGTTTCTTACGAAACCCAATCTCTAAGGTTCATTCGATTTATTTTAGATCTATTATGGATTTACGTGTGTGTGAACCTTCTATGCATTTTCTTTCTCGAAGATTCTAATTTTGGGTTTTATTCAAGATCTTGAACTTGTTTATTTGTTTATCTGCTTATCTCCTATAAACTCGATTGATTTTCGAAAACCCTAGTCTCTTTGGGGGTTATTGGATTTCTTTGAAGTTGTTTGCATAACTCGTATATTTGAATTGCTGTATGCTTCAATTCTTTTGACTATTTTGGTTCCGAGTTCTTTGCATGCTTCTGATCCTCTTCTCTATTATTAAACATTGAAACTTGACTATTATGCTTTGAATGTCTTCTTTTTAGTTACTACTATATGCTGTTATTTTGCCTTAACTTGGATTCACGAGTCTATTACTTGTGCATTCAATTATATATACTGACTTCCTTCTGTGATTGATTTTTAAAACTTGTGATTAATTTTCAAAAACTTTTCTTTTGTGAAATTCTGATTTTACTCGCCTGTTAGTAATTGATTCTTTTCCTTTGATTGGCCTCCGTGACTCTTTCCCAAAATAATTTCAAACGCTGTACTTAGACTTAATTGCCTATTGTACTACCTTACTGCTTCTTTTATGGCAACAACCATTCTACTTACAAGGCTTATTCTCCCTTTCCTTATTTAAATCCTGTTAGTATCCGTTTGAATAAGGATCCCCTAATTATACTAATTTGATTCTGATTTGTGACCACACCATATTTGTGATATAATTGTACTTGTTGCCTTATTTCTCTACACATTTTCAAAGCTATAAATACTCTTCTCCCTTCTTTTGGAACACACACGAACACATAAAGCAATCTGAGTTAAAAAAAAATCACTCTCACTTAAAATCTTTCCATCTTTCTGCCACTTGTGCTGCTGTGGACTTTGTTTACTCTACTTTCTTCTACACTTTTTTCTTCTCTACTGGTATGTCCCAGTTAATTTATATGTCTCAACAACAATGTGTTTTACTTCTGCCTACTTCTATCCAACTCTGTTAGTTAACATTTGTTTCTAGGACGTTGTAACATGTTTCCATTCCCTTGTAATTCAATGTTTACTTTCCATGTGCATCCTATCAGTTGTTTGTCGTGTATTTGATATTTTATGACTCCAAAATCCTCATATCCCCTTTGTATGCCTTAAGTTATGGTTCAGAGACATGGCAATGCCTGAAATCATTGTCCATGGTTATGAACTGGACCCTTTTGGGGTCCTAAGCTTGTCAATTTCCCATCCCCATTCCCTACTGTGTGTATGCTCAGTCACAGCCTTGGCCTGCCAGTACTTCTGATTAGTGTCCAAGCCATGGCTTGACCTCCTATAGGTCTGTACTCCCTAAATTCTTGATCATAGGTTTGGTCAGGGGTGTGCCAGTCTATATGGTGGCTGGCCATGACCACCAACTAGCCTGGGTTGTCCTCCTACCCCATTCTATTGCACTTATACTCGACTCCTAGAATTTAAGTTCTACCCCTCTTATGTAAGCCTTGCCTTGGGACCCAGGAGATCCCTCTGAACTTGGACATATAAGGGCTGGCACAACTCAATTTCTTTGAATATTTTGGGTGTATGCACTGCCTGTGGTTCCTGAAATTCCTTGGATCTCTGAAACACATTAGATAAGAGATGTCTTGGAAATCTAGATCTCGGAAATGGTTCAATCTCATATTATCATGCCTCAAGTCTGGATTAGGCTTCTCGTATGTAGCAGAGGATATGTATTTTTATTATTTCAGTTATTTCTTTTGGGTTGTAATAATTTGGATAAACTCTGGGGAGCTAAGTAAAGAAGGGGGAATGTGATTTATTTTCTGCACCAAGGGTAGAAATCACGCCTATAGGTTTTAAACTTTTATTTCTTCCTATCCACCTAGAAATTATGCCTATATGTTTAAAACTTTATTTATGCATATCCGCCTAGAAATTATGCCTATAGGTTTTTAAACTTTAATTTTTGCAAAAACTCACATCTAGAAATCATGCTGAGAGGTTTAATATTTAATTCCTACAAACACGCATAGATATCTTGCCTATAAGTTAACTTCTAATTGTTCCGCAATCTTATATAAATCATGGTCAACCAAACTATTGCATCCTGCAAATGCCATTAGGAAAACTATTTGTAGGTTTAAATAATAAAAACTGCATGTAGATTCCATGCTCCTAGGATTTTGTTAATGTCTAAAAGGTGTCCAAATCATTATTCATATAGAAAGCATTCCTATAGGAAATATTGAATCCAAATAGAGATAATACTAGTTGTTAAACTTATATTGTCCCACTAAAATTGGTAACCCATGTTAGTTCGCACATTCATCTCTAAAATTAGTATATGTCACATCTAGTTATAATTAACACTTAAATCAATCCGATCAATTTCAAACACCTGCATTCGAGTATGCCTAATGTAGACTTTTCGCATAAAAATATGTGTTGAACCAGTCCTTTCGTCGCTTTATTTAAATAAGACCAAAATCAGTATGTGAAAGACATGGTAAACTCTCTGTTTTTAAATGATTTGTGGAGGCATATTTGAGCCTTGCTTGCTTGTCTGTATCCCATTTCTGTTTGCAACTATTTGTTTTGGTTGACGCCTTAGCATTTTATCCTTTGAAACTTCTTAAAGCCTTAAACCCTTTTCCCTGTAAGATTAGTAGTCAATTTGCCTCCAAGACTAATAAGATGGGGATGGGTAATATCAGGCAACAAGTAAACGATACCATTCCGCGCTCTAATACCTTAAACGGGGTGGGAAAGGTAGACATGGAGATGATGATTACATGATAACACTATGCGTACAATTGGGTACTGGTGTTGTGCGAATGATCCATGTAATGTATAAACTTAGAACCCTCCTCCCTTTTTATGAGCTCAATAATTTTAGAACTTTTAAACATTGGCGCACCTTCAACTTCTGTTTCTTACATTTTTTTTAAAGTTGCTTGCACCAATTTTTTGACCACTTCCCTTTACTTGTGTATCTCTTTTTACAAAACTATCTTCCTGAATTTCAGCACTTCTTTTAACCCTTTTATGCTTCTTATTTGGAATACTTGCTTTTTTATTCATTTGTTTGCATTTAAAGTCACAAATGTAGCATGGCCGGGAACCACACTTGTGGATCTTGAGGGGTGCCTAACACCTTCCCCTCGAGATAATTTCAAGCCCTTATCCAAACTCTAGTTTTCATGTTTAATTCTTTTAAAAAGTCTCCTAATGCACTATAATAATAAGGTGGCGACTCTCCAAAATCTAAAACCCAATTCCCAAACATGAGAAGATTTGTCTTTCGTATTGTCGCAAACCCGATTTCGGTTTAGAAAAAGGGGGCGCAGATAGCATGGCGACTCTGCTGGGGATTCTTTAGGCTTTTACCATTGCATGCTATATGTGACTTTATCGCTGTCTTTATTGCTTTGTTTAATTCCTTCATTTGAAACTAACTTATTTCTTTTGTTTTTTTTCTTTAATTACTTTCATTTACTGCTTTCCCATCAATGCGGTTGTAATTTATTTTGAGCAATCATTGTAAACTTTATTGTATGAACGTGAAAATACATGTCAATATGTTTCATTCTTGTAAACTGTATCTTCAACATCATATTCCACTCATTCGAAACAAATACTATAGTAACGCTTATAATGAGAAGTTGCGCGCTTCCAATACAATCACCCTTTAAATTTTGCAAAGGCATATTTGTAGTAAAACCAGTCGATCAGCGGTGCAGTCGACGATTCCCTGCATTTCCCTTTTGAGTAGTTCGCTCAAGGGTACCTATTTAAAACCCCAATAGAAACCTTACTCCATTCAAACTGTACATGCATCATGGTCAAACCTAGCCAAGTCAGTTATGTTGTCCACATAATAAGTCATTAAGATAGCCTTGTCCAAAGTCCACCGGGTTTCCTTGAAACCCAGACAGACACCTTTATGTTCTGTGCATTATTTTGGAGAACTTAAGTGCTTGTTATGCTAATTATTAGTTTAAATAGCCGAGTCCGGTGGGGGTAAGGGCCTAACACTCTATTTTGCAGAAAATGAGGCACGAAGTCCCCAGATTTAGCATGGTAACCAACATTCACCCAATGTTGCTGAATTGGCGGAAATACCTCCATTCTAGTGATCAGACACTTGTTCGCAAGTACTTAGGGAATCTGCATTCTCTTCTAGAGATTCTGCCTAAGAACAGAATCATAGAGGCTGCGACATTGTTCTAGGATAATGACAAGTCTGTTTTCCACTTTGGGGACCTTGAAATGACTCCTTTACTTGAAGAAATATGGGGTTTAGCTGGCTTGAGAGACTCAGGGTTTGCGTATGCCAGAAAATCACAAAGTAAGGGGTTTCCTTAAGATGACCGGACTAAAGAAAAACCCAGACTTGACTTGTTTGAAAGAATCTTACATCCCATTTAACTATCTATACGAGAGGTACAACCATAGCAAGTCATACCGCACCTATTCCGATAAATTTGCTATCACCTAATTGGGACATGTCCATAAACGGGTCTTTGTTTTCATGTTTTGCATTTTGGGGATGATCGTGTTCCCTATGAAGAATAGGATCCATACCAGACTGGCCATGGTAACGAAGACTTTGATGGAAGGGATTGGTGGACAAACTTTCAGCATAGTGCTCATGATTGTCGCCGAGATATAACGTGCTTTGAATAGTTATCAACAGCAAGGCAATCAATTTGAGGGTTGCAACTTGTTACTTCAGCTTTGGCTCATGGAACACCGCCAGGAGATCCAACGTAGAGATTGGGATGATCATATCGCCTTCCACCAGCCAAGGCGTATGAATTATATGCCTAAAATGTTCGCTCAACTTGAAGATGCTAGAGGATGGGTCGAATCATGTGAGTATCTGAAAGAAAACCAGGTACAATGGATGTTTGAGTGGTTCCCTACGGATGAATTCATTGTTCAATCTCGAGATGCACCATTTCTCATACTGATTGGTTTAAGAGGAACTAATCCCTTTGCTCCTCTTCGAGCCATGAGGCAAGCTGGAAGAAAACAAATCATACCAAGGGTCGATAAAATGAGCCACCTCAGGGCCGATTTCTAGGACGACGATAGCCCTCACAGGTGCCAAGCTCAGCATTTGTGTCATTGCAAAATTATTTTGGGGAAACAATCCATTGAGCCTGATTGGTATCATACTGGTTATGTGCTGCATTATTCGGGTTGGTTAGAAAACAATGGCATGGGTTAGCCAGGATTCGTTCTAGGTCACAGATTTATTGACGAGCACACTGAAGCCCGGATTAATTATAATCAACTATGCAAGAGAATTCGAGAGTGTGAAAGTGAGCATCGGAAAATACAAGAAGCCCATCAGAATTTGATCGAGGGGTGGAAAAATATGGCTATTAGTGCCAACAACCGGTTAGGGTATTTGGAACGGGGTCTAGTAGAGCTGGAAAGAAAGTTCACCAAGAGGATTGAAGACTGTCAAAACGCTAAAGGGAATGAAGGCAGACATCTGGCCCGAGCCTACTTGTTGTTATGACTACATGAGGTGGTAGAGCTTTTTGAGGGAGACAAAGATGCCAAATCAGGGGAAGGTCCTTCTGGGACCAAGTAGTTAGGGAGTCTTTTATTTCGCTTCAATGGTGTAATAAGGCCAATGGCCACTAGTGCCATTTTATTTTCTGTTATTTAGCCTCGTTTTGGATTCGTCTTATTTTTATCAATAAAATGAGGCATTTAGCATTATAAGTTCTCCAAAAATATTTGTCGATAGGCCTAACTCGGGCACAACGAGGCACCAAAACTAGGATGCGATTTACATTTTCCGTACAATGTGTTTAAATACTGTAATATTCTTCCTCATGACCCGCACTAAGTTGTTACCTTTTTGTTTTTCTTTTAGTTTTTATTCCCCTCCCCAAAGGTTAGTTCGTGCATTCTGGCACCATCGGCATAGTCCAGAAGATCCAAGTGTTCTCCACCTCCTCCTCCCTCGAGCCCTATCTGGAACAAAAACAAAGGTATAATGGGAGATCCAAGCGCTAGAAAGGAGATCGAGACTCCTCGGGGTATCCCGATTGCTAAGGAAACTGCTACACAACTGGAGCAAAAGCTATTACAATTCTGAGAAGAACTGGATCAAGTTTGGAATCTGGCGAACCTATCATTTTCCCACACTGTTTATGATGTCAACACCTAGAACCCCGCACCTCCACAAAACACCCCGCAACCACAGATACAACCCACTCATGCCCAACATTAAAACATATGCCACACTCCCAACGACACTCCACTACTCATTCTCGAGGTACTAAATGCCACAAATGACTATCTCCACAACACTCCTATTTTTATGGATATTATACCCCACTAACACCCAACTAATCTCAAATGTACCTGAGTTTGATGACAATGACTCCCTTATTAGGAACTTAGTGGTAGAACTCAAGAAGTTAACCAGCCGAGTTCAGGGCGTGGAAGGTAACATAGGTATTGAATGGTTAAATTATGAAAACCTATGCATTCAGCCAGATGTTGAACTTCCGGAGGGGTACAAACCTCCCAAGTTAAAAATGTTTGATGGAATAGGAGATCCTAAAGTCCAACTGAGGACATATTGCGATAAGTTGGTTGGAGTTGGAAGGGATGAGAATATCCGTATGAAGCTCTTCATGAGAAGCTTGAAGGGAGATGCTTTATCCTGGTACATCAACCAAGACCCCAAGAAATGGACGAGTTGGGTGAGCATGACATTAGATTTCATGGATGGATTCCGATTCAATACAAAGAACGCACCGGATGTTTTCTACATACAGAAATTGAAGAAGAACACCCCACTAAAGCATTCCGCGAGTATGCCACTCGTTGGAGGTCAGAAGCTGCAAAGGTCAGGCTTGCCCTAGAAGAAGAGTAAATGAATAGATTCTTCGTTCGGGCTCAGAATCCACAATATTATGAGAGGTTTATGCTGATCGAGGGTCAAAAGTTCTCCGATATCATCAAACTTGGAGAAAGAATCAAAGAGGGCATTAAGAATGGTATGGTTACAAATCTTGAAGCGTAGCAGGCCACCAATAAGGCTTTACAGACTGGTGGCAAATCCAAAAAGAAGGATGTAAGTGATGTAATGGTTGCACAGGGAGCCAAATCACCACCAAAATACCACAATTACCCATCACATCCACTTACATATCAGCCCATCCCGAATTACCAAGCACTTGCACCTTCCTATCCACCTCCCGTTTACCAATCCTCTCCATCTCTCACATATCAACCCACTACGCCCAGATACTCTCAACTAGCACCTGTTTACCAAGCTTATAACGCTCAACACTCTCACTACCAATCACCACCCAACAATCAAAATTTCCTAAGACCCAGACCAAATTTTGACCGCAAACCTCCCAGACAATACACAACCATCGCTGAACCAATTGACCAGCTATATGAAAGACAAAGCTTCTAGTTACGTCACGCCTATCCCAGCCAGAGCTCCAGAAAATCCCTCCCACTTGGGTCAACCCCAACAAGACATGTGCGTATCATTCCAGCATGAAGGGACACACCCTTGACGGGTGCTATTCATTGAAAGACAAGATTCAGACCCTGATCGACAATAAGTTCATAGTAGCAAATGAGCCTACTCATAGTGTTTGTAGCAATCCTCTACCTTACCACAAAAGTGGAGACATTCACATGATCGAGATCACAGATGATTGGGACCCCAGAGGGTCGATAGGTTTGATTGCTAAAGGAGATGAAGCTAAGAAACCAGCAGTTAGACTTAACCCAACTGTTGTGCAGAATCAGCCCTCTAGGGATGATGAAGTAAATATGTATATACCTCTTGAATTTGAAGCGCCTCCTTTTGCAAAGGCGCCCGGCTAATTGAGGTTGAATTTGGAGTTCCAAAGGCACCTACGCCCTTTAAAATTGTTGTGTTACCACCAAGGGTACTTGTTCCGATGGAAATGTCAGACATAATACCATTCCATTCAAATGCCACATCGTGGGATTACACTACTGAAGCTAGGAGGAAAGGAAAGACCAAGATAGGAGAAATATTTGCCGCACAAGGAATGACTAAAATAGGGAGGGTTTAAACCTCAGAGCACTTAGTCGAGTCAAGTAAGCAAGCCCAAGGACGGCCTATTGAAATAGGGCCCGACGATGTTTGGAGGAAAATATAGGATAAGGAGTACTCGGTCATTGAATAGTTGAATAAAACACCAGCACAAATATCTATCCTGGCTGTTCTGCAGAGTTCAGATGCTCACAATAATGCCCTAATGAAAATACTGAGCGAAGCTTATGTGCCTAGGAACATAATCGGGGGTGAAATGGCGAATATGGTGGGGCAAGTGCTGGAGAGCCATAAGATAACCTTTCACGAAGATGAGTTGCCACCAGAAGGTTTGAGCCACAACAAGGCACTGCACATCACCGTGCAATACAAAGCTAATTTCATCACTAGAGTCCTAATTCATAGACGATCAAACATCAACATCTGTCCCCTGAAAACTCTCAGAACATTGGGAAAATGCCTGCACGAGATCAAAGATGGGGCTGCCAATGTCAAGGTCTTCGATGGGTCCCAGAGATCTACTATTGGAGAAATTAGACTATGCTTACAAATGAGGCCAACTGATGTCGACTTTCAAGTAATAGACGTCCCGACATCCTACAACATATTGTTAGGACGACCCTGGATAATGCTGTTGGAGCCGAAACATCAACCCTACATCAGGCGATAAAGTTTAAATAGAATCACCAGGAGGTGATCATTCATGGAGATGGTAGTAACACCATATATAGTCACCAGACCATCCCGATGATCGGAGGCAGAAGAAGAGTAGGTCGAGAAATATATCATCATATCAAAGGGGTCAACGCGATAGATAAGGATAAGTGGTAGGACAACAAGATCAAAAGTATCCAAAATTGGTGTGGCTACAAGCCTGGAAAGGGTCTGGGTAAAAATCTTCAAGGGATCACTAAGCCCATCAAACTAAAGAAGCATGGTACTACATTTGGCTTGGGGTACAGTTATACTTGGGAGGAATTCTAGAACTGGTCACCACCATGGCGCGGCCTATACTATCCATTAGAGTTTCTGATACATAGCCTAGAGCAGACCTTCCAATCGGCAGATACTACATATGGGTCAGAAGAAGATGAAGCGTTGGCAGCCATGAAGAATTTGTTCCTAGAGGATGATGATATGGACTGTTGTGTTCTTTTTTAGGAGGAAAGGGAGAAAGGCCCTTCCATACAAGTTGTGAACAGAGGAGACCGCCTCAGCAACAGGTCAATTAGGACTGTTAGGACCTGAAAGGCTTCGGGGTAGCAAGGCTAAACAAAAGCACCATACATCTTATTTTTAGCTTACTTTACTAGTTGATTTTCTTTTCGCATTGTCTTTTATTTCGAAAAGAGCTCTGATGTTTCAAACAATTATGGATTTAATCAAAGCATTTCAGTTTATCGTATATATCACGCTTATTATCTTCTCTATCATTTACATTATTTTATACATCATTACTGTTACTTATCTTGACAATAAACCAACGATTGTGACTTGCAATGAAACAAAGAAACAAAAGGACATAGACTCAGAAGAAGATGAGATACCTGAAGAGGTTGTCAGAGAGGTCGAGAATTTTGAGAATAGACCTAAGTCCAACTTGGAAGAAACTGAGGTCATTAATTTGGGAGATATGGAAAATGTCAAGGAAACATACATCAACATTCACCTGTCGCCATTAGAATACACGAAATTTTTAAAGGAACATAAAGACATATTCGCCTAGTCATATGACGATATGACTGGTCTCAGTACATTCATTATAGCTCACAATCTGCTAGCAGATCCAGCCTGTCCACCGATAAAGCAAAAGCTCAGGAAATTCAAGCCCGACATGAGTTTGATAATTGAAGAAGAGGTTACTAAGCAAGTCAAAGCTAAGATTCTCAAGGTGGTGGAATATCAAACATGGTTAGCCAACATCGTGCCAGTACCAAAGAAGGATGGGAAGGTTAGAATTTCTGTCGACTACCGGGATCTTAACCGGGCCAGTCCCAAAGATGACTTCCCCTTGCCAAACATACACATTCTTATCGACAACTACGCCAAGCATGAGTTGCAGTATTTCATTGATTATTTCGCTGGGTAACATCATATATGTGTGGATGAGGAAGATACAGAGAAAACGGCTTTCATAAAGCCATGGGGGATGTATTGTTACAAAATGATGCCATTTGGGTTAAAGAATGCTGGTGCCACTTACATGAGAGCCATGACTACCATCTTCCACGACATGATACATAAAGAGATCGAGGTATATGTGGATGAAGTCATCATCAAATCCAAGAAAGCCACTGATCAAATGGAAGATCTGAGAAAGTTCTTCAATAAACTGAGAAGGTACAATCTAAAATTGAATCCCTCCAAGTATGCATTCGGGGTTCCTGCTGGAAAACTACTGGGTTTCATCGTGAGTCATTAAGGAATAGAATCCCATCAAAGGTAAAATCCATTCAAGAATTGCCACCGCCAAAGAACAAGAAAGACGTGATGAGTTTTTTTGGGAAGACTCAACTATATCAGCCAATTTATAGGTCAGTCCACGCTCATTTCTGAACATATCTTGAAAATGTTGTAGAAAGACGCTGCTACTAAATGGACTAACTATTGTCAGAAAGCCTTTTACAGAATCATGGAATACCCGTCAATGTCACCAGTCTTGGTTTCGCCCGAGCTAGGAAAGCCCTTATTGCTTTATCTCGCGGGTTTGGATGGAGAATTCGGTTGTGTTCTAGAATAGTATGTGAAACAGGGAGGAAGGAGTAAGCAATCTACTATCTCAGTAAGAAGTTTACCCCGTAAGAGGCTTGAAATTCCTTATTAAAGCGCACCTGTTGTGCTCTGACTTGGGTAGCTCAGAGATTGAAACATTATTTCTATTCCTACACTATTTATCTCATATCCAAGATGTACCCGTTAAAGTATATCTTCCAGAAGCCCATGCCCACCGGCAAGCTCGCCAAGTGGCAAATCTTGTTGAGTGATTTTGATATTATTTACGTGACTTAGAAAGCAATCAAGGGTCAAGCCATAGCAGATCACCTTGACGAGAATGCTGTTGGCGAAGAATAAGAACCACTGAAAATGTATTTTCCTGATGAAGAAGTGTCCTCTGTAGAAGAAGATATTACAGAATCCTACGATGGTTGGAGGTTGTTTTTCGACGGAGCCACAAATTTTAAAGGACTTGGAATAGGAGCAGCCCTAGTATCAGAAATCAGCCAGCATTACCCGGTATCCTCCAAGCTTAGGTTCCCTTGCACAAATAATATGGTTGAATATGAAACTTGCATCCTGGGGCTCAAAATGGCCATTTGCATGAAATTTCAGGAGTTGTTAGTAATCGGGGACTCAAACTTGCTCATACATCAAGTTCGAGAAGTGCGGGCAACCAAGAACTCCAAGATACTCCCCTACTTGCATCACATATAGGAGTTAAGGAAAAGATTCACAAAGACGGAATTTAAGCATGTCCCCACTGTCTAGAATGAGCTCGCTGATGCATTAGCTACCTTATCATCCATAATCCAGCATCTAGACATGAATTTTATTGATCCCATCCCAGCAAAGATTTATGATCAGCCAGCTTATTGTGCTCACATTGAGGAAGAAGCAGACGGAAAACCATAGTTCCATGACATCAAAAGGTACTTGACAATAGGAGGATATCTAGAGCTTGCCAATGCCACTCAGAAGCGCACACTTTGGAGATTATCCACCAACTTCCTTAAAAATGGGGGAATCCTGTATAAGAGGACTCCTGATTTGGGTTTATTGAGGTGTGTCGAAGCAAAAGAAGTATCCAGACTATTGGACGAAGTGCACACTAGAACTTGCGGGCCGCAGATGAATGGTTTTGTCATAGAAAAGAAGATACTCCGAGCAGGTTATTTTTGGATGACTATGGAAATAGACTATATCCAGTATATTCGCAAGTCCCATCGCTGTCAGATCATGCAGACATAATAAAGGTTCCCCCAAACAATCTTACCGCAACAAGCTCACTGTGGCCATTCGCCACCTGGGTATGGATGTCATTGGACCTATCGAGCCTGCCGTATCAAACGGGCACAGGTTTATCCTGATGGAAATTGATTATTTTACTAAATGGGTCGAAGCAACATCATACAATATAGTGACTAAGAAAGTTGTGGCAAATTTCGTCTGTGACTGTATTGTTTACCGATTCAGAATTTCGAAATTAATCATTACTAATAATGGTTCCAATATCAACTGCGACTTGATGAAAGCAATGTGTGAGACATTCAAGATTAAACACAAGAATTATATAGCCTACATGCCTTAGATAAACAGAGCTGTAGAAGCAGCCAATAAGAATATTAAGAAGATACTAAGAAAGATGATCGAAAGTCACAAACAATGGCATGAGAAGTTATCATTTGCATTGTTGGGATATCGCACCACAGTCCGCACATCAACCGGAGCAACTCCCTACATGCTGGTTTATAGTACAGAAGCAGTCATCCCCGCCGAGGTAGAGATTTCCTCCTTGAGGATCATACAAGAAGAAGAGTTGGATGATGCAGAATGGGTAAAAGGTCGTTACGAGTAGTTAGCCCTTATAGAAGGGAAAAGGATGAATGCAGTTTGCCCCGGTCAATTGTACCAGAACAGAATGTCCAGAGCCTTCAACAAAAGAGTTAAGACGAGGAAGTTTATACCAGGGCAGTTGGTGCTGAAGAAATATTCTCACATCAAGAGGAATCCGAGGGAAAATTCTCTCATGATTGGCAAGGTCCGTACGTGGTTCACCACGTTCTAACTGAAGGAGTCCCTTATTCTTGCAAAAATTGACGGGGAAGTCTGGCCAAAGCGAGTAAACTCAGATGCAGTGAAAGGATATTATATATAATCGCCTATGAATCTTCATGATATAATTTGAACTACTCCTGACCTGATTTACGTTTAAGAGAGGATACGTAGGCAGCGTTATGGGTTCGGTCACAATTTAATAAAAATTTCGTTTCCCCTTATTATTAGAATGGGGTAGAATTTTGAGGAGGACGCTCAAAATTCCGAAGTCACTATTCAGCCACCTATCGCCAGGGATATCACCTCAGTAAACTGGGGAAGAATTTTGAGGAGGACTCTCAAAATTCCAAAGTTGATTCTTCAATCATTCAGTGCAGCCGTCAAACGTGATATCTCAATAAATTGGGGCAGATTTTTGAGGAGGATCTTCAAAATTCTTGAGCAAAGAGAGGTTGCAATATTTGAATCACGTCGCAGTCGTTGGGTCATCTAAACAATATTATTTTCTACTTATGTTATATTCACTAAATCATGCATAACTATTGATCAAATTGTTGTTGTTTAGCGAGGCTACCCCAATAATACACAACGCCGGAAGCCACGGGAAAACAAACTAACCTTTCCCCTTTACAAAACTCACGATTTTCTTTAGATGCAGGCATCCAAGTCACATGATTACCAAACATATGGCACAATCGCATTGAACCTCTACACCTATTTGCATTTTCTATCCGCGCGCAATAGCCCCAGCAGCCGCAATATCACGATCAGCTATCAGCTACTAGCTAGGAATTTTTATTTACTATCCACTTTTATCTTATTGCATAAGGCTACCTTTTTGTCTTCCGAGACTAAGGGTTGTCTCCATCTATATTTCATGTATTGTGTAAGCTATCTTTCTGCCTTATGGTACTAAGCGTTGTCTCCATCTATATTTCTTGCATTATATAAGGCTACCTTTCTGCCTTCCAAGGCTATACCTTGTCTCCATATGCATTTCAGCATTACATAAGGCTACCTTTCTACCTTCCGAGACTAAGCGTTGTCTCCATCTTCATCACCTACATTGCATAAGGCTACCTTTCTGCCTTCGGAGCTTAAGCTCTACCTCCATCATGCACTTCTTTCATTGCATAAGGCTACTTTTCTGCCTTCTAAGGTTAAGCTCTACCTCCAACTGCATCGGCTAAAATATTGCCACTTTATCTCCCTTGCATGGCTAAAATACCGCCACCCTTTACTTTGCTTTTGCAATCGGCTGAAACATCACCATTTACATTTTTTGCATCGGCTGAAACATCATCATTTACATTTTTGCATCGGCTGAAACATTGCCAAACTTTATTTAAATGCTCTATCGGCTGAAATATCGTCGTTTTACTTTTTACATAGACCAAAACGTTGCTCGAATTATTTAAAGTTCTGTCGGCTAAAATATCGCCATTTACACTCTCTGTATCGGCTGATATATCGCCATTTACATAGACTGAAATACCGCTAAATCTTGTATTTCATGGGTTGAAATATCACCAAATTGTCCGAAGGTATCTTTGTTCAGAGGCATCATCCTCACAGCCCGATAATACCATGCCATGGCCCGAGGAACCCACTTTATACCTTGCACATCATTATTTAAAGGAATCATGGTTCGGAGGCACCATTATCATATCCCGAGAACATCATTCCATATCCTGCGAATCCTTTAATTTTGCGCTTCATGGCCCAAGACATCATGGTCCGAGGACGTCATCCTAATCGTCCAAAGACAACATTCATGGTCCAACGGAAACTTACATCATATTTAAGTTTATGCACAATATATTGCTCACTTGCAGATACACTGGCTAGCAATGGCCATCTCTGTAGGAGCGATCCCGCTCCACACCCCACCGCCGATCAATTTTTAGATACCTCTTGCCGCATAAACATCGTGCCTATCTCTTCCGAATCTCCATTGGCATGTCCCCTCAATGGTTCCTGAACTACATTCGGCATGTTTCCTGTAAAACCAGGGATATATAGGCAGCTCCAAAACCAGAGCTCGGTCAAATTCTTTTCAAATCGCCACTTCAGGTCAAAATTGGCTATCATATCTTTACCTGACAACTCTTTTATCTTTCCTGGGTAAAGAGGGGCAGTTACTGATAACCAATTTTTACCTAAGTATTTCTTACACCTAAATATTCTTAATATAACATATTGGTGCATATATAAGCCCATCCAAGAGTTTTGACATTTTTTGATGATTTTAAAACCAATTTATCGCTTATTTTTACAAAACAATATCCAATAATTATTCCAAAAATTATTATTTTGGTGAATAATTCATTTTTCACATTTAAACCTATATATAATTAAAGAAATTTTTCTACATTTTTTACAAATTTGTTTGGTACTTTAAAGCTAAGTTGCATATAATTGCAATTATAGCCTATCTTGTAATTTATGACATTTTATGTTTATAAAATTAGTTCCAATATTTTTTAATTAATATTTATATAATACTTATTTACCTAGTATATATAATTTTTTTTAAGATCAATATTACTATTTTAATAAAATTAAAAGGGGAAAATTGGCATTTACGATTTGGCCTTATTGCGTTTCAATTTTAGCCAATATTAGCACTCTATTTCTGCCCCAATTTGAAACCCAATTACCCAGCCCAATTAACATGCCTACCCGACCAATGCACATTCCTATCATACCCAAACTCGTTCCCTATTTAATCATTTAATCCCATCCATTGATCCTTTAGATAAACAGCTCCCCTCTTCACTTTCCCTTTTTAATTCAAATGACCCTAAAACCCTACCTCATTTCTCTCGTCCGCCGCCTCTGAATCTTCTCCTCTCTCAACCTACCTCATACCATAGACACCACCTCTCATCGAAACCCTAATCTATGGCTTCTCAAGATCATTGGAGGCCTATACTAGCCTCTGATGGCTTCTGTGGCTCACTTCTAAAGGTCCAATGACCAGATCTTAAAGGGTTCCGACCAAGCTTTGTTCGATGATTGTTCTCCGGTCATCTTCAACCTTTGTCCGGCCAGTCATGGCTATTCGAGTTTGGTCTTCGATTTCTCTACTCAGTTCGATGGTTTTCAAAGCCTTGCTCATCACCTAGGTTTCTTATGAAACCCTAATCTCTAAGGTTCCTTCGATTTATTTTAGATCTATTCTGGATCTATGTGTGTGTGAACCTTCTATGCGTTTTTGTCTAAGATTCTTCAATTTTTGCTTTTAGAAACTCTTTATTTTTAACTGTAGTTTCATGTTAAGTTATTTCGAATCTCTTCTCTAATTCTCAACATGTTTTACTATATTTTTTTGTGTTATCTTCTATCTGAGTTAGCATGTTGAAAACCCTAATTTTCTTGGGGATTTTGTTTGAGTTTCTTGGTCTGATTGTTAATGGTTGTTTGATTTGCCTTATTTTTTTTATCTGAGTTAGCATGTTGAAAATCCTCATTCTGGAATTTTGTTTGAGTTTCTGTTTGTCATTCGCTTGAATTACTTTCTTCTATAGATCTAGCATAGTGAAAACCCTAATTTTGGGTTTATCCGAGATCCTGAACTTGTTTATTTGTTTATCTGCTTATCTCCTCTAAACTCGATTGATTTTCGGATACCCTAGTCTCTTTGGGTATTATTCGATTTCTTTGAAGTTGTTTGCGTGACTCGTCTGTTGAAATTTCAGTGTTCTTCAATTCTTTTGACTATGTTGGTTCTGAGTTCTTTGCATGCTTTTGATCTTTTACTCTATTGTTAAACATTGAAACTTCACTATAATGCTTCGAATATCTTCTTTTTAGTTAATACTATATGTTTTTATTTTGCCATAACTTGGCTTCACGTGTCTATCACTTGTGCATTCATTTATATGTACTGAGTTCCTTCTATGATTGATTCTCAAAACTTGTGATTAATTTTCAAAAGCTTTTCCTTTGTGAAATTCTGATTTTACTCGCCTGTTAAGGGGTAATTGATTCTTTTCCTTTGATTGGCCTCCCTAACTCTTTCCAATAATAATTCCAAACCCTGTCTTTAGACTTAATTGTCTATTGTATTACCTTACAGCTTGTTTTATGAAAACAGCCATTCTACTTACAAGGCTTATTCTCCCTTTCCTTATTTAAATCATGTTAGTATCCGTTTGAATAAGAATTTCCTGATTAAAGGGGAGTCTTATACTAATTTGATTATGATTTGTGACCATGCCATTTTTGTGATAGACTTGTACTTGTTGCCTTATTTCTCTACACATTTTCAAAGCTATAAATACACTCCTTCCTTCTCTTGGAACTGTCACAACCCTAGTTCACCAATCGTGAACATGTGATGACAGCACCCAGTTCTCGCGACTAGGTAAGCCTAACACATTGCGGAATATACAAGTTATGAACTATAAACAAGAAATAACGGAAAAATGATATAAATAAGAAAGTAATCCATGCTGCTTGGCACATACACTCATCAATATATTGTATGAAAATACCACCAAGACCGGAATCCCACGGGTAACACAGACTAAAAGAATTACAACTGTGGCTCTATGTGTAAAGAGTATCTAAACAATGAAATAAAGGAATAACATCTACTAGAACTATCAGAATAGAAGGATGGCCTACGGATCCGCAGACATAGAAAATCATACCTCGAGGTCTCCAAATGTGCTGCTGATATTACCTAGTATGGGCATGTCTTGATGTACCTAGATCCGCACAACAAAAGTATGCAGAAGAGTAGCATGAGTACACCACGGCGGTACTCAGTAAGTGCCAAGCCTAATCTCGATGGTGTAGTGACGAGGAAGGTCAGGGCCCTACTGAGAGATAACAATAACATAATGATGATAACAATAATAATTAGTTTAAGTAATAATGAATCTGAAATAACAACAATAAAGCGATTACTACAACCGCTACAATTAAGCTAACAATAAGTAACCAAGTCAAAAAAACTCAATCAGCAAGTCCAGGACCTGTGGGAATTGAACCCACAGTCCTACTCTATAATCAGCAATCTAGGAGCTACGGGAATTTAACACGCAATCCCAATAATAGTATCTTTGGGTCTCCGGGAATCGAACCCGCAGCCCATGTCTCCATACCTCAAGATGTGTCCCAATGATCACAAGATCTCCGGGAATCAAACCCGCAGTCCATATCTCAATAATATATCAATAACTCAGGATCTTCGGGAATCGAACCCGCAGTCCATATCACAATAATATATCAATTACTCAGGATCTCCGGGAATCGAACCTGCAGTCCATATCTCAATAATATATCAATAACTCTGGGTCTCCGGGAATCGAACCCGCATCCCTTGGACCTCCGGGAATTGAACCTGTAGTCCATACACAATATCACTCCGGGTCT